>LPNX010528259.1:1142966-1270276 GCA_001517045.1 Pseudotsuga menziesii
TATCCCAGAATAAACATCAGGTTACAATACATAAGATATACGGATGAATACATTTCAAAGTTACAAATACATCAACACTCCCTCTTAACTAGGAAGGTATTCTCTCGACACAATTTATCAGCACAAGTCTTCTTCTTTGTATCATCTGGATCATCATTGAGTACTCATCATCTTCAAGTCATCTTCATCTTCAAGTTATCTTCATCTTCAAGTCATATTCATCATCAGATCTGGATCATCACTGGAACATCATCACTGGATCTGGACCATCACTAGATCTGGATCATCACTGGATCAGGATCATCACTAGATTTGTATCATCACTACTGGATCATCATCATGGGTGCTATCTCATGACTCTTCTCATCACAGGAAGTTCTACAGAGCTAGCCCTTTTTCATGCTGGTTGTAGGCCTAGCCTCCATGTAGGTCTTCTTCAGTGCTTATATCTGACCCTGAGTCAGAATGGCCCGCTCATCACTTACATCTGACCATGAGAGGAACACATCCAACACCATGTCAAAAAGGCATGCCCAACACTCACATTTGACCATGCAGGAACATAACCCACAACCCTGTCAGAAAGGTCCATCACATACATTCACCAACATGTTAGGACACACCTGCTATCATCTGTGAAAAGGTATAGCACTCACATCCACCAACATGCTAGGACACACCTACTACCATTTGTGGAAAGGAACAACACTTACAATCACCAGCATGGTAGGACACATCTACTACCATCTATGAAAAGGCTCAGCACTTACAATCACCAGCATGGTAGGACACACCTACTACCATCTGTGAAAAGGCTCTTAGTCCCAGACTGAGGATTCCTGGTAACTGACCAAGTGCCTCCATTCTCCCAGAGAATGGCATCAACCCTTATATATGATAAAGTGGGAACACATCCCTCAATCACATCAGAATGGCCATGCACTCATATTTGATCATGTGAGAACAAATCCCATAGTCATATTAGAATGGTCCTCAGTCCCAGACTGAGCTTTCTTGGTAATTGACCAGGTTCCTCCATTCAAAGAATGGCAACAAACATTATTCTGATCAAGCTAGAACACATCCCTCAATCACATGAAAATATCCATGCACTCATATCTGATCATGTGAGAACACATCCCATAGTCATATCAGAATGGCCCTCAGTCCAAGACTGAGATTTCCTGGTAACTGAGTAGGTACCTCCATTCAGAGAATGGCAATAGCCCTTATATTTGATCATGTACGAACCAATCTTACAGTCATATCAAAATGGCTCAACACTCATATTTGACATGGAAGGAACCAATCCTCTCACCATGATAGAATGGCTCAACCCTTACATCTGACCATGGAAGGAACCAATCCTCTCACCATGTCAGAATGGCTCACGGACTCATCACTTCCGTCTGGAGGGAACCTCGATCTGGAGAACACTAAGCTTCTCCCTAAAGTATTCAAACTTCACTCTGGCCAATGGCTTTGTCAGCACATTAGCTATTTGTTCATCTGTGGCAACATACTGGAGCTTCACTGCTCCTCTCTGCACCATATCTCTGATATAGTGATATTTGATCTCGATATGCTTCAACTTGTCATGGAACACCGGGTTCTTTGACAAATTCACACAACTCTGGTTGTCGCAATATATACAAGTAGCATCCAACTGGAGATAAAATAAATCAGAAAGTAGCTTCCTTAGCCATACTGTCTCACAACTAGCTAAACAAGCTATGACATACTCTGCTTTAGCTGTACTCAGTTCCGCACAGGATTGCTTCTTGCTAAACCAAGAGATCACACCTGATCCCATACTGAAGCAACATCCTGAAGTTCTCTTCCTATTGATGCCATTGCCTACCCAATATGAATCAACATAACCCTCCAGGTTAATCTTCTGATTTGCCTCATACTTGAGCCCATAATCAACTGTACCCCTTAGGTACCTCATAATATGCTTTGCAACAATCAAGTGAACATGTCTCGGATCTGTCAGGAACTGGCTCAAGGTGTTCACAGCAAAGCAAATATCTGGTCTCGTATTTGTCATGTAAATCAAGGACCCAATCATTTGATGATACATCGTGGCATCAAGCGTCTCTAATGAAGCATCATTCAATAGCTTCATGTTCGATGCCATAGGTGTGGTCATGGCCTTGCAGTCCATCATCTTGAACCTCTTCAAGATCTCTACTACATACTTCCCTTGTCCAAGGAATATTCCATCCACATTCTACCACACCTCGATGCCTAGAAAAATAGTGCATCGGCACATAACAGGAGCATCACTGTTATTCTTCCTTCAACCTTGAAGCTAAGGTTGGAATTCGCTTAACTCTTAGTAAATCCTAGAGTCATTAGTAATCTATCCATCATGTCATACCATGTCGAACCTCAGGATCTTCTGCAGTCACTCCCTCTGAAGCATCATACTCCCTCTATCTTCCGTACTCTATGCACTGAAACATTATGTACTGGACTAACAAGTAGCTTCCTCTGCTACTAATATTCTATGTATCCATATAGGGTCACTAGATACCAAGATCCTCTATCTTTGAAAGCTTTCTTCTCACACCCATATGTTAGTTTGGCATCCTTTATCAACCTTGTAGCAAAGGTTTAGATCTTCATCAAGCTCCTCATGTATGTGTTATCCCATGGGTGTCTTCTGAGCTCGTACAAGGCCTTCTTTCATTTGCACACATGATTCTGCCTGTCATGTGACTTCAATTCCAATGGCTGCAAATGTCTCTTTGTAGTTTATGCCTTCTTTTCATGAGAAGCCTCGTGCTATGAATCTTGCCTTATATCCCACGATGTTTCCATCTACTACATGATGGAACTACGAACTTTCCTTCATGTATCGATACTGCATCCTAGACATCATTCCCTTTCTTCTTGGTTAATTCTTCATAGCTGGAAGGTTCTACATCAATGATGTCGCTGCATTCGTCATATTATTCTTCATCTTGAATTGTTGTCACTTTTTCTTTGGAACAAGTCTCATCCTTCTTTGCTTGTAGGCAATTTTACACGATCTTTCCTACAAGTCAAATGCATTAGTTGTATGGTTAGAAACATTTCTGAAGGTATATTCATAATGAAAAAATTCTTTTGCATCAAGATATATGATTATGCAACTATTTTATCCAATACAACATTCATCCATATCCCACGAAAACTTTCTTGATGCCTTCCATCTCTACCAAGACAACATTGATATTGTGCACTAATCCAATATGTCAACAAAGAGGTTTCATTCTAGATAAGTTGCATAGCACCATGAGCTACTTACCCATTACATGCATATTAGTAGTATATTGTCATTAATACAAACATTTTATCATGCATAATACATCAACTGAATATAAACAAATGCATAACAAAACAATATCATGAAATGACATTTGAATACTTATCTTTATTTGTTTCGTGGGTGGACTCCTTGAGGCTTCAGCTTCATCAACTTCTTCATTCATAACAGCATCGTTTCTTATCCAAATGCTAAGGTGGATAAGAGGTTCTTCAAGAGTTGAGTTCTTCATATTCCTCATCGCTTGAGGGATCTTCTTTGGATGGTGAGAGCTTGATCTTCAATTTCTCCCATCTTCTCTTCTCTTCTTCTTTCCAGAGTCTACTGAAAGTAATCACTTCCTTTTGGCACACATTCCTCGAATGAATGAATCCCATGATCCTAGGAGACTATTTAAGGTGGTTGTCACCACTTCTGCATTCTCCACTTTTTCTTCTACCGCTTCAAGTTGTTCTTTGATTTGAGAGACCCTTGTAAAGTATGACTGTATGGTCTCTGCATTCTGGATCTTCACATTCTTCAACTAGTTTCTTAAGGTCATATTCCGATTTATGTTCTTCCCTTCAAATAGATTGGTCAAGGAATCAAACATATTCATTGTCTTTAGGGAAGACACTTTTGGTACAAGGTGATCCATGATTGAATCAACAATGATCTTCTTGGCCTTGACCAAGTTATTCTTGTGTAAGGCTTTGAGCCTCATCTCCCTCTGGAATTGGAACCTCTCTACTCATGTAGGTGTCCAATTCATTTTCTTTAGAGAGATCATATACTTCCATGCTTGGAAGTTGTCAACTTCACCAAGATTATAATCAAGCTGATGTGATAGATCACTTTGAAATGAGAACCTCAAATGAAAATAGCAAAATATTAGATCTTACCGATTTGAGGTGTCCATCCTGGTTCCAGAGCTGGCTGATCTAGGGTTTGTTAGAGAAACCCTAATTTTCAAAACTTGGAATATTTTATATCTGATTGGATAGAAAGATAGATCTATTCAAGTTGAGCTGTCCAATGTACTCCTTTTCTGAAAATAGTGGAGGGAAGCTCCCGTAACAGGAAGCCCTAGTTTATCAATTTCTTCTACAGAAATTCTTGATATTGTTTCTATGATATCTCTGAAATTACTGATCCTTTGTATCTAAAACTTCACATTAAGGTATCCTTGTATGTCCCTATTCCAACACCATAGTTTTAGTAATAATTGGTTTCACCAATTGGGACTTATGATCATTTTCCCAAGGTGACCTGTGACAGGACTATTCAAAATAGAGAAGTTGTACGGACTGCCACATGTCACTGTTTCATCTTCTGGGTCTGAAACTTGGATCACAGAAATTAAATTCCATTCCCTTTCTGGAACATCTTTAGAAATTTCATTTGGACCTTTTACACCCAAGATATATCAATTCTCCCCAGGTGTCTTGTTTAGGGATGAATGATGGAAGAGGCCGGAACCCTAACTTGGAGGTGTCATTTCTCCCAGAATAAACTGAATCTAAGGCTGAATTTTGGATACAGTGTAAATCAGGATTTTATCTTCGGCCTATGAAAGTTTCAGCCCCTGGGCCTTCTCCAATCCCTAGATATAGCGAATCTACCAAAACTTATCAGTTTTAGTATTTTAGGGTTTTTCTAGCTCAGGGTCAAACTAGGGTTTGACTTTCCCAGAGTTTCACCCAACCAAAAATATCGATCCAGGTCTCTGATGGCCTCCTGTTTTGATTGCTTACTGCCCTATTTCTAGTTCAAATTTATAAGGAACCAGGCATCTTTGACTCCATCTTGTTATATATTTTATGTTCAAATATATATTTTCAAGGACTATATCCCAAGGTTCTTAAAACAGGTAAATTTTTGGTATTTTCATTATTTTGTTTATCATTTCGATGGATTTCAACTTATAATTAAAAATTCTAACTTATGATTGAAAAAACAATGATCCTTTGTCAAAGTCTTGTTTCCCGCACAGTTACCTTCTTTTCCTGGTGGCTCTATCCCGCACCTGTTTCGGCACTCACTGAGCATGTATCAATTGGTTCAGATATCTAGGGGATTTGTTTGCTCGATATAACATATGGGTTCTACATTCAATCATTTCAATATCGACCTATTGGCATTATGCATCATTTCTCTATCCAAGAATCATGGGCGCTAATCTTAAACAACGCACGGGTTCCAGGCTACTTGATCGCTGATTTACAAAGGATCTGAATCAAATCTGATGTCTAAATCTATTTTCTGCATTGGATCAGTTGTTAGTTGTTTTAATCATCCTAGATAAGAATAGATATTTTGGGCAGGGTTGGCCCTTTTCAGTGGTTGACCCGTGATGTAATTTGAGCTATAAATATGTATGTGAAAACTTAAAAGGATCGATATGATATACTGTAAAAACTCCGATTTCAAGTTGTTAATCTACTACTACGTTTTACTTTAAACCTTCAGTTCCAGCTCTAGAAGTGTTGGAGGCAGGGACCACCTTCAACTCTTGTTACATATACGTAGTTATGTTTTATTCCTATTACTGTAAGCAAACTCAAACATCATTTTACCTTGATACTTTTTTTATATGTATGTCTGCAGTTTTATAAATAAATAAACATGATTTACAAGACTCATGGTTGGAAATATATATGTGTTTGTGTTGGTTTGCTTGTATCACTGAATGTGTGTAGAAAAACTTGTTTATGTTAATGAGCATGCCTAGACAGAGTATTTAATTCATGATTATTTCCAGCTTTTATTTGCAGATTTAATTTGGTGAATTGTAGGTTTGAGAGAAATAGGAAGAGTAGTTAAACATGTTGAATCTGAATTTTTTTTTCTTTCATTTCCAGTAGCTAGATCATGTTGTAGGATTCAGTAATTGAGTGATTGAACCTCTGGCCAGATTCTATAGGTAATCATTTTTAGAATTTCTGTATAAAATATTTAGAATATGTATTGTTTTTAAAAGATTGTGAGGAATTTGGATGAAATTAGAGAGAGACAGAGTTTGCAGCCTGTTAATATTTGAAATTGTGTATTTTCTAGTGTGTTTTGATTTATTTCATTCATCCTCTCATCCATTCTTAGCCATAGATTTATTTAGTTTGAAGGCTTAGCATAACTGTTTTGGAATTTAATGATGAATGTTAGACCCCTCGGTTTGATTGAATTGAGTTGAAACGTAGATTAGCTAAAACCCTATTTTTTAGCTCTGTCTGAATATTCTTTTTCCAATTCACTTTTATAAGCATAGAGTTCAAGCAATGTTGTTTCTTTTATTAATGAATAGGTAAATTTATTTTAGTAATTATCTTGTAAATGACAGTATTGGTGTGAAGTAGAGTTGGTAGTCTTAAAGGTAAAAAAATTCTAATTCCTGTAGAAGAGTTATTGTACTTGAAACATATTCATTTTTAATGATTGAGCAGTTTTAGAACTCTAGTGTGTATAAAGAAGAGTTTATTACATAGAGAAGTTATGTTGGAATTGTTTGAAACATTAAAGATTGAATAAACATCATTTTTTTTGTAGGTAAGTTTGAGATTTAAGATCTTTTTGACAGTAGGATCTCCTTTAAGATTGGAACATTTGATTGCTTACTTGCTTTGATTCTAAGAGTTAGAAAATTAAAGGTAGATTTGTTATTGGTATGTGGAGATTTTGGAAAATAGATTAAAAGTTAGTATGGTTTGAAATTGATTTAGGTTTCATTAATTGAACTTGGTAAACTTAAAATTTTCCTATTTGGATTGTAAACAACAATTAGAGATTGATTCTTTTCCTAGATTAGACTTGACAACTTTTGATCTTTGTTGCTCAAGAGAGTAGTTAGTTTTATGAACTACGTTCTTTCTCTTTGCATGTGAGTAGATAGAAGTCACCCTAGGAATTAACTTTAAACTATCTTTCCCCGCACATATAGTGTAGCAACTCGAAGCTTACGTGTCCCGGTCGATAATTAAATTTAAGGTAAATTAATTGATTATATTTTACCCAGCATTTTGGCGCCGTTCCCGGGGAGTTGCTCCAAGGTAAGCTGGTATTTTGCTTGTTTCCTTACTGATTTGTTGTTTTTTTTAAGGTAAGCTGCTATTTCACTTGCTTTCTATTGATTTGTTGGTTGTTTCTTTTTGGTGTGATTAGTTTTTGCAGATTGGAGGAGAATGGGTGGTAAGACGAGAGGTAAGAACCTGCACATCTGTTATAACAGGTTCCTTCAAACCCATCTGTAGCATAGGTGTTTTGATTTTTTTGTTAATTAGAAGTTTTGTTATTTAGAGTTAATTTTTGATGAGACTTAGAGATAATAGAGGTAGATATGTTAAAATCAATTCAGATATTTTTGGAAACAAAACCCCACTACTAAATAACCCTAGGGATAGGTATACATGCAAGAAGACAGAAGGAAATAACACCCCAAAATATGTTGAATTAAAAATCGAATTAGAGGAAACCGAGATCCCTCAAGGTGAACTGTTACACTCTGTGGAGATACTGCAAACTCTTCAAACTTCACCAATAAAGGAAGACCCCAATTTGGTTGACATTGGGGATGTGGAAAAAGTGAATGCCCTTTTTGGTCATACACAAAATTTGGTGATTTCTTAAGTAGAATCTGCCACAATTCCTTACAACCCATCTTTAGGAAATTATCCTTTTCAACAACAGCCTAGGAGAGAACATTGGGATTTCATCCCATCCCCAAAGAGAGATAGGCTAGGTTTCAATTGGTTTAGGAATCCTCTTGTTATGAGTGACTAGGAAGTAGGACACCATATGGAAGGAGATGGAGAACACGAGGGACAAACAGAAACAACCTTTGGCTTCCCCATTTTGGATCTTGCACGTGATGTCAATATGAAAAATATCCCAGCATCTTCGTTACCTACTTTCTATGGTAAAAGTACTGAAGATATGGATACTTTTTTGTTTGAATTTGACATCTTGTGTAGGATCTATAACTATTTAGATGATGCACACAAGTTAAAACTGTTTCCTGCCACCCTTAAAGACTCTGTACTTAGATGGTTTATGGGTCTGGGAGAATCCACTATTCGAAGTTGGGATGAGATGAAGAGTGCCTTCCTTAAGAAATACTGAGACTACTATGGGCATAAAGACTCTCAAAATGATATCTTTAAAATGCAACAACATGAAGACGAGAGTCTTGAGGATTTTCTTGAACGCTTTAGTTTTGTACTACATAATTCTAAGTATAATACTCTACAGGAAGATGTGGTCAGAACTCTTTTTCTAAAAGGGATTCTGGAAGAGTATGTGGAAATCCTCAATCTCATGGAATTAGGAGATGTGTCTCATAAATCCTTTGAAGAAATTACTAAATTATGTAGGAAATATTCTAGAAGTAGAGCCAAGGCTGGAAGAAATGTGAGGGAGGGTCCTTCCCGCACTTCTAAAACAACAGGAACTAGTGGGGTCACAAGAACAGAATTAGGTAACTTGTTGGAAAATTTTAAAACTGATATTTTAGCCACCTTGAGTTCTAAATTAGATGCGTTGAAAACTAAAAGGCAGCAAGAAGAAGAGGACATTGCAGCACTACATATATTTTGTCCTAAATGCAGAAAAAAGACACCCTCTTAAAGAGTGTCCCCTTAATATTAGTTCAGTTTGTGCTCTTTTTTCTGACAAACACCCTACTAATAATTGCCCTTCATTAGAAGAATTGCAAGCCCTTTATAAGATTAATAATGAACCCATGGATCAATCGTATGCATCAAAAAGGCCATGGAATCCTAGACCCCAAAACATGTACCCAGAGCCTACTTTTCAAAATCCTGCATATTACTACCCAATGCAACAACCTCAACAACCATGGATTCCACAAATGTGGAAAAATTGGCCATCTCAGCCTACTCAAACCCAACCATGGCAGCAAGGCCGACGAGGACAGTCTTATGGAGGAACTCAGGAAACAGCTCCATTACATACTCCTAGTTACTCTCCATTTCCACCCAATGTGCAATAGTTATTACCTGCTTTTACACCACCTGCACTTCCTCCTATACCCCCAGTTCCACAACAGTATCAGAATCCAAACCCCCCTCGACCCACGTTGTTTCCTGCTCAACCTATACCGAATCCTAATAAAAGACCATCCCAGCCTCTTCATAATGCTGAAATACATATGGCCCCAACTTATGTGATTCATTCAGCTCCTATACAAGAAATACAGTTAAGGTATGGGAAAATTTTAGATAAAACCCCTCCAACAGTGATTATTCAAGAAGAATGTGGAGAAGAAACTGCTAAAAAAGAAGTTCAAGAGGAGGAAGAGGTTCCAAATGCATTAGAAAACACTCAAGTACCTAGAACTCAGATTTCTTAATCAACTGCATAGTCACAATTGAATAATTATCCTCCTTATCCAGAAAGGTTATTAATAGAGAAACATGTAGTTCATTTGTAATTTGATCTTGAGAATGAGTTAAGAAATGTTTGTATTTGAATTCCATTACTCCAGTCCATTAGAGATGTTCCTATTTATTCAAAGATGGTAAGAGAGTTATGTTTGAAGAAGCCTGGTTGAAAACAAAAAGATCCACCAACAATACATGTTATAGGCCAACTGTCTGATTATATTTTAGACCATCCCTTACTTCCAAAGTTTGCAAACCCTGGGAACCCAATTGTAACTATTTGCATTAATGAGATTCCCATAAGAAATACTCTAATTGACTTGGGGGAAGCAATCAATGTTATGTCTATGACCACCTTGCAGAAACTACAATTGTATAATCTCCTCAGACCTACTCTTACCATTTTGGAATTGGTTGATAGGAGTACAGTTAAACCTGTAGGGGCATTGGATGACATTACAGTCACTGTAGCTTCTTGGGAGTATCCGGTAGATTTCCTGGTACTCCAAACCAAATATCCAATTAAGGAACACCCTGTTATATTAGGTAGACCCTGGTTAGCAACTGCTAATGCTTTCATAGGATGTAGAGAGGGTATTTTAACTATATCAAATGGTACTTCTCTACAAAAGCTTATCATTTATCCACCAGCTCAACCTGTAACAGAAAACATGTTATGGTTAGAAAGTCCTTATGGAGATGAGGATGTTGAACAACCTTTACTATCCATCAGTAAAACTAGGGGACTGGAAGACCAAACTGAAGATGATATTTTAGATCAATTTATTTTAGCCACTACTAGTGTTGATTTTCCTCAGTCCTTTTTTGACTTGGATGATGTTTTCACTGAAAATTTTCAAGAACAGTATGACCCTTCAACTATCTCATCATCCATAATTTTATTTATAGATGAGAAAGTTGGAGCTTTAACCATACCAATGGAGATCAGTCCTGGAAGGTCTTTAATTATTAATGCAAATTTGACTCAAGACCAACAAAGTTAGTTAGTCCAATTACTGGAAGCACAGTCTGGAGCATTTGCTTGGAATTATGCTGATATGAAGGGAATTCACCCTGACACATGTATCCATCATATTTACACTCAGGAGAACATTAGGCCTGTAAGGCAACCAGAGAGGAGAATGAACCCTGCTCTTAAAGATATTGTAAAAGATGAGTTACAAAAATTACTCGATGCAGATTTTATTTATCCCATTTCTGATAGTAAATGGGTATCTCCTTTGGTGATTGTCCCAAAGAAGGGAGGTAAGTGGAGAATATGTGTATATTTTTGGGAACTGGATAAAGCAAATTTAAGATACTATTTTCCTCTTCCCTTTATAGATCAGGTCTTGGACACTTTGTCTGGGAAACAGTATTTTTCTTTTCTTGATGGATACAATGGATACAATAAAATTAGAATAGCCCCGGAAGACCAAGATAAAACTACTTTCACTTGTCCATGGGGACCATACGCTTACAAGGTGTTACCATTCGGATTGTGTAACGCCCCTGCTACTTTCCAAAGGGTAGTGTTAGGAATTTTAGCTGACTTAGTTCATGATTGCGTGGAAGTATATATGGACGATTTTACAGTATATGGTAATGACTTCAAAGAAGCCTTAGACAACTTAGAAAAAGTCTTAATCAGGTGCCAAGAAACAAACCTTGCCTTAAGTCATGAAAAGTGCAAAATGATGTTAACTGAGGGCATTGTGTTAGGACATCCTATCTCGTCAGAAGGTATCAAGGTAGATCCAACAAAGATTGAAATCATTACCAGTTTACCTCCACCAACCACACAAAAGGGAGTTAGAAGTTTTATGGGACATGCGGGTTACTACCGTAGGTTTATTGCCAACTTTACTAAGATAGCAGCCCCACTTTTCAAGTTTTTAGCCAAGGACATTGATTTTTGTTGGGATTAACACTGTCAGGCAGCTTTTGACACTTTAAAAACAGAATTGTCTTCAACATCGGTTTTGAGAGGACCAAACTGGTATTTGCCCTTTCATATACATACTGATGCTTTTGATAATTCCTTAGGGGGAATGCTTGGACAAAAAGAAAATCAATCTTATTATGCTATTTATTTTATCAGTAAAAATTTAACACCAGCAGAACTAAATTATACAGTGATTGAAAAAGAATTTTTAGCAGTAGTTCATGCTATTAATAAATTTCGACATTACATTACTGGCTATGATGTTTTTGTTCACACTGATCATTCTGCTATTAGATTTTTGATGAATAAACCTATAACTAGTGGCATATTTACTAGATGGCTTCTTTTGCTACAGGAATTTAACATTACTATGGTTGATAAACCAGGAAAAGAAAATATGGTTGCAGATTTTCTTTCGCGATTGACTCATAATGATGATAATGTTCCTGTAGATGATACTTTTCCTGACGAACATTTGTTTGTTGTCTCTGTTAAAATACCATGGTTTGTAGACATAGCCAATTATTTAGTCACAGGAAAAGTACCCGCTCATCTGCCATTGTATGAAAAACAAAGGATCATACAACAAAGTGCCAACTATTCATGGGCAGGTAATGATCTCTTTCGCACTGGTCCAGATTTGATTATCAGAAAATGTGTAAGAGAAGATGAGCTGTATGATATCCTCCAAGCCTGTCATGATGGGCCCTGTGGAGGACATTTTTCAGACAAGCGGACAACATACAAGGTGTTACATTAAGGTTATTACTGTCCCACACTTTTCAAAGATGCTGCAAAATATGTACAGGGTTGTGATAGCTGTCAACAGATGGGGAGACCCACTGCTGTTGATGAAATGTCTTTACAAACCCAGGTACAGATTGAACCCTTTGAAAAGTGGGGATTGGACTTTGTTGGACCAATCTTACCAATGCCACAAAAAAGCAGGTATATATTAGTCTGTACTGACTATGTGACTAAGTGGGTAGAAGCAAAAGCTCTACTAAGGGCCATTGAGAAATTAGTCATAGAGTTTATTTATGAAGAAATTTTTACTCGCTTTGGGATTCCTCGTGAAATTGTTACTGACAATGGAGCATAGTTTGTCTCTAAATCAATGAAAGAACTGACAGAGCATTATGGGATTAAACACTATAAATCCTCTCCTTACCACCCCCAAGCAAATGGCTAGGTGGAGTCAACAAACAAAGTGTTAGAAGCCATTTTGACCAAAACTTTGCAAATGCATCATAAGGACTGGGCAGATAGGCTTCTGGAGGCACTATGGGCTTATAGGACTATGTGGAGAAATACCACAGGGAATACTCCATATAAGCTTGTTTATGGGAAACAGGTTTTTCTCCCTATAGAATTTCAAGTGAAAACCTTCCGTACTGCTGCACAATTGAGCCTGAATTTGGATGAAGCCCGGGAGCAGAGATTGATGCAGTTAAATGAACTTGATGAAATTAGACAAGAAGATGTCCAATGAACTGCTTTAATCCAGAATCAAAGGACTAAATGGCATGACAAGTTTTTGAAGCGGAAAACTTTTCAAGAAGGTGATTGGGCCCTGTTGTTTGACTCAATATTTAAACACTTCAAAGGTAAACTTACAACCAGGTGGATGGGACCATATGAAATTGTGACTGTTTTTGATAATGGCTCTATCAAAATAAGAACAATTGATGATGAACAAGTTACATTTGTGGTAAATGGACATCGGTTGAAGGTATACCATAAACCTCTTTCCAAGCAGGAATTCATTTGTAATATGACTCAGCAATCCGAGCTAGAGTTGGTAGGTGAAGAAGTGACTTCTTCACCTCCTACTCTCTCTTGAAGTAATATCTGATGGAACTGTTTCTTTGTATATATGTACATGAGTGTGTTTTTCTTATCATTAGGTTCTCTTTTTGAATTACGCAGGTATTTTCTTTGGTGAGAGCTCAGGATATTTTAAAAGGGAAGTCTTTCTGTTACCTTTCTTACTTTAGAAAGTTGATCCCTTTTACAAAGAATTTTTAGGAACTTTCCTAATTTGAATTAATTTTTGAGAGATACTCTGAATATCTTTACTGGTTTTGTTGAGTTACTGGAATACCTGTATCAAATAAAAATTGAAATTTTTTTTTCTTTATTCATACAGGTTGTCTATCTATCTAGCTGTGCCTCTATTAGTGATTTAAAGACTTAAGGGGTTTCACTTATGGACTCATAGTATACTAGTGCAATTTGAATTGGTTTCACACTTGATTGAACGAATATTTTTACAAGTAGTAACAGCTGGGGACATTGAGTTATTATCCAGACAGGCACCACCATAATTTTATAAGGGATGGTTTTCAAGACTGAAGAATCTTTTGATCATTATCCATTGGCTTTCATTATATATATATATATTATAAATAATTCCAGCCATCTCATGTTTTTCAATTTATGCGGTTATAGGGGTTAGTTGTTCATACAGACAAACCTTCATAGGCATGCTTCAAGAAAAAAACTTCCAATTTAATACCATCCCACTCCTAGAAGGTTTTCAGAGTTGCTCTCCCACTCATCTATGTGGGAGAAAATTATAAATTCTATCTTCAAGATGAATTTGGGACAAGAGCCTCTAATGGAAAAAGGGTGTAAGAGGTTAACCCGTCGGGATACTGAATAGGTCCGCTGGCAATGGGTACCGGCATGTGGTATAAACAGGTAAACCCATCAGGGTACTGAACAAGCCTGTTGGCAAGGTGCCGGACGGGGTGCTGGAATAAGTACTATATAAATAATATATCAATGCAATGAGTAATGATTCTAAGAAGAAGCACAGGAAATAGATATTGCTACTAAGAATTCTCACAAGCATACACAAGAAAAATAGAGAGAAGAAAAGAGACTGAATCACATGAATGAAGAGATGAATATTGGTGTGTATCCTTCCATTGAATAATTATGAATAATAGTGTACATAAATAGTACATCCCTCATAGGAAAATCAAATTATGTGGAAACAACTCATAAAGCTCAAAAATGCTGACTTACCAAATATAGAAAACCCCCATAGGTGGATAAAGCACTTACCAAATCTATCAAGGACCTTACGAGTTGGAAAAAGCATGAGTGAGTTGTCAAGGAGATGGAAATAACATGCTAATCCTAGAAAATAGAGAAAAACTAATGGAGGATGGGTTGGAAACAAAAGCTCCCAGTTTCCTAGTTGACTAGCTTTTATCTTATCCATAGAAAAGCAAAAAAAGCAGAATGAAGCAGAATCTGTTGTAAAGTCCTGTATAATAATTCTGGATGGTCAAAAGGTGGTCAAGATCAACCCAGAATTGAAAATAAATCATTCCTAGGATATAGATGGCATGTATTGATTTTAAGGTGCAAGTGGGTGCCAACTAATTAATCTAGTGGGTGAATAATTAATCAAATAATGATTAATTATTTTATCCTAAGTTGTGAGTGGGTTTAATATATTCCAAAACCACCCTATAATTCTGGATTTATGATGGTATGACAAAAAATATGGATGCATGTGGATGCATATAGGGCCCAACAACAAGGCTATGGTCACCCTTTAACAATTATTATGTCCATAAAAGTGAGGAAAGAGGCAAAACCACACGGGGAAAATCCTCCCTCAAGATAGGACAAGGCAAAAAATTTGAAATATGTATGTCTTCAACATATCCTTATCTTCACTTGAATCAGCTGAGAGAACTGCTTTTGGATGGAAGACTTGTTGAAAAAACCATGAACTCCATGATCATGTGCTGGAGTGTAGAACCTGCAAGAAGGAAGAGGAGAGACTCCTTGTATCTCATCATCTGATGAAGTAGGAGAATTATCTGAATGCTTCTTGCTTCTGTCAAACTCTGATCTACAAACATAATCTGAAATGGAAAAGAGATCTGTGCATACTCCTTCCCAAAGAGTACAAAAGTTAAGACAATTTATTTCACACCCAATTCCCTGATTAGCTGCAAAATTGTGATGTGGATCACATGTCAATATTCCAATATGTTGTAGCACCTGTATAGATATGATATGAGGCTGATAAAACTCTGATATATCAGAAACATTAGCATATGGAACAGCAAAGACAAAGGATTCAGTGGCTCCATGAGGATATAGGGCTAGACTAGGAAAATTATGAACAACTGGGGAAAACTGATAGGTGTAAAAATATGAATGATGGATGGGCTTCAGATATGAACAATAAGTGTTTAGAACAGATCCAAACATGTTTAATATCAGTCCAAATATGACTAAGGACATGGATAACCATCCAATTAAATATAGGAAAGACTTCAAACCATGTAAGATAAATATCACTGCATAAGAGACCAATGAGGAATCAACTAGTGATCTTGGGATTTGTATAGTATTTGGATTATTCAGAGGTATGATAGATGGTATGGATGGTGGTATTATATGTGTCATGACATGCATATCAGCCTACAAAAAATCTTCTAAATGAGATATACAAACTTGTGAGGAAGAGCTGCTCAAAGGTAAGTCAATATCTAGTGAAAAATCACAATTTTTGGGAGATGAATCTAGTAGACTGAGAGGAGGATCATCAAAGAAAGGTTATGATATTTCTGATTCTGATATATCAGAGATTAAATATATATCAGAGACATGATAAAAGGAGATAGCTCTGGCACTCAAAGCATAAGTTATATCACCTTGGAACTATGCAGTATGACATTGTTCTGAGGAATCAACAGGCTTCTCTAGTTCATCTGGAACTTCGATCTTGTGCTTTTCAAGAAGCTAAGACATGATGTCCATATTATTCTTGAAACACTTATTCTCTGAATGAAAACCCTTGCTGCAATAATAACACTTGTATGTGCTCCCTTTCTTCTTAACTTTCTTCATTAAATCTTCATATGAATCTTCATCTTCAATTTCTGACTTTGGCTTCTTCACAATTTGCTTCTCTTTTGATTTGAATTTCTTGCTTCCTTGAACCAAGAGAGCATGATACTTTCCCTTTGAAGAATTAAGGACACCCATATGGATCAATTTATCTTTCTCCTTTGTTAGTGAAACAAGAAAAGAATTTAAAGAAGGCATTTTCCACTTAGGAACAACAAGCCTAGTAGCATGAAAAGTAGACACAAAAACTGAGTAATCAGGACCCAATTTTGAAAGAATGGAAAGGATTAATTGATCATCTGCTTTCTCAATCCCACATTTCTTGAGCATTAGAACAAGTGACTTGAACTTGGTGAATAAACCCTCAAGAGATTCAAAATTGCTTGGACTCAGTGAGAATAACTCAATCTCCAATTGATGCGGTCTTAGCTCATCTTGAACTCCAAAGAGAGACTACAATTGAGTCCATACTTGGTTTGGAGTGGTCAAACCATCTAGATGAAAGAGTATATCAGGAGAAATAGAGAGGAAAAGCAATCCATATGCTTCATCCAACCTATTATGCCACTTAGCTTTCTCAATCACAACATTGGGCTCATTCTCCAAAGCTAGTGTAACTCTGTATAATCCTCTACTGTGCAATAGAATGGAGATTTTGGATTTCCATTCGTGGTATTTGAAGGAAGTAAGAATTATAATTTATGAAGAATCCATATTTCTGAATTGAAGTGCTCAAGAATAAAATCTCTGCAACCTTCAAAACAAACTAGGAGAAAATCTTGTAAGCTAGACAAGCTCTTCTTCAGAGAGGGATAGGAGACTGGATGTGCTCCTCAACTCTATAGAACTTGATCAACCTTGCTGCTCTAATAACATGTAGAAATAATAGATCAATGCAATGAGCAGCGATTCTAAGAGAAGCACATGAAATAGATCTTGCTACTAAGAATTCTCACAAACATACACAGGGAAAAAAGAGAGAAGAAAAGAGACTGAATCACATGAATGAAGAGATGAATATTGGTGTGTATCCTTCCATTGAATAATTATGAATAATAGTGTACATAAATAGTACATCCCTCATAGGAAAATTGAATTGTATGGAAACAACTCATAAAGCTCAAAAATGTTGACTTACCAAATATAGCAAACCCCCATAGGTGGATAAAGCACTTACCAAATCTATCAAGGACGTCACGAGTTGGAAAAAGCATGAGTAAGTTGTCAAGGAGATGGAAATAAAATGCTGATCCTAGAAAATGGAGAAAAACTAATGGAGGATGGGTTGGAAACAAAAGCTCCCAGTTTCCTAGTTGACTAGATTTTATCTTATCCATAGAAAAGCAGGAAAAGCAGAATAAAGCAGAATCTGCTGTAAAGTCCTATATACTAATTCTTGATGGTCAAAAGGTGGTCAAGATCAACCCAGAATTGGAAATAAATCATTCCTAGGATATAGATGGCATGTATTGACTTTAAGGTGCAAGTGGATGCCAACTAATTAAGCTAGTGGGTGAATAATTAATCAAATAATGATTAATTATTTTATCCTAAGTTGTGAGTGGGCTTAATATATTCCAACAAGTACTAGGAAAACTGGTAAATTAATTTTTTGAGGTAACTTCCAGAATGTTGGAGTAAGTTTTAACTGTTGAAATCCATGCATCTTTTTCATTTGAAAAATGATTAAATAATGGGAATTTACCTTGACTAATTATATCCCATATTTTACGAGTATCTTCTGGTTCCTAAATTGGGCGTAAGTATATTTTTCAACCATGCTCAGAATCACCCCTTTTATTGTAAATGATTTAATGAAATACAAACCGTGACAAATTTTATTTCATATTATTGATTATTTTATACCAGTAATTTATACACAATAGTTTGCCACTTTAATTTTTATTTATGTCATTAATTTTTTAAAGTCTGAATTCTGACTCCATGACTAAAAGTGACATTTGATATGTCTTAATGCTATGAATTTATCCTAGAACGTGTCGTTATTATTCTAAGGCAGGGAAGTGTGGGCAGTATGTGCCTTTATCTGTTATAATTTCCCTTGCACATTCGTCATTACCATTCTAATTTTCCATTCCTTGCCATCATACTTTTAAATGGGCTGGTTCCAATTTTCGTTACTACCATCTGGAGGGAGTCTGATAGAGTTTTTTTATGACCATTTGAATTGTTGTGTGTTCTCACTCCATAATTTACTCTGTTCCTCATCCTATCCATGTGTCTCCACGATGATTAATCACCATGAACCCACTACGTATGATCAATTATTGGACATGCCCGAGTTTTCAGCTTGCATTGAGTTGTTTGCTTGAGCCAGATGGCATCCTTTCTTAACCACTATTCAGAGGCATGACGACGCATTATCCTTGCAATTTTCCCTAAGGTTCGATGGTCACACTGCCAAGGTAGGGTCATTGGTGTTTCAAGTCATAGAGGAATCGGTTGCGTAGGCTATAGGGCTTCCACGAACATGGGACCGATGGTTCAAGAACTTCAAGCTACCACGCAAGGATTATGACTATGTTTTTAAACCAGAGTTCCTGACTGTGAAGGGTGAAAAAAGGTTTTCGAAACTGTGGATTAGAGAAGAGTTTATCAACCCTCTAGTGATTATTACCAATTTTATCACTTGTGAAGGTTGGTTTTCTACTTTCAAAGCCTGCCATTTTTTATTGCTTTCACATTTTGAATTTGGTAAGCTCCTCAACTTTCTGTTTTATTTCTGGAAAAGTTTAGGGAAGATGGCCTCTCAGGTCAGAAAAAATGTAGAAAAACCTACTCACAGCCTGTATCATCATGGTCTTATTAAGATGGTTGTTTTAGCTAAATTGAAGAAAAGGAATCATACCTGGGAACAATTTCTATATGAATTATCTAACTCCCATATTAGTTCGCCTCTGGTTAATGAAGTAAGTGAACCCCATATTCCTGATCCTCCCGATAAGGTATCCTCTGTGAATGTTTCTAAAGATCAAACTTTTGTTAAAACATCGGATTGTGGTTCCTCTAGCCATATTCAAGAACAAGGAATTAATAATTGTAAGAGAGCAGGAAGGTCCAATGCTAAGAAGCCTCGGGGGTTAAAATGGCGACAAGAAAATTCTCAGTTTGATAGTGGGAAAGGACAGCCCGCCTTTGGGAAATCTCCTGTTCCGTCAACCTATAGGTTTACCCGTAGCATGGCTACCTAGAAGAAAAAGACAGAACCTAAAGATAAAACGCCTATTCACGTCCAATTATCTTCATCTACTTCTTCATTTGCACGTGATGATTCTCATTCAACTGATTCCCATTATAGTCCTCCAATGCCGAGTCCTGTTGCAAATTCTTCATTTCCAATCCATTCTTCAGCATCTTGGGTTTTAAAATCTGATAAAAAATTCGTCAAATCTCATCGATTAGTTACTTCAGCCTAGGGGGTTGAATATTTTCAACAGAGAAACCTTGAGTTAACTAAATAGTTACAGGAACATATTCGATTGGATCGATTTATTAAATAAGAAAATGCAGTCTTGAAAACTAAGTTGGCATCCCTGCAAACCCTAGTTGATGATATAACTGGGTCCAATCGTAGTCTTAGGAAGCAGTTGAGGAAAAAGGATAGACAAATTGACGAATTTATCAAAGCAAAATAGAGAACAGCTCCATCCCCTCCTCAAGTGCAAGTGTTGTTTAACACTTCAGCTTCAATCTATGGAATTTAACTCAAATTTTGATCATCAATTTTGTTTCTCAATTTTGTATATCAGGGATAAAATTTTCTTGCATTGGGACATGCAAGGTCCTCAGTATGGGGGCGATGATGGCCTCCTGTTTTGCTTGTTTACTGCCCTATTTCTAGTTCAAATTTATAGGGAACCATGCATCTTTGACTCCATCTTGTTATATATTTTATGTTCAAATATATATTTTCAAGGACTATATCCCAAGGTTCTTAAAACAGGTAAATTTTTGGTATTTTCATTATTGTGTTTATCATTTCGATGGATTTCAACTTATAATTAAAAACTCGAACTTATGATTAAAAAAACACTGATCCTTTGTCAAAGTCTTGTTTCTCGCACAGTTACCTTCTTTTCTTGGTGGCTCGATCCCCCACCTGTTTCGACACTCACTGAGCATGTATCGATTGGTTTAGATATCTGGGGGATTCATTTACCTGAAATAACATATGGGTTCTAAATTCAATCATTTCAATATTGACCTATTGGCCTTATGCAACCTTGCTCTGTCCAAGAATCATGGGCCCTAATCTTAAACAACGGGCGGGTTCTGGGCTACTTGATCGCAGATTTGCAAAGGATCTGAATCAAATATGATGTCTTAACCTATTTTTTGCATTGGATCAGTTGTTAGTTGTTTTAATCCTCCTAGATAAGAGTAGATCTTTTGGGTAGGGTCGACCCTTTTCAGTGGTTGACCCGTGATGTAATTTGAGCTATAAATATGTATGTGAAAACTTAAAAGGATTGATATGATATACTGTAAAAACTTTGATTTCAAGTTGTTAATCTACTATTGCGTTTTACTTTAAACCTTCAGTTCCATATCTAGAAGTGTTGGAGGTAGGGCCCACCTTCAACCCTTGTTACATATGCGTAGTTCTGTTTTATTCCTATTACTGTAAGCAAACTCATACATCATTTTTCCCTGATACTGTTTTTATATGTATGTCTGCAGTTTTATAAATAAATAAATAGGATTTACAAGACTCATGATTGGAAATATATATGTGTTTGTGTTGGATTTGCTTGTATCACTGAATGTGTGTAGACATACTTGTTTATGTTAATGAGCATGCATAGATAGAGTATTTAATTCATGATTAATTCCAGCTTTTATTTGCAGATCTAATTTGGTGAATTTTAGGTTTGAGAGAAATAGGAAGAGTAGTTAAACATGTTGAATCTGAATTTCTTTTTCTTTCATTTCCAGTAGCTAGATCATGTTGTAGGATTTAGTAATTGAGTGATTGAACCTCTGGCCAGAGTTTGTAGGTTAGCATTTTCAGAATTTCTGTATAAAAGATTTAGAATATGTATTGTTTTTAAAATATTGTGAGGAATTTGGATGAAATCAGAGAGAGAGAGAGAGTTTGCAGCCTGTTAATATTTGAAATTGTGTATTTTCTAGTGTGTTTTGATTTATTTTATTCATCCTCTCATCCATTCTTAGCCATAGATTGATTTAGTTTGAAGGCTTAGCATAACTGTTTTGGAATTTAATGATGAATGTTAGACCCCTCGGTTTGATTGAATTGAGTTGAAATGTAGATTAGCTAAAACCCTATTTTTTAGCTCTGTCTGAATATTCTTTTTCCAATTCACTTTTATAAGCATAGAGTTCAAGCAGTGTTGTTTCTTTTATTAATGAATAGGTAAATTTATTTCAGTAATTATCTTGTAAATGACAGTGTTGGTGTGAATTAGAGTAGGTAGTCAAAAAGGTAATAAAATTCTAATTCCTGTAGAAGAGTTATTGTACTTGAAACAGATTCCTTTTTGATGATTGAGTAGTTTTAGAACTCTAGTGTGTATAAAGAAGAGTTTATTACATAGAGAAGTTATGTTGGAATTGTTTGAAACATTAAAGATTGACTAAATAGCATTTCTTTTGTAGGTAATTTTGAGATTTAAGATATTTTTGACAGTAGGATCTCCTTTAAGATTGGAACATTTGATTGCTTAGTTGCTTTGGTTCTAAGAGTTAGAAAATTAAAGGCAGATTTGTTATTGGTATGCGGATATTTTGGAAAATAGATTAAAACTTAGTATGGTTTGAAATTGATTTAGGTTTCATTAATTGAACTTGGTAAACTTAAAATTTTCCTATTTGGATTGTAAACAACAATTAGAGATTGGTTCTTTTCCTAGATTAGACTTGACAACTTTTGATCTTTGTTGCTCAAGAGAGTAGTTAGTTTTATGAACTACGTTCTTTCTCTTTGCATGTGAGTAGATAGAAGTCACCCTAGGAATTAACTTTAAACTATCTTACCCCACACATATAGTGTAGCAACTCGAAGCTTACGTGTCTCGATCGATAATTAAATTTAAGTTAAATTAATTGATTATATTTTACCCAATAGTCTCTAAACTTCGATTTTTATGAGGAGAGAAATCCTATGCCGGGCTCACTCAAAAAATCTTCTTTTGTAGAAAACCCTAATTTCCCACATCGAAAATTGAAAATTCTTGGAATTGAATTCTGCTTCGACAGAAAGATGCGCCCTTCAATGGAGAGTCATCCTAGCATACTTTTGCTGAGGGATTGTGGAGAGAGACCCAAAGAGTAGTAAGAAGCCCTAGATTCTGCAGCTGAACAATGTCTTCTTCTCAGGTTAGCTCTGATACCATGATAGATTTTTATCATTCAATCTAGCATTATGATCTTAGGATCTTTAACTGAGAGAATAACATGCAAAACAATAAAACACAAGAAGACACAAAGAATTTTCCTCAGGTAAACCATAAAGGAGAAAACCCTGCAACTTCCTCAAAGATAGAATCGACACCAAAAGTAAAACCTGAAAGCATAAAGATGATCTCCCGACAGCAGTAGTCTCTCTCTTGTCCCAATAACTTCTATCTTACTCATGCGCCTCAATGAATGAAGGTGTGTATGATAAGCAGAGAGGCTCACTCTCTATTTATATTCTTTCGTTCACTTGAAGCCCACTCCAACATGTCGGCCTCACTTAAGAATTACTTACTAGAGAAGACATCTCTAGGATTTTCTAATAACCCTAGTGCCCCACAACTTGTGGGGACTTTTCCTCCTCTGACCAACAAGGAGGGTTATCCTTAACACAATGGTGGGGAATATTTCCCTGACTTACAATAACTTACCTAGTGTTGACATCTCTAGGATAGTCTAATAAACCTAGGGCCCCGAAATTGCAGGGACTTTAACCCTTGATCAATAGGAGGGTTACCCATAATGACTTGACATGACTTGTTTACATTATTGAATCTCTCGATAGAAACATCAGGGCATGACATGAATCAAATACATTACAGACACATCCTAGAATAAACATCGAGGTACAATACATAAGATATACGGATGAATACATTCCAAAGTTACAAATACATCAACACGAATGAGATTCCTTTTTGATATCTTCAAAATTAGTGATCAGATTATTCTGATGAGAGATTTCTTTGACATAGTTGAAATGATTTCTAGCTTCAACTTGCTTGTGAAAAAATTTGTATTTTGGTCGCCTGCCTCTAAACAGATATTTCGAGATTTATGCTTCCAAAATTATTCTTCTAGTCTATAGAATGAATTGATATTATTATGCAGGGAAACCTCCTTTTCCAACTTTTCCTGGTTTAGTACTCCTTCTTTTATCAGAAGTTGATGCTCCTCCAGATCTTGTTCTACCTCCAATATCTGCTGGAAGGGGGTCTTATGGAGTTTGGACCAAGCCTTCAGGGCCTTTTTTACCCTTCGCAGCTTCTCTTCCCAAACAAAAAAAGTCTATTCGCGGACCATAGATTTCCATACTGAAGAGACCAGCTCTTGAAAACCTTCCATGGAAGTCCAAGATGGGTTAGAGTGGAATGGGATGGGCCCCAAATTTTTGTCCTTGGTAAAAACACAGAGGATTGGCTTGTGATCGGAGGCATTAAAGGGGAGCATGGAAGAGATCGGGTCAATTCCCAAAAGATGGAAGGAATGCTGGACCAGGAACCTATCAAGGCGAGAAGCAATGTGGCCAGGTCCTAAACTTTTGTTGGTCTAAGTAAAGTTACCTCTGGTTGTCTTCATATCTTCCAAATCCTAGTCTTATATAAGGTCTTCAAACCATTCTCTGTCGGGATTTTGAACACGATTACCTCCTTTTTCTTCCTCTGCAGATAAGGTGAGATTTAGATCCCCAGCTAGGATCAAGTTTTCCAGTTGATGGGATCTCAAGTGATCATGCAGGAGATTCCAACATAATTGCTTCTCAGAGAGAGCCACATGAATGGAATATTAAAAATACTAATATTTGTTCCTTAGTCTTTTTGTGAGAATTCTATAAGAATCCAGCGGGTGTTGATAGCTGAGCTTAACAATTCAAATTTGGTATTATCCTAGAGCATCGCTAGACCTCCAGATGCTCCTCTTGCACTTGTAGCTATGCTTCCTATTTTTTTTCTAGAAGGTAGGAGAAACCTGGAGAAAGGCCTACTCCTCCATTTTTGTCTACTGGATAAGTAGAATGTTAGGTAGTGAAATTCGAATGAGATCTTTCACAAAAACTACTTTAGAATTTCTCCAGAACCCTCTACTATTCCAAGAGACTATATTCATTATTTACCTTTTGGGATTGTGGATGCCCCTCGCGAGGAATTCCCCTATTGCCTGGTATTTCTTGGATTTATATGTCTATCCAAAGTTGATTGGGTGCCTGCTAGTTTGACCCTATAGGTTGTTTCTTCCCTTCTTTTCTTTTCATATTTCCTTCCTCTTGTGCCTTTTTTAACTTCCATTCTTGAGGTTTTCGGATCTCCCTCTTCCTCTTCTAAAACTTCCTCCTCTATACCATCCTCTGGGGGTTTCCCTCCTGCTGGTTGCTTTTGTCCTCCAAAATTTCTTTTGCTGCTTGGGATGAGGTCATGGAGGAAGAGGCCTCCGCTGCCTCTTTGAAATTGGGGAGGGATTTTCCCTCAGGGATTTCAAAAGCGACAAAACTATTTCCTGAATTCAGAGGTTGTTGTTGGGAATTTGTCGCTTTAGGTGCTGAAGCAGGCGGGGTAGGAACTTTTGTTTCCTTTCTTCTACGATTTTCTCTATGCTTTTTAGAAGGCTTCCATCTTTCCTCAAATTCATTTTCTTTGGGAGCGGCTTGGATTTTAGGGCAGTGTTTCTGAAAGTGCCCATATTCATGACAATGTAGGCATTTAAATGGTAGCTACTCATAGTCCAGTTTCTAGAAATGCTTCCAATCCTTGACTGTGAGAAAAAATGCCTTCGAAAGACCTGCTTCGAGATCTACCTCTACGCAGATTCGAGCACAGGGATACTGGCCTTTTGGATCTGCTTTGTCAATGTACCTTCCTAGGCCATTCCCAATCGACTGAAGAGAGTCAACATTCCAGCAGTGAATGGGTAGGTTTGGAATACGGAACCAGAATGGGACAGCCTTGTTAGATTTTTAACATTAAGCTAGCATTATTAGGATCTTTAACTGAGAGAATAACAATCACAACAATCAAACAAAAGAAACAATTAAACAAGTGTTTTTCCTTGGGGAAACCATAAATGGAGAAAACCCCACAACTTCCTCAGAGATAGAATCAACACCAAAAGTAAAACCCCAAAACAGTAAGATGATCTCTTGACAGCAGCAAAATCTTTCTTCCTAGCCCCAGTGTCTTCTTCTTCCTCAGCTATGCACTATAACTGAGTGTGAGTGAGTGTGTGATAAATAGAGAGGCTAGCTCTCTATCTACACTAATTCTTGACTTGACTAAACCCAACTAGGGCCGACTTCACTAGGTGAGTTTAATAACCCTAGTGCCCTAGAACTGCGAGGACTTTAACCCTTGAACAATACGAGGGTTACCCATAATGACTTGACATGACTTGTTTACATTATAGATCCTCTCGATCAGAACATCGGGGCATGACATGACTCAATTACATTACAGACACATCCCGGATAAACATCGGGGTACAAGACATAAGATACATAAGTGAATACATTCCAAAGTTACAAATACATCAACACTCCCTCTTAACTAGGAAGGTATTCTTTCGACACAATTTTCAGCACTGGTCTTCTTCTCTATATTGACTGGATCATCTTGTCATCTTCATCTTCAAGTTGTCTTCATCTTCGATTCTTCTTCATCTTCAAGTTAGCATCGTCTTCAAGTATTCTTCATCTTCAAGTCACCTTCATCTTAAAGTCATTTTATTCTTGAAGTCTTCTTCATCACGGGATCTGGATCATCATGACCACTGGATCATCACTACTAGATCATCACTTGATCTAGATCACCATCAAGTCTAGATCATCATCACATCTGGATCATCACTTGATCTAGATCATCATCAAGTTTGGAACATCATCATCATCGGTGCTACCTCTCAATTCTTCTCGTCACAGGAAGTTCTATGGAGCCAACCCTTTTTCATGTTGGTTGTAGGCATACCCTTCATGTATGTCTTCATCAGTGCTTATATCCGACCCTAAGTCAGAATGGCCCACCCAACTCTTACATCTGACCTCATCTTGTCAGAAAGGCACACCCAACACTCACATCTGACCTCATCTTGTCAGAAAGGCCCAGCATTCACATCTAACCATGTGTAAACACATCGCGCCAGAATGGCTTAGCACTTATACCCGACCATGTGCGAACACACCGCATTGAAAAGGCTCTACACTTACATCCGACCATCTTCGAAAACACCGCATCAGAAGGGCTCAGCACTTATATTCGACCATGTTCGAAAACACCGCATCGAGAGGGCTCTGCAATTACATTCGACCATGTTTGAAAACACCGCATCGAAAGGGCTCTATACTTACATCCGACCATGTTTGAAAACACCACATTGGAAGGGATCTCAGTCCCAGACCGAGGATTCCTGGTAACTAACTAGGTGCCTCCATTCTCCTGGAGAATGGCATCAACCCTTATATCTAATCAAGTGGGAACACATCCCTCAATCACATCAAAATTTCCATGCGCTCACATATGATCATGTAATACTACATCCTACAGTCATATCAGAACGACCTTCAGTCCCAGACTGAGTTTTCCTGGTAACTGACCAGGTGCCTCCATTCCAAGAATGACATTTATCCCTTACATCTGATCATGTAGGGACCAATCCTACAGTCACATTAGAATGGATTAGCACTCATATTTGACATGGAAGGAACCAAATCCTCTCACCATGACATAATGGCTCAGCCCTTACATCCGACCATGGAAGGAACCTAATCCTCTCACCATCTCATAATGGCTGTCGGTCTCATCATTTCCCCTTGGAGGGAACCTCGATCTGGAAAACACCAAGATTATCCCTGAAGTACTCAAATTTCACTCTAGCCAATGGATTCGTCAATACATCAGCTATCTGATCCTCCATCGCATCATACTAGAGTTTCACTACTCCTCTTTACACCATATCCCTGATAGAGTGATACTTGATCTTGATATGCTTCAACTTGTCATGGAACACAGGGTTCTATGACAACTTCACACAACTCTAGTTGTCACAATATATACAAGTAGCATCCATCTGGAGATCAAATAAATCAGACAGTAGCTTCCTCAGCCATACTGCCTCACAACTAGCTGAACAAGTTGCAACATACTCTGCTTCAACTGTACTCAGTGCGACACAGGATTACTTCTTGCTAAACTAAGAGATCACACCTAATCCCATACTGAAGCAGCATCTTGAAGTTCTCTTCCTATCGATGGCACTTCCTACCCAATCTGAATCAACATAACCCTCCAGGTTAATCTTCTTATTTGCCTCGTACTTGAGCCCATAGTAAATTGTACCCTTTAGGTACCTTAGAATATGCTTTGCAGCAATCAAGTGAACATGTCTCGGATCTGTCAAGAACTGGCTCAAGGTGTTCATAGAAAAACAAATATCTAGTCTCGTGTTCGTCAGGTACATCAAGGACCCTATCATCTGACGATACATAGTAGAATCAACCGCTTCTAATGAAGCATCAATTAATAGCTTTAGGTTCAATGCCATAGGTGTGGTAATGGCCTTGCAGTCCATCATCTCGAATCTCTTCAGAATCTCTACTGTATACTTCCCTTGTCCAAGGAAGATCCCATCCGCATTCTGCCACACCTCCATGTCTACGAAATAGTGCATCATTCCCAAGTCTTTCATTTCAAAATCGCCAGCAAGTTTCGTCTTCATATCAGTAATCAACTCATCCATAGCTGTTACAAACAGATCATCCACATATAGTAGGAGTATCACTGGATTTCCATCTTCAACCTTGTAGTAAAGGTTAGAATCTACTTTACTCTTGGTAAAGCCCAAATTGGATAGGAAACCATCAATTCTACCATACCATGTCCTTGGTGCTTTTTTCAAACCGTACAGGGCTTTCTTTAATCTACATACATGAGACTCTATGTCATGTGTCTCAAAACCGAGTGGCTTCTCCATATACACTTCCTCTTCCACTACACCATTCAAGAAAGCAGTCTTGACATCCATCTGGTGTATCTTCCATTTCATCACTGTAGTCAGAGCAAGTACTGATCTAATGGAAGTGTATCTGGCTACAGGTGCAAAGGTTTCTTCATAATCTATTCCTAAGTTTTTGGGAGAAACCACGAGCCACGAATCTTGCTTTATGTTTCTCGATGCTGCCATCTGTAGCATGCTTGATCTTGTAGATCCATTTTGAAGTTACAATGGACTCCCCTTCTGGTCTTGGGACAACATCCCAAACATCATTCTTCATGATCGATTGATACTCTTCGATCATAGTATTCTTTCTGTTCTGCCGCTTCTTTATAGTTGGAAGGTTCTTTATCAATAATGTCACATAGCAAGGCTACGCAACTAGAGAAAAATCTAGTTCTCTTTCTTCCTCTAGGTGTTTCTTCTGAAGCTCCATATCTTTCTACACCTTGGATAATTTCACATACCCAAGCAGGTTTCCTCTTATCAGGATTCTTCTCCAGAGGTGGATCTATAGGTTCTTGAGGTTCTTCTAATTCTCAATCTTCTTCTTGAATTTCTTTGTTCATGATTGTGTCATGAATTATAGGTTCTCTTGTTTCTTCAGGTTCTTCAGCCGGTTTCTTCCTGGATTTGATGTAGGCTAAATCTTTGTCAAATGTTACATCTCTGCTAATGTCAATATTCTTCAATCCTGGGAAGTATATTTTGTAATCCTTCGAGCTTTCAGAGTATCCCACAAATATACCCTTCTTTCCTGAAGGATCTAATTTTGTCCTCTTCTCTTTTGGAATGTGAATGTACACTAGACAACCAAATATTCTGAGATGGCTGACTTCTAGTTTCTTACCGGAGAAGACTTCTTCAGGAGTCTTGTTCTTGAGTACTCTGTGTGGAGTACGGTTCTGTACATACACCGTTGTTCTGGCAGCTTCTGCCCAAAGATGCATAGGAAGATCTTGATCATGAAGCATTGCTCTTGCAACTTCCATGATAGTTCTATTCTTCCTTTTTGCAATCCCATTCTGTTGAGGATTATAAGGAGTGGACAACTCCCTCTTAATCCCTGAGTCTTTACATAGCTCTTTGAATTCATTCGAAGTGAATTCTCCGCCATTATCTGATCGAAAGGTCTTGATCTTCTTTTCAATGTGGTTCTCGATCAAGGCTTTGAATTCCTTGAACTTACTGAATACTTCATCTTTGTTCTTCATAAAGTATATCTATGCCTTTCTAGAAAAATCATCAATAAAAGAAACATAGTATGCATACCCGCTTAGTGAATTAAATGACATTGGACTTCAAACATTGTAGTGGATGATTTCAAAGATTCCTTTTGCCTTGCTTTCACTGCTTGGAAATGTCTTCTTTGTGTTCTTCCCTTTCGCACATCCTTTGCGTACACCTTCATGTTTTGTCTACATTTCTGAGAGACCTTCAACAACTTTGCTTGTAAGTGGTAGTGCTCTATAATGCACATGTGCAAGCCTTCTATGCCAAATCTCATTTGGTTCTACTGAGTCATGAACCAAAGCTTGTTTTGGATGGCCCTTCAATTTGTATAAGCCTCCTTCTTGTTCCCCAATCACTACTGCATCATCAATGGTCTTTCCTTTTGTCCACATGATGACTGGACCATCTATAAATGAAACCCTCATTCCTTTTGAATCTAATGCAGATATGTATAGGAGATTCTTCTTTAGTCCTGGTACAAACAATACTTCCTTCATTGTCATAGACTTTCCAGAGTCTAGCTTATAGGAGGATTCCCCACTACCTTTTATTGGATACTGGTAGTCATATCCAAGTTTCACCTTGTGAGGTGATTCATGTTCAGATAATTTCACAAAGGATTCCTTGAATCCTATCATGTGCTTGGAAGCACCACTGTCTATAAGCCAATCATTGCTGCCATGTGTGATAGTTCCCGTGAGAGCAGAGATAAAAACATATTCTTCATCACTTGAAGAATCATCACTGACTTGTCTGTTTCTCTTCGTGGAAGGTTCATCATCCTCTGTAGCATGAGCATGATGTCTTCTCTTGTTTCCATTCTTCTTGTGAGAGCTACTTTTATTTTTAGGACAATCTCTAGCAAAATGTCCCCTTTCATCACATGTATAGCAAATGTACTTAGACAAATATCTAGGCTTTCTAGAGTTATTTCTTTGATGAGAGTACTTACTTCTGTGGTGGCTAGATCTGGATTGTTTCTGCACTCTGTATCTTTACATTCTTCAGCTAGTTTCTCAGAGTCATATTCCAGTTTATGTTCTTCCCTTCACATAATTTGGTTAGGGCATCAAACATAGCTTTAGGTGTCTTTAGGGAGGACACCTGTGGTATGAGGTGATCCTTAATTGAATCAACTATAATCCTCTTTTCCATAACCAACTTCTTCTTATGTAAGGCCTTAGCCTCATCTCCCTCTGGAACTGGAACCTCCTCATGGATGTAGGAGTCCAATTCATTTTCTTCCAGGACCAAGGAGATCCTATACTTCCAAGCTCGAAATTTATCATCTCCCTCAAGATTTTCATTAAGATTGGTATGATGAGACATCTTAACTGAGAACCTTAAATGTAAATACAAAACATTTAGATCTTACTAGGTCAAGATGTCGGATCTGGATTTGGAGCTGAAATTCTGTAGTGTTGGTTCAAGAGCAGATTAGGGTTTTTCTTTTCCAAAGTTCTATCCAACCAAATTCTTTGATCTTGATCCCTAACTTCGATTTAGGGGAGGAGATCAATCCAGGCCTGGGCTCACTGAAAAATTCCACTTTTGTGGAAAGCCCTAATTTTCGGTAGCAGTGTCGGATCCAAAAATTAAAAACCTCAGAATTGGATTTTGCTTCGACATAAGGATGCGCCCTATGGAGGAGATTTATTCCAACCTTCTTTTGCTGAAAATCTATGGAGAGAGATCCAAAAAGTAGGAATCCCTAGTTCCCATAGCTGCACAGTGTCTTCTTCTCAGGTTAGCTCTGATACCATGTTAGATTTTTAGCATTAAGCTAGCATTATTAGGATCTTTAACTGAGAGAATAACAAGCACAACAATCAAACACAAGAAATAATGAACACAGTGTTTTTCCTTGGGGAAACCATAAATGGAGAAAACCCCGCAACTTCCTCAGAGATAGAATCAACACCAAAAGTAAAACCCCAAAACAGTAAGATGATCTCCTGACGGTAGCAACCTCTTTCTTCCTAGCCCTAGTGTCTTCTTCTTCCTCAGCTATGCACTATAACTGAGTGTGAGTGAGTGTGTGATAAATAGAGAGGCTAGCTCTCTATTTATACTAATTCCCGACTTGACTAAACTCAACTAGGGTCGACTTCACTAGGTGAGTCTAATAACCCTAGTGCCACGGAACTACAGGGACTTTAACCCTTGAACAATAGAAGGGTTACCCACAATGACTTGATAAGACTTGTTTACATTATATATCCTCCCGATCGGAACATCGGGGCATGACATGACTCAATTACATTACAAACACATCCCAGAATAAACATCGGGGTACAATACATAAGATACATAGGTGAATACATTCTAAAGTTACAAATACATCAACAAGTCTTTGGTACATCTAGGGTAGGATCGAAGTATAGAGTCCAGGAGTGCAGGTATAAGCCTTGAGGCCCCATAAAATACAATCCACTTCTAAAGATCAGATCTCTGTCTTCTTTGGAGATAAACTCAAAGAGAAAAAACCCTTGTCCTACAACATAGCTGGTGACACTGCTAGAGATCAAGGGCCTCCAATTCTTATGGATCCAGTTCTATGTAGTTTGGGGCGAGGGCTAGATACTAGTGAATTGACCAACCAAGGCCCGATCTAAGAGAGAGATCACAACCTGCATGGGTTTTTCAGGAGGAAGGGCAATTTTAGGAACTACATCAAGATTTTTGACAAATTTGGGTAGAGGGGGAACGATGGATCTATTCACCTATGCAGGGGTCAGTCTAGAAAAGACAATCTCTTCAACAGATAGTGGAATAGGAGGGGGGTGATGGGAATCCCCACCTCCTGCAGCACTCATGACGAATTTGAGCACATGAATCTAGAAACCCTAGTAGCGCAGAATATTGTCAAAGCGAATTCTATGAAGATCCCAATTAATTTTTTTTTTTATTATATATCATGTATTTATTAAACACCTTTTCTTACCTAAATATCCATAAAATCCATATCCTACATCTCCCCCTATACCTAAAATATATTCACCTTAATTCACAATTTAAAGTCTGTTAAAAAAATAATTGAATTACTTATTAGTAACTGAATTAATTTATTGATATACATAATCTTGAGTTTATGGAACTCACCAATGGTTGAGCTTCCACTTAATCCTTTCCATTCGATTGTCCATCCACCACACTGGTAACCTAGATTGTCGTGATGAGTCCTTTCTACAAGAATATAAGGAGAATTATTATCCATAGGAATCAAATACTTGCTTGTTGTCTTTCCATGTTTCAATAGTACCAAATATTTCCTGTTAGTTCTCTTGCCAAATCCATGTGCTCCTGTTAATTCAAAAATGACAATTATAGGCACTAAAACAAATCATTGCAATGCACGATGTAGTCGTCACCAACGTTCTCTATATGCGAATATGAAATAATGTGATTATAATTGTTAAGCATGATCACTTACGTAGATTCTATATCATAGGTTGCTTTTGTTAAAGTTTCACAGAAAAACATTGAGAACCAGAATTCAATAGAAGAATAGAGGGATCAAAACACACAGTTACTCCCTAAACTGTTGAAAAATGGTTATAAGAAAACCAACATGGACGCGTATATAATATCATCAGTTTTAACCATTCATTGCAAGAAACAACCCATGGATTTAAAATAACACACATTTTACCTTGCTGCCAAGTGGGTCAACTAGTCTTGGATCATCCAGGGGAAGTCAGATCGTTAATAAAGTCTTTAAAATTGTAGGAACCATCACGTATGGAACGGTTTTCCAATATAAAAGTCGGGCATGAATCTCAGAGTTTTTGTATTTAGTAGGATATTATATGTATGGAGCAATTTTTAATTAAGGATACTGAAAACTGAGCAACTCTGACAGAGAAATACATTACCATAACAATCCCTGCACCCACACTTTTAAAGACAAAAAAAACTAATTAACACCAGGTGGGCTAGTTATTTTGTCAATACCTTGCCAATCTGAAATAACAAAGCCCTGTGACCAAAAGAAGGCACTGGTGTGAAATAGTTAGTTGAATGTTTTACATAATATTTTTTTTTGTAAAACATAAAATCCAAAACCAAGATTGATCATAATGATACGAATGCACGGTTGTAATACCTTGAATCCAAGTTGATTCTTCAAAAAATGAGAAATGAGAAATCGGTTAGCATGGATCTTAACTCCGCTTGAACTGGAATAGGAAATCATTGCTAGAATTTTCAATGGTTATACAATATCTAAAACATTTAGCATAATAACATCATAACCACAAGCATGTTAAATTTGAGAACCATAGATCTACATGCCAATATGAGAGCTATTGGAAAGGAATTATGCAGTGGAATAATTAAGATCAATATACATTGGGAAAATAATTCATGACAGAAATTTCAGATAAATCGAACAAGAATTGCTCAAATAATGACAACATTAATATTCATTCATTAATCACTAATACAATGGTAGTACAATCAATAGACTCTTTGAACACTAAAGATAGGATTCGAATCTACCAGCTCTAACTGACTGATTAGCTAACTCACTGTGGAAAAATCATAGCTGGAGCTCACTATAGTAACTCTGAATGTCTAAATCAGTCGACAACCAGTCAATTGATGAGGTAGGTGGACAAAAGCACCACAATCCCTGTATGCATGCAAAATTGGTGCTCATCTAACTGATAGTGATGTAACTAATTGTAACTGGAGGATAACTCAACATAATTGCTTACCTACCACAACCAACTAAAGGAGGTTTATGGTGGCACTCAGAGTGAGCTCCTATGTAGGGATTGGTCCCATATGCACATAAAATCATGCATGCACATGCAGTAAGTGGCAGATAACTTCTAGGTGTGTCTCCCATACTCTAGTACAGTGATAATAACTTACTAATTTAGGTAAAATGATCACATAGACTATATTGGATAAGGGAGGATTAATTAATCCTAACAAAGAAAAGGATCATTGAAAGAAAGACAAACACAACCACACAAAAGGAACACATAGATTTATCCTAGGAAACCCTCATGGGGGAGAAAACCCGACAAAACTTCCTCTAAATAGAATTCGACCAAATATAGTGTAAAACCCCAAGAATAAGAATAATTGATCCTCTTCCATAGTATACTCTCTCTCTCTCACGCGCGTGCGTGCATGCAATGCTTGAGTGTAAAGTGTGTGAGAATGAGAGAGGCACCTCACCTATTCATATTCATTAGGTGAGTGACTCAAATAACAAACTAGGTCATCTAGGTTCTCTAATTAGGCCTGACCTACCTAGGGAGACTCAAAATTAACATTTATAAAAAAAAAATTGTGGGTACTATTGCCCCAACTTACAACAAAGGTTTTAACTCATGAGTTTTTACCAATTACATCAATGACATATCTGAATGGAGGAATAACATCTCTGAAGGAGGAATACAATAAAACTACAATAGAATATCTTCTGATGTTACATTTCTTTAACACTCCCTCTTAACTAGGAAGGTATTCTATATTAGTAGCGACCACCACCACAACTGTACATTTGACTGGTGAATATCTATATGTCATAGGAAGTTTTGGAAAAAACATCATACATCTTCATCATTAGTTTGGAACTGCATCATCATTATTATGTGAATACTGAGGCATCCTCATCTGCAACATCAATATGTGAATACTGGATCATCTTCTGCAACATCAGCATGTGAGTACTAGATCATCTTCTGCAATATCAGTATGTGAATACTGGATCATCTTCTACAACATCAGTATGTGAATACCGAATCATCTTCTGCAACATCAGTATGTGAATATTGTACCATCTTCTACAACATTAGTATGTGAATACTGAATCATCTTCTACAACATCAGTATGTGAATACTAAATCTTCTTCTGTAATACTAAACCTTCTTCTGTAACATCAGTATGCGAATACTGAATCTTCTTCTTGCAACATCAGTATGTGAATAATGAATATTATTCTATAACATCAGTATGTGTATACTGAAACATCTCTTGCAACACTAGTATCTGAATACTAATGAAACAACAACATCATTAGCAGGTTAGTGCTAAACCACATCATTAACAAATAAATGCTAGATCATCATCTGCATCATCAGCATAGAAATGCTGAAACAACACCATCATCATTAGCATAATCATCGTTACAAAGTGTTTTGCCTTCAACCGCATCAATTTTATCAGCACAAGGTGCTGGGACCACAACCATATCATCAACATCAACATAGAAATGTTGAATTAACACCCTCATCATCGGCATAGAAATGCTAAAACAACCTCATCAACATCAATATTAGAATACTAAACCTGCCATATTAACATCAATATAAAAATACTGAACCTACCACATCAACATCAGTACGAATATATTGAACTTGCCACTTCAACATCAGTATGAAAATATTGAACTTGCCACATCAACATTGGTGTGAAAATACGAAAACCAGTATGAATTACTAACCCTTTTGGGTCGACAATCCTAGTCAGACAGATTGATCTCCCTAAGTGCCAAACAAGCCTTGTCTGGCTTACTACCCTTTCTAGGACAACAATCCTAGCTAGACAATATAAAACCACTTGTTTGCCTATTGGCCATCTGAAGAAACACCTTGGTGGGTTCTCTAGTAGATCCATCTGACAATTTTGCCTAACTTACTAACCCTTTCGGGCTGACAGATGGATATTCTTGGGGACCAAAAAAGCCTTGTATGGCTTAATCCCTTTCAGTACAAACAAGCCTATCGAGTCATAAAAATCCCCCTGGGATCAAACATGCCTTGCTTGAATTACTAACCCTTTCGGGACAATAATCCTAGTCAGACATACCCTACCCTAGAATGAGCTACCACACCATTGCAACAGAAAATGCTTCTACCATCTTCTTCCTCTTTTGAGGGAGGTCCTTTCAGACTACACCAAGCTTGTCTTGAAAGTATTCAAACTTTACATGAGACAGAGGCTTAGTCAACACCACATCTGCCACATGTTCCTCTGTACGAACATACTTGAGATTTACAAATCCCTTCTGCAACTTGTTCTTTATCATGCTTCTCTTGTACATCCACAACTGAATCGTACATACACAACATGCATAATTCTTGTTTTGTACATATGCAAATGAAACATTCTTATCTTGTACATTTGCAACTTCATTATTTCTTCTCTCGTAGATGATTGCATACAATCCTTCCTACAAGTTAAATACAGTTGTATGATTACAAATATTTCATAGAATATAATGAAAAATTCTTATGCATAAAGGTATATGTCATATAATCATGCAACTATTTCCGCTAATGTGACAATCATCCATATCCCGTATACATACAGTAACTTTCTAGATGCCTTCCATGTTTCCAAGACATTATGTCAGCAAGGAGGTTTCATTCTAGATAAGTAGCAATGGAATGTTGTACAACAACATAAGCCACTTACCCGTCACCTGTATATTAGTATTAAACTATAAATATTCTAATATGCATAAAACATTTCCTGAATCTAGAAACATATCTATGTACATAAATGAACAATTGCATATATAGGAAATGACAATTCAAATAATTATCTTTGTTTGTTTGATAGAATCCATCTTGATCTCCGTGTTCTTGAATTACTGGAGTCTCTTCCAAAGTGTTCAAATTCATCGTCTAATTCTGAGGACATGTTCCTATCTTTCTCATGATCGAAAATACTGAGAAAGTCTTCTTACACCACATATCACATAGAACTATGTATTGGTGTTGAATATGTGTGTCCTACCAATGCATCCCTTCTTATCCAATGCTGAAATGGATAAGAGTATGATATTCATCTTCATCGGTAGAATTCTTTTGCATCATATTACTCATCACTTGAGAAATATTCCCTTGATTTATTCTCAACTACAATATATTCATCCTTGGTTGCACTGAGAGAAACACAGGTCCACTTTCTGCAACACGTTGGAGTGATATTTTGGTTTGTAACACTTCCAACCCAATCAAAGTCATCATTTCTCTGCAAGAAAAATCTCTAGTTTCTCACATATATGAGACCATATTCATTGTACCCTTTAGGTACCACACCATTCACTCAACATATTTTAGTTGGATAAGGAAAATATCCTCTGTATTTCATCATTCCTATAATACCAAGAATCATGTCAAGATTCTCAAACTTTGAGATCTACAGTAGTCACTCCCTCTTAGGTGGAGCACCATCCTCCCCCTGCATATTGTACTCTCTCTATCAGAACATTGGAGTGGCGGGTAGCCTCCTTTGTTTCGAATATTATTTGTATCCATCTATGTCACTTGCCAAGGTCAATAGATATCAAGATACTCCCTCTCGAACTTTGTTGCAAGTTCTCTCTTGCACACATCTATGAGATTCTTGTCCTTTGCAAGCTTATATATTCAACCTTGTGTAAAGGTTGGGATCTCCATAATTCTAGTTGATCCTCAAGCTCCTTGTTAACATAAATAATTGTTCAACTAGCTCTATTATATATAGACATCATTTCCTTATCATTTCCCCCTCATTTTCGACCTCCACACCTATGGTTTAACCTTATTCTCTCCCAAAAAGCTCAAAAAATATTAAAAAGGGCCTAAAAACCCATAAAAGGGATTAAAAACCCATAAAAGGGGTTAAATACCCAAAAATATCTAAAACATAGAAAAGGGGCTAAAAACCCTAAATAGGGTTCCAAACCCTAAAAGAGAGATAAGTTCATTATAAAAATAGGGTGAAGGTCCCCATCAACAGGATTCTTATGCCCTTTTTTCATTATTCAAATCAGTGAGTACGTTGAGAACCCACTCTTATCAAAATACTCACACCATCCAACCATCATTTGATAGCCACACCATTCCCCATCCTGTATGTTGAGACATCCTCTGTACCTTTCATCCTGTGGAGAGGTGGCCCATATCCAAAGATCAGGGTACGGTGGCCCATTTTCAAACAAAGGGTATAATTTTCTTGCTTTTATTTTAAGTTTTAGCATAGCCATCGTTATTTGTTTATTGTTACTAATGTTCTTTGTTTCTTGTAGTTTTTATTTCCATTTGAACTCTACCCTTCTATCCCTTTGACAGAAGGAATGTGATTTTGCACGTATCCAGGGCGAAAACCTGACTACACTCCTCATGTAAATGTATGCGCTATCTACTGAGCTTGTAGAAATCATTCTGTGCATAGGTGGTTCTTTGCATAGAGTCTCAAACCCTATAGGTTTCTTGATTCATTCTTCTAATTTGATTACACCAACTTTCTAGTGTAATATCCACCACCCAAGATGTGTGTTATCCCCTAGAGCAGTTTCTTTCCATAATCAACTCTCTCTTTCTGATAGAAAGCACGAAAATTGCTTTGTATCTTTTGATACTTCGATTTGTTGTATACTTGATATTGTAGATCTACTTTGGAAGACTTTACAAAACTTTCCTTCATTTATTGAACTCATATCCAAACATCATTTTGTATGATCGATAGATACTTCTTGGTCATATCATCCCTCCATTCTTCCTATTTGGGACATTCTTTCGCAAAATTTCCTTTCTCATCACAACTAAACATCTGAGTTGTGAGATGTCCTTCTCCTAAAGTCCTTTTATTCTTTGCAAGAATGTTCTTCTTTCTTGTTATTTCTCTTCTTGGAATGACTTGTTAGGGCTTGATTGTCATATTATTCCATCTCTTCTTATTTTGTCATCAATCAAGCTTCTTCTTACGTGCATTCATCCATAGGTGATCTTCCTTCTAGAACAAATATCTTGAATGAACTTGGAGGACCATTCAAAGTTGTAATCCTTGGTTTTGATTCTTCGACATTGTCTCCAATGGCTTATAATTGCTCCTTGAGCTGAGATCTCCTTGTGAAGTAACATTGAATGATTTCTTAATTCACATCCTTGAGTTGAATTCTCAATGTCATATTCGTATTGATGTTATTTCCCTCATACTAGATGGTATTTGCATCAAAAATGTCCTTGGGATTATTCAAGGATGATACATGTGAGATCCAATAGAGATGAAAATACTCCTCTTGGCTTTGACTAGGTCCTTCTTGTGATTTTCTTTTTCTTCATCTCCCTCTATATCTAAAACGTATTCTTCAACATAGTTATCCAAGTCATAATTCTTCAAGTATAAGAATCTCTCTCTACTTCCATGCTCGGAAGTTCACAGCTCCTTCAAGCTTGTCTTGAAGCAATGAGATTGCTTCAACTTGATGCTTACTTGAAATATTTTCTAGAATACTGCTTCTGGTGGACCTAGGGTTTGATAGAGACACCCTATTTTTTCAACTTAGGTATCTATTAAAATTTGAATTCAATTCAGATCTTCAAGTAGAGAGTTCTGATAATGTTTGCAACAATTGAATGGATAATGAAAATACAAACTAAGAAAAACAAACCACACATGAAACATACAAGTATTGCTCAGGAATTTATAGTATATTCATCATAATAATATCCAGTGTTACAATAGTTTACATAGGTAGAATTCGAATTCACGGGATATGAATTCGAATTCTCCAAGTGGATATGACTGTATCTAACTGAATCTCTAACTCAAGGTCTCCCAATCAATGTTAGAGTCCAAATAGACAACTCCATGATGACCAATAACTCCAACAAGTAGTAACAACTAGTTAACTTAGTGCAACTGAGTGTGGTAGGTAGGAAAAACACTCCTCCCCATGCAACCATGCATTATCCATGCATTGGAAACACTAGCTTAACTAACTGTGAAGTAACTGATTGTAACTGAGGGCTAACTAAGACTAACTAGTGCTAACACCAATTAACTGAAGTAGGTTGGTACTGGGACTCCTAGTGGCTCCTAAAATGTAGGGAATGGTCTAGGAGACACCCTAACTGATTCATGCACATGCAATAAGTGGAAGTTAACCTCTAGTAGTGTTCCCCACACTTTAATGATGGGTACATGTGTCCCAGTTGGGCTAAGTGGACCCAATTAATTAATTAATTTAGGTTCCTAAGTTAGGCTAATTAATCTAGTAGAAAGTATGAACAAGGGAGGATTAATAATCCTAACAGGCCCCCTGAATCCTAACTTGGACAACTATGAGCCCTAGTAACAAGACCATAGGTCACCCAATATACAATCTAAGAGACATAATACAATATGAGGTAGGAAAACCTCTTGGGAAACCCCCCCTCAAGATAGGAACTGAGAATCAAGCCTTAATGCCCAAAAGAGACCTGAGAAAGGCAAATCTCTTTTCGGTAAAATAATTGGTGAAAATATCTGCAATCTAATCCTTTGTCGGACACTAGTGTAGTGTGATGGTTCTGTCATTCACTAGTTCCCAAATATAGTGCATGTGAAATTCTATGTACTTTGTCCTCTGCTTCTGAACAGGATCACTGGAGATCTTGATTTTACTCTGGTTGTCACAATAAAGATCTACTGTAGGTGAATTCTGAATCCCGAACTCTGTCAAGATGCCATGCAGCCAAATTGCCTGAATAGCTGCATTCATAGCTCCCCGATACTCTGCTTCTGATGAAAAAAGTGCAATGGTTGCTTGCTTCTTGCTGGACCAACAAATTGGCCCAGATCCAATCATGAATACAAAACCCGAGGTGTATTTCCTATCATTTCCATATCCTACCCAGTATGATTCTATAAATCATGAGAGATCTAGCTGTGCTCTAGCAGCATAGTGGATCCCATAATCAATAGTACCCTGCACATATTGCAAGATCATATTTTTTTCCTTCCATTGCAACTCATGTGGCTCCTACATATATCTGGCAGCAACACTCACAGCATAGGATATGTCTGGTCTCGAATGAGTGAGATACAGAAGGATTCCAATGAGATGTTTGTAGAGAGTGTTGTCCACCAAAGGTGTGGAACCACATTCTTCAAGCCTGATGCCTGATAAAAAGGAGCAGGGGGCTTCCTTGCAATATTCCATGTGGAACCTCTTAAGCATGTCAAATGAATACCTGGACTGTGAGATCATGATTCCCAAAGTATTTTGACTTACTTTGAGACCAATGAACTATCTTAATTGTCCTAAGTCAGTCATAGCGAATGCTTTATTAAGAGCAGACTTGATGCCGCCCAATCTAGCAGTAGAGCTTCTAGTAATGAGAAATTCATCCACATACAATACAACTAGAAGTAAGAACACCTCCTTCTTCTTCATGTAGAGATTGCAATTATATTTGCACCTTTCAAACTTCTGAGAGATGAGGAAGGCATCCATCTTGGAGTACCATGCCCTTGGGGCATGTTTGAGTCCATACAGTGATTTCCTCCATCTGTAGACTAAGCAAGGATCATCAATAAAGCCCTCAGGTTGTTTCATATAGATATCCTCCTCCAAATCACCGTGGATGAAGGCACTCTTCACATCCATGTGGTGTACTTCCCATCTCTTGGAAGCAACAATGGCCAATACCAGCCTGATGGAATCCATTCTAGCTATTGGTTGGATGTCTCATTGTATTCCAAGCCTTGGACCTAAGAATACCATTTTTCCACCAACTGAGCCTTGTACTTGGTTGTGGTCCCATCAACAGCTATTTTGGTTTTGTAGATCCATTTGCACTGTACTAGCTTCCTTCTTGGAGGTAAAGGGACAAGTTCCCAGGTCTGGTTGTCATGTAGAAAATCAAACTCATCCATGGCTGCCTTCCATTTAGGATCATGGAAATCCTCCCTGAAGGATTGGGGATTTGACCCAAGCATAATAAAACACCTCTTAACAATAAGAGGATTTGTGTGAGACAGTACTACACTCTCCTTCTGATACTGGACCTCATTCTTCTTTTGTCATCTAGATCCCCAGCACCATCTCCAGTTGCTTCTATGAGTTGCTTAGCCCATTTAGGCTGCTGGAATGAAGTGGATGCTGGAATTGGATATAGATCCCTTTGAGTTGTAAGCTCAATGTCTGGATCATACTGGGATGACTCCTGTTTTGAATCTGAATCAGAAATGTCAGGATTTGAAACTAAAACTACAATAGGAAGTGAAGGAATGTTTATACCTTCATCAGCTTCGAATGGAAGCTGTGATGATGATGGAATTGAGAATGGCATGAAGTGAGAGAAATAGTATTCCTTGGAGGAATGATCATCAATCCCTTTCACTACAATCTCCCCAGTTGATATATTGGTGATCTCTACTGCGTCAGGTCCAAACAATACTTGCTTTGGTGAGCCAGTATGGGTCATCTGATAAAAAGATAACATATAGGGCATCTATAAACACACCATGCTTCACTCTGGATGATGCCCTTTCTTGCTGTTGGGATTTGGGAATCATCTCCCATGTGAATAGTGGGCCCTTCTTTGACACTAAGAGAGGAGAAGAGATCCTTGGAGGAAACCATGTGGTTGGAGGCTCCAAAATCAATAAAATAGTCTGTAGATTGAGGTGGTCCTTCTTTCAAAGCATGACATCTTTCATGTCCATTATCAGACTATTTTTCTCTTTGAATGTTATGCTGCTTGAGAAGAACAGACATTCCATCAAGTTCCTTCCTCTTACAATGATCTTCAAGGTGATACCCTTTTTCACAATAGGGACATAAATATTTTCCCAAATTTCTTCTTCTTAGAGCCGGAGGCCCCTTTGGAAGCTTACCGATTTTGTTTAGGCTTTGAATCAGCTTCCTTTGGCTCCTTCTTATTTGATTTCCCCTTTTCTTGCACTTTGGAAGAGTCAATAACCAAGAGATCTTGATATTTGGAGGTCTGGATGACTCCCATTAGAATCAATTTGTCGTGTTCCTTGATTAAGGACTCAAAAAAAGAATCTAAAGAAGGAAATTTCCCATCAGGAAACCTTTGTCGCTTGGAATGAAACATAGAGACATATACAGAGTACTCAGTGCCTAGTTTGCTGAGTATTGAAAGGACATTCTGCTCATCCTTCCACTCTATCCTGCACTGTCTGCATTGGAGCACTAGAGACTTGAATTTAGAGAGGAATTGCTCAATAGTCTCGAAACTGTTGGGATGTAAAGATACCAACTCATTCTCCAGAATGTGTCCCTGAAGCTCATCTTGTTTGTTAAAAAAGCTATCAAGATTCTCCTAGGCTTCTCTGGGAGTCCTCAATCCTTCTATATGAAATAGGAGATCTCTGGAAATATAAGTACACAAGTACCCGAATGCTTCATCACAATGGTTTAGGAACTTATTATGCTCTATCAGCTGATGAGGCTCAGTGTCCCATCCATGTATGATCCTGTGGTAGCCATTCTTGTGCAAGGCCAACTGCATATCAATCCTCCAATCAAGATAATTGGAAGTTGTGAGGATCCGTGGTTTAGGAGTTTGAGAACTCGTAATTGCTCCAACTAGAAGACTGCAAATACTACGTAGCACTTGTCGATTTCACTGCAATAACACTAAAACATATGAATTGTTAGAATCATGATTTTCCTCCCAACATGAACATGTTTTCAGGGTCCGTCATGTCCTCTCCACTACTCTGAATAAATACAGATCTAGCAAATTTTCATAGGGGACTTCTGTGGAAACCCAGCTGCTTATGATGTTCGATGGGGAGAAACAAGCATGAAACCTGCCTGAGAAGGATTTGATACCATATTAATATTTGAATGCAATTTAGATCTTTAAGCACATATTTATGGTAATGTTTGTAGCAATTTATTTGAGAATGAAAATACAAAATAAGAAAAACAAACCACACAGGAAATGAACAAGTATTTCTCAGGAATTTACAGTATATTCATCATAATAATATACGGTGTTACAATAGTTTACATAGGTATAATTTGAATGAATGGGATATGAATTTGAATCCCTCAAGTGGATATGATTGTATCTAACTGAATCTCTAACTCAAGGTCTCCCAATCAATATCGGAGTCCAAATAGACAACTCCCTGATGACCAATAACTCCAACAAGCAGTAACAACTAGTTAACTCAGTGAAACTGAGTGTGGTAGGTAGGAAAAGCGCTCCTCCCCATGCAACCTGCATGCATTGTCCATGCATTGGTAGTGCTAGCTTGACTGACTGTGAAGTAACTGATTGTAACTGAGGGCTAACTAAGACTAACAAGTACTAACACCAATTGACTGATGTAGGTTAGTGGCAGGACTCCTAGTGGCTCCTAAAATGTATGGATTGGTCTAGGAGGCACCCTAACTAATGCATGCACATGCAGTAAGTGGAAATTAACCTCTAGTAGTGTTCCCCACACTTCAATGACTGGTACATGTGTCCCAATTGGGCCAAGTGGACCCAATTGTACTAGTGGACCCAATTAATTAATTTAGGTTCATAAGTTAGGATAATTAATCTAGTAGAAAGTATGAATAAGGGAGGATTAATAATCCTAATAGTATCTTTCATATCTGATTGGATAGAAAGATGTGCCTCCTCAAGGTGAGCTGAGAAACATACTTAATTTCCCAAAACTGTGGACAAAACTCCAAAATATCTAATGCCCTAGTTTTCCTCAGCAGTAGTGTTAGGTCAAAAATTGAAAGTGCACAAAATGAGAAACTTATTAGATATAAGTATTCCCCCTACTAGGAATAATTTTATATTCCTCCTTTTTTAATTGATCGGTGGGGGAAAGTGCCTGGAATAGGAAGCCCTAGTTTTCTCCAATTCCTTCTAAAGAATTGTCTAATATTTATTCTGTTGTATCTCTGAAATTACTGCTCCTTAAGGTTTGAAACTTTGTCAAGATATAGCCTTCTCTATCTTCTTTCCAACCCCAAATGTTAGAGCAGAATTAGGTTCACCAAGTGGAACTTATACAAATTTCCCAAAGAGACTTGTTTGAGGAATTTTCATCATAACGAACTTGTATGGACTACCACATGTCATTGTTTCACCTTCAAGGTATGAAACACAGACCACAAAAACTACATTATGTTTGCTATCTAAAAAATATTGTGAAATTCCATTTGGACCTTCCTAGCACGAGATATATAAATTCTTCTTAGGTCACCTGTTTAAGGATGAATTCTGGGAGAGGTTATAACCCTAAGTTGGAGGAATCATATATCCTAAATTATAGAGAATATGAGGATGAAACTCGCATACAAGGTACATAAAGATTTCATCTTCATCCTGTAAAAGTTTCATCTCTTGAGCCTTCTCCAAACTCTAGTTATAGAGAAAATTCCAATATGACCAGATTTTTCCTTCTAGGGTTTTTCAGGAATGAAACCCTAATCTCCAGTAGCTGCAGTTGTAGCAGTGTTTCGACTACACAACGAATTATTTCAGGGAGGATCTGATACTATGTTAGAATTTTTAATGGTTATGTAATATCTAATTTTTTTTATCATAGTAACATCATAACCATAAGAAAAGGATCACTGAAAGAAATACAAGAACATCCACACAAAAGGAACACAGATATTTATCCTGGGAAACCCTCATGGGGAAGAAAACCCAACAAAACTTCCTCTATATAGAATTCGACCAAATAGTGTAAAACCCCAAGAACAAGAATAGTTGCTCCTCTTCCATAGTACTCTCTCTCTCTCTCTCTCTTGTGCAATGCTTGAGTGTAAAGTTTGTGAGAATAAGAGAGGCACCTCACCTATTGATATTCATTAGGTGAGTGACTCAAATAACTAACTAGGTCAGCCAAGTTCTTTGATTAGGGATGAAATACCTAGGCAGACTCAGAATAACATTCATAAAACACTTTTGTGGGTACTATTTCCCCAACAGAGGCTTTACCTCGTGACTTTTACATGACCAATTACATCAATGACATCTCCGAATGAAGGAATAACAACTCCAAAGGAGGAATACTATAAAATTACAATAGAATGTCTTATGAAGTTAAATATATTTAAATATCATAATGGTAGAGACTTGTTTTCAATGGAGTCAAAATAGGGGATCATGTATGTGGGTGTTGACTAATCTTTTAAAATTGTTGAAAGTTATATTCTCATCATTACCCTTGGTTATTCCTCCATTACCCACAAAGTGCTTCACACAAGATGCAACATTTGAACTAACATGAACCAATAGATCACATAGTTAGAAATATAAACCTATTTCAGTAAACTATGACATCATTGATTGATCAGGGAAATTTATGTTCTAAGTGCATATGTGAAAATCTATATGACTAAAAGGAAAGGTTTCAAGATTTTAAGTTGATTTTTCTTTTAATTTTTAACATGGTTCGAACTTAAATGCAATGGCATAATGAATCCTTGATATGTAATACAAATGCACGGCATAGTAAATCCTTTATATGAAATGTTAGGGATTCTTACAATGGCATCCCCAAAATGGATTTGAACACATCCCACAACACCTTAATAGTCTCCAGGACAAGATACCAAGCCATGCAACTGCAGCGTACCCAATTTTACAACATTAAGAAAATCCCATAATGGGGGATGGAAATCCCAACATGTGAATGACATCAAACTCTATACAGTGTGCAAAAGAAGGTATGTTGAAGGAAAACATGGAGCTCTTCAATGCCATCATGGGAACCTTGGATATATGGGAGAACTCATACATCTTTGCATGCCTTTTTAAAACCTATACATGGGTTTTGTCCTAGAAAGTAATAAAATATATGCTCACATGCTAAATCTTGGAGGATCAAAGAAAAAATATTATTTGAATGTCAAGCTTGTCATAATGTATGCAAGGTGGCATTGCATGAGTATGCCAGATTGGTTTTTGATGGAAGAAGGAAGCAAAATGTTTTGTTATGGACAACGATGATTGGGTTTTATGATAGGGATTGACAGTTTGAGGAAACCTTGAAACTATTAGATGAAATTAGGCAATTGGGTTTCAGGATTGATGCGTATGTAATGCCTAGTGTTCTTAAAGAATAAGCAGGGATTTCAGATTTGAATAAGGGCAGGGATATCCATGAGTATATTGTTAGGATGGGTATTGTATCATATGTTTTTTTAAAACAACACTCTTGTGATATGTATTCGATATGTGGGAGTTTGGAGGTTGCACACCAAGTGTTTGACAAAATTAATCACAAATATGTGGTGTCATGGAATGATATGATTGCAAGATATGCACATAATTTATAGGGCATAAGGGATTGGAGATATTGGATCGAATGGATTTAGAAGGTTTGAATACAAATGCAATGTCATGGAATGCGGTTATTCCTGGTTATTCCCAACAACAGTGGGAGGACAGGGACAAGAAATCGTTGGAGGTATTTTAGTGAATGCAACTAGTAGGAATGGAGTTGAATTTTATATCATGCAACTTGACAATCGAAGGGTATGCAGAGCATGGCCTAGGAGGTTTCGAATTGAAATTCTTCCGACAAATGTAGTTGGATTAGCTGAAACAAAACTTGGTCACAGTTGCAAAAGTTTCTTCCAGATTGTGCCAATTTAATAGCTTTGGAACAGGGCAAGGATATCCATGGATACATAATTAGGAATAAATTGGATGAAAATGTCCTGGTCGGGAGCACACTTGTAGACATGTATGTTAAATGTGGGAGTTTAGAGTATGCACATAGAGTGTTCAACATAATTTCTCAAAGAAATGTAGTATCATGGAATTCAACCACCTAAATCATCTTATTCTTGTTTGTGTTGAAATATGTCGACCATGAAATTCAAGAAAAGTTCTCTAGTGAAAAAGAATTTGATAAAGTTTATTATTAAATTAACTCCATAAATAAAATAACAATAGAAATATTTTTTTAACTTCAAATTTAGCCCAAAAATATGCCACTTTTGAGATTCTATGAACTACGGGATTTCTTGAAAAAAATGCCATACACTATGCATGGACATGGTGAGGAACCCTTAGTACTTTATTCAAATTCTTCAATCTAATGCAAAGGTCTACCATGAATCCTGACCACATCAGTTTCATTGTTGTCCTTTCATAATGACTCCATGTAGAACTAGTGCATGAATGTTGACAATACTTTGAGTGCATGCCTCGTGATTCGGTCCTTTCTTGGAGCACTATGCATGCATGGTTGATCTTATTGGTTGTGCTGGGCATGTAAGGGAGGCATAAGAGCATTGTCAATAAGATTCCATTCGAACCTTATATTTGTGTATGTTGGTATTTCTCTCTTTTCATAATCCATAACAATATAGAGTTTGGAGAACGAGTGGCTGAAGTGATCTTTGCACTAGAGCCTGAATGTGCTGAAAATTATGTACTTATTCCACATAGATTTGCTGCTTGTTAGCCCTAGGGAAAGATAGGAAGAATTCGACTAGAACTATGCCTGGGAATATGAAGATTCTGGTTGCATGACAAGAGAAGATGCGATGGGGAAACAACCAATAAGGAACGAGTCCCCGACAGAGGAGAAGTTGCGAAGAGAGAAACTGTGAAGGAAGGAACCATGATAGAAGAAGAAGTACAATGGTTGAAAAAGACATCTTGAGTGACTTGAGTGATCGTGGGTAAGATACATAGTAGAATAACACATGCTTTTCTATAAAGCATCTTTATATTTTTGGGTCGATAATGCCTATTTTCAGTGTAACTGGATGTACGAGAATAGGAATGGCATCCTTTTGACTAACATAATAGAGTCGGTTGATTATGACATGTAAGAGCTTATAAAATAGAGAACCCAAGTTGTGTGCGGGTTGTTCTATGTCGAATCCTATCTTAGTAGAGTGTAGAGTTGAAGAGTTGAAGAGAATATAGTCGATCTAGGATGTGTGCAGATTGACAGTAGGGTGAGGGAGAGGGAAACTTCAGAGACCTAAGACTAGAGAGAATGAGAGGATAGAAGTTTATATATATTGTAGAGAAGATCTATAACAGAGTCTGGAAGCTGAGTGCATAGATGAAAGGTGCTATATATTTCTCATGCCAAATGGGGAGCGCCTTTGTGTTTTTTACCAAATGGGTTTGCACATTAAATGTTATCTCTGTGTATATTTGATGAGTTGTGTATGTTGACTGAATGTATGATGTGAATGACTAGATATTAATAGATTGACTAAAATTTGTTTATGAATAAGTGTTTGTATGCATGAGTCACACTGTTGGTATACATAATTTGCATTAAGACTTTACATTAATTGTTGTAATCTCTATCGATGGATAAGTATATTAATATATTGAATGAACACACTAAGAATAGGGAATACAACCCCTGTATTTGGTCGAGCGAGTTGTTAAGGTCTCGTGAGGGAATAAATCCCCACCCAACTATAGAAACCTGCTTCTGGTAGTTACCCATAGAGGTATCTCAGTTGATACCTCATCTGTATCGCAGGTGTTTTTTATTGAGCCTTTCTATGTCGAGTCGGTATCTTGGGATTTTTTGACAGATAAAAAAGGGTCTAAACCTGGGTCAAAGGGAGAAAACATCAACAAATTCTTTCGTTTCTGGGACCGTTAATCATTTTGGTGAGGGATATTTTTTGGCACCCAATGAAGCCAAAAATTCAAGAATGGGTTAATTTTAAAGCATTAGAGTTTCAACAAGAAGAAAGTGAAGGATCGTGGTTGAATCCAGAAAAGTGGTTGGAGCGGTATATTTTTACCGATATTCACGAGATATTATTTTATGACTTTCTTGTTTTTTTGTATGAGTGGTTGTCAATGCTAGAAACACAACAAAAAAATTTCCAATAAAGAGAATTGACAGAGTGGAATCCTCAGTTGATTCAATGGTTGAAGAGTATTAGGAACCCTATATCTATGGATGTCGATTTCTGGGTAGACAGTAGTTTAGAAGGATCCATCATTGAATTTGCTATCAACAAAATAACATCATATAATGAGGCAGGAAGAAAACTTTTCCAAGGACCTAGAGGAAGATACCTGACATCTTTAAGAATTTGGATAAAGATGTTTGTATGTGAAAAACAAACCCTAAGAATGGATTCCGACGAGTAAAGAATTGTCCATAGAGACCTGGGATATGCCGCAAGTGAAGTGTAAGAAAAATGGAGTAGAGTAAGCTAAGATGTTCCCTTGTGATAATGAAACTAAACTAGAAGGTGGATGACTAAGAAGTGGAAGAAGATTTTGGTTGGGAAAGAGAAGAAGGATTGTGACTAGAAGAGGAAGTTGTAGTACGACCATAGGAGAATACTATGAGTTGACGCCACACTTTAATGGGGTTTATTATGATGAGGAAGAAGAATACTACCCTATATTTGAAAGAGAAGAAGAATAAGAGAACCCAAATCCAAAGTATGAATTCGACACACCCACAACCCCGCGTACGTCTCTGGAGGTAAGATCTAGAAACTCATCTCCTAGTGAGTTTGTCAATACAAGTAATAATAATTGTGGGAATAGCGGACAAGGGAGTCTCACTATCGAAATTTTTTATCCAACAGTACCAAGGACCACTATAATGGTTGGGAATGATATTAAGTTGTCAATATTCAATGGAAATCAATTAGAATGCCTAGAGAAACATTTGTTTCTATGTGAAGTCGTGTGGACTGTGCAACAGGTCCAAGATGAAGCCATCAAGAAGGATCGAATGATCACAACCCTTAGGGTTCGCGCATTATATTGGTATATTAAGTTTTGTGGTTCTGACAAGAGTCGCATAGAAAACACTCAACCAAATTTGAGTGGGATTAATAGATGAATTTAGAAATCCAAAATCTGAGTCACGGTGTATTACAAAGATCAAAGAGATTAAACAATTATTTATGAATTCTGTGTGGGAATTTGATCAAATATTTAAGACGCTGATGGATAAAGTAAGCTTCTAGATGTCAAACATATAACCCAAATAATGGTTCATTGCAACATTGTTACCACACATCTGGATTCCCTTGATGCACTAAAATATTGTGTAGTAGACTAAAGCTATGGATTTGGTCATGAAGTTGGAATCCTCACCTGTATGAGAGACTAGTGCAATGATGATGCAAATTTAGTCACAACTATCCAACCTTACATTACAACTCTAGGACATTAAAAAAGGGAAAGAGATCCAAAAGGAAATGTGGTGTACTAGATGCAAAACAGAGGGAAACCATAAGGATAATTTCCTGACACTCATGAACTATGTTGCATCAGGAGCACCGAACCTGATAAATACACAAGGGATTCCTTGGTGTAGAATATGCCAAACTAGAGGCCATCGGTCATAAGAGTGTTTTTTCCTACAAAACATTGTAATTACACTGACTAGTTTATACTGTAAATTTTTCAAATCAGTAGGCCATGACGAGAAGGACTGCAGAGAATTTTAGCTACTGCGGAAGAAAAAAATGGACACCTATTTAATGAAGAATGACGAGAAGATACAAGATGAGCCAGCTCAATCTCAATACCCACAAGGTCAATATCCTCAACTGTAGTATCCATAGAATCAGTACCTACAAAAACAATACCCTCAACCTAGGGGGTAGAAATTTTAGAGGTCGAGGACAAGGAGGAGGATTTGGTCATGGAAGAGGCCAAATTATATGTTATAATTATGGGCAACCAGGACGTATTTCCAGGTAATTTGCAAGTCCTACGAAGACATGTTCGTACAGGAAATATTTTGATCATACTATCAAATAATGTCTGTAGTTGATTGCGACGTGGCAATATAGAAATGTGGGAAATCCAAACCCTTTGAAAAATCCCAACCCAAACCCCAATCATAATTTCTAGAAGATATATGTTGTGCTGAGGGAACCACATATAGATATCGTAACAAGAGGAGGTGTTGTGACTGGATCAGACCAAGAAGCACATCATGGACAACCGCAGGTGCGACCAAAAACAAAAAATAAATGACATTCGATGTCAAAAAATAAAAGGAAGTATTCTTGGACCCGCAACCATAATTCGTTGATAAGAATCAAGCATCGACTTTTGCTGCTACACTACCTAGAAGAAAAATAATGGAGATACCTGAAAGATTTGACCGGCTGTTTTGAAATCAACCGACGGGAAACATTAGTAAGATTAAAGAATTTTTTAAAAGTTGCTTATCACTAATACAAGATAAAGATATTGTCGCAGAATTGATAGCTTTAATAGAAGAACCTCCAGAAGAGGTGCAACCAGATATAAGGTTTAACGATGTGGGAAAAATATTAAAGACCAGTCACGAGTTAAGAATGACCGCCCAGATAGGAGACTACAATGTGGACTATAATATTCTGGACTTGGGATCTGATTGCAACATTATAATAAGAGAAAAATGGAAGAACATGGGGAAACCATGACTTGCATGGTCTCTTGTCCTATTGGTCGACTGAATCAGGTTCCTGTCGAGGTAGAAGGCCTGAGAACGTATGCTGACTTTGAAGTAATCGACATTGCTGATGAGAAAAATCTGTATCCTGCAATTTTGGGGATCAACTAGGCATTAAACCATCATCAATTTTAAGAAAATAATATTAACATTTGAAGATTCAGAGCTAAGGGTGGTCGCACCAATTGAGCCACTAGAAGTTCAGAGATATGTTGAGCAAGTAAATAGTGAAGGACAAGGTGACTATCTGTACCATATTTATAACATCACGTCTGCAAGGGATGATTACGTGAATCCAATGACTAAAAAAAAGCTTAGTTGGTAGAGTATTAGTTCCTATACATCAGATTTTGGTGAAGCATTGGAAAACTAGTAGAATTGGATGCATGAAGTATCCATGAGAAGGTGTGCAAGAATTACACTATTTGTGCGACATGTAGGAATCGAGGTAAGTGATTTACTAACATATGAAGGTTTATCTAACCTTGCATCTTTTCTGACAAAATTTGAAGAAAAATTCATAAAACCTCATCGCTTTTCCGCTAGGAAATTTGCACTAAAAGATACACCTACCAAATGGTGGGTCGCACCTAAAGAATCTATCTCAGAATGGTCACAATGTCGATGGTTGATGGAGATATGATTCAAACAAGAGATCAACTATACTGGACAAAAGTATACATGATTAACCAATCATGTTGAGCATATCGAGTATTGTCGTGTGACATGGGAGGCATGTTTGCGACAGTAATGGGTCCATTAGTTCATACACATATTAGACATGATACCAAGGAACTGCTATACATCAGTTGAACTGAAACAAGGGACTGTCAAATGGGATGAATTAGCTACTAGTTTCATGCACACATTTGATTTTATTGAGATCATCCTTCGATTGATGTTGCATTGAAAGTAATCAAGGCAAAGATATTTGAAGATACCCATGTTGCAATGACAACCTTTAATCAGAGAAACTAAACAATTTAACACTAGATGGAGTGCTATAATGTGACGAGAGAGCTTGATGATGTTGACACACTCAATGTAAACATACCAAAATTTGAAGGTGCGTGCATTGGGAGAATTTGGTATTTCTAGTGACCAGTTTTGAATCCACTAAAAGTAAAAAAAGTCAACATTGGCTCCCCAGAGAATCCAAATTTGCCAATATTGGAGACTATTAAGATGATGAGACTATCGAGAGAATTATGGACCTATTTCATGAATTTCAGGATCTGTTCCCTATGAAATTCTTAGAAATGAAAGGGATTGTCGGAGACCTTAGAGAAATGAAAATACCATTAAATACCGACGCAAAATCGGTCAAGCAACCACCATACCGAATGAATCTGTGATATAAAGAAAAATTCAAGACATAATTGGAACGAATGTTGGATGGAGGTATCATAGAACCTGTGGAAGAATATGAATGGATAGTTCCAACAGTTGTGCAAGATAAGAAGGATACCAGTGAAGTAAGGATTTGCATTGACCTAAGGAAATTGAATGATGCTTGTTTACATGAACCATTTTCCAAATCCATTTACGGATGAGGTATTAGAAAGTGTTGGGGATCAAGAAATTTATTCTTTTACTGATGGGTTTTTTTATGCAACCAAGTCCTAGATATAGCATAAAAAGAGCAGAAATAGACAATAAGAGAGTAATCCATTCCTAAGAAGTGAATAGCAGAGATAAACATCAATCCTCTTCAAGGGAGGAACCTCCTTACACAATGTATTGAGTACACAAGACAAGATAAGATACTATGATAACTAAAATGAGAATATATCCTTCCTATATATAGGAGATAAAGGTGTACAATAACAACTAATAAACCCACTAATAGACCCAAGCCTACATAAATAATATGTAATGCACCACAATATAGGGGGTAATGCGCCACACTATATGGTGTAATGTGTCATCATTAAGGGATTAACATGCCCGTTCCCTTCAAAAAGTGTTGTTCTCGATGCTAAAGTAGTTTTGGATGTTGTTGTATAAAGGACTCATCTTCCCATGTTGAATCTTCTATCGGTAAGTTCTTCCATTTAATGAGATACTCTGAAATTAATCGATTTCAAAGTTGGCTAGTTCGTATTTCAGTAATTTATTCAGGCTCCAAGATAATTTTTCCTTCCTCATCAAGTTCTAGTAACATCGTTTGAATTGGTAGGCTTGTCATTGATTACCTTCTTTAAACATGAAACATGGAAAGCTGGATGGAGTCGTGAAGATGCAGGTAGTTCCAATTTGTAGACCATGCTACCAATATTTTGTAACACCTTGTAGGGACCGTAGTATTTAGGTGGTAATTTCTTATCCTTCTTGGTGCTCTTCGGGGAAATCTCTTTGTATGGTTGTAGTCTTAAAAACACCCAATCCCCAACATTAAAGCTCTGTTCACTATGGTGTTGATCTACTTGTTGTTTCATTCAATTTTGTGCCCAATTCAGGTTGTTATTAAAGAGTTGAAGAACTTGTTGTTGATGCTCCATGTAGTATTCCACTGCTTGAACCTTAGAGTCTCTTAGTGAATATGTGATGGATGGTGGATGGTAGCCATACAAAGCCCATTAATGGGGTCATTTTTGATGATGTATGGAAGGAAGTATTACACCATGCCAAGGATAACCACTTGACCCATTTTGTTTGTTTATCAGCTGCAAAACATCGAAGATACCCTTCCAAACATTTGTTTACTATCTATGTTTGTCCATCAGATTGAGTGTGATAAGATCATCTATGAGCCAATTGAGTACCCAAACAAGAAAATAATTCGGTCCAAAAATTTCCAGTGAAAATGAGATCCCTGACACTTATTATAATATTTGGAGTACCATGTAGTTTTTGTACTATTTCCACTTTATTTTGTTGGAAAACCAAACATTCTTCCAGAAATTTTTGAACGTCAGTTTTAAGACCATCCCAAAAAAAATATTTCTTTACCATGTGGTAGGTTTTTAAGAAACCTGAGTTCCCTCCTATCGGTGAAGAGTGGAATTCAGAAAGTACCTTTTGCTTGAGATGGGAACTCTTACCAAGATATAAGTGATCCTTGTACCATAGTAAGTCATATTTCCACCTAAATTTATTAGAGGCACTGGGATCCTGTTGCAGCTTTTGAATAAATGTCCATATTTTTTCGTCATTTTTTCATTCTTCCATTGCTTCAGCTATCCAATCTAGTTGGATGATCGAACTAACATAGAATAATGCTTCAACATCCTCATCTTTCCTGGAGAGTGCATATGCGACAACATTTTGCTTCCCATTTTTGTAGATGATTTCAAAGTCATATCCTAACATCTTTGTTACCCATTTTTGTTGCTCTTATGAATATAGACTTTGTTCTAAGAAGTATTTAAGGCTATCATGATCAGTTTTAACCTTGAAATGTCTCCCTATAAGGTAGGGGTGCCATTGCTTCAAGGCATGTAGTATTGCCAACATTTCCTTCTCATAAATGGGATTTTTAAAGTTCTTTCCCTTGATTGGATGAATTGTGAAGGCAATAGGGTGTCCTTCTTGCATTAGTACTGCTCCATTTCCATTTCCTAAAGCATCACATTCCACATTAAAGGTTTTTGTGAAGTCTGGTGTCTCCAAAATAGGAGCTTTACACAGGGCCTCTTTGAGTTTTTTAAAGGCTTGAGTTTCCTATGGAGTCCAAGAAAATGCATCTTTCTTGAGTAACAATGTTAGAGGAGCTTCTATTCTTCCATAGTTATGAACAAACTTGCGGTAGTACCCAGTCAGACCTAATAATCCTCGAAGATTCTTCAGGGTTTTGGGAATCATCTAGTCCATCATGGATTTATTTTTTTAGGGTCTACCTTGACACCTTCATGAGATACAATATGACCCAAATACTCTACCTCCTTTCTCCCAAAGAAACATTTTGAGGGTTTTGAATACAGTTCTTTCTCCTTTAGTAGTTGTAGCACCCTTTCAACATGTTGAACATGTTCTTCCCAATACTTTCTATAGATTAATATATCATCAAAGAATACCAACACAAATTTTTTAAGGAAAGTCTTGAAAATAGAATTCATCAAACCTTGAAATGTGGAAGGTGCATTTGTTAGACCAAATGGCATGACCAAAAATTCATAGTGACCTATATGATTTCTGAATGTTGTTTTGGGGATGTCTTCATCCTTCATTAGAATATGATGATATCCAGAATGAAGATCCAACTTTGTGAAGAAAACTGCTCCATGTAATTCATCTAACAATTCATCAATGACGAGAATGGGAAACTTATCTTTAATTGTGATCTTGTTGATCTCTCTATAATCAAGACACATACGCCATGATCCATCTAGCTTGCGTACCATTACCACTGGTGTAAAGTAAGAAATTTGGCTAGGCCTAATTATGCCAACCTCTAACATTTCATCCACCATACACTCAATTTCACTCTTTTGGCTATGGGGATATCGATAAGGTCTGATGTTAGGAGGAACACTGCCTAGAATCAAGTGCATAGCATGATCAAAGTCACAGATAGGTGGAATACCTTTGGGAATATATTCAAATGACATGGAATGCTTATTAATGACCCTTTAGAGATCTGAGGAGATAGGGATTTTTTAGGTTTGAACATCTAATGAGCATAATTGTGCAACTATACCTTGATGTCCCCTTTTTAAAAAATTTGTCATACCATTAGAGCTTATCACCTTTCTTGGTTTTCTTGTGATACCATTTAACTCATATTATTTACCTTCCCATGAAATTTTCATGAAAAGTTTTTGAAAATTAAAAGCCACTGTTCCCAATGATTGTAACCATTGGACACCCACGACAACATCAGAACCACCCATTGGGATAACAATCATTGGACTATTCAATAAATATTCCCCCATATATAGATTGATATTATGGAATTTCCATGAGAAATTTTTAGTTCCTCCATTTGCAATCATTACTTGAAATTCCAGTGCTGGATAAACAAAGCAGTTAAGAACTTTGGCTAATTTACAATGAATGAAATTATGAGTACTACCATAATCAATCAACATTGTTACCTTCTTATTTTTGATGTATCCTTCTATCTTGAGAGTTTGAGGAGTGCTAATTCCAGCCAATGCATGACAAGATATGGTGGGAGTAATTTCTTCTGAAGTAGCCTCTTCTATTTCTTCCGAAGTTGCCTCTTCTTAAGATGCTTCCTCTTCTTTTGGTTCTCCCTCTTCACAATCTATGTAGAATAATTTCTTCTTGTTGCACTTATGTCACTTACTATACTTGCTATCACAATTAAAGCATAATCCTTTTGCTCTTCTTTCATCTAGTTGTTGGGGTGTCAACCTTTGTGGTGGTTTATAAGAAGGGACATTATTTTCTCTATATGTGTTGGAGAAGGACTTTCTAATGGTCCTTGCCATATTTTTATTTTCAACCTTCCTTGTCATCATGAAAGCCTTGTCTAGCGATGATGGTTCAAAGAGACACACCTCATGTTGAATTTTATCTTTCAAGGTTCCAATAAAGAGATCTAACAAATTATATTATGAAATATTCTTCACTCTGAGACTTAGCTACCAAAATTGCTTGATGTGATCTGTAACTGAACCTTTTTGCTTGAGATTTACCAACTGACTGAAGAAGGTGTTGCTATTTATATCCCCATATTATGCAATCAACTCTTCTATGAATATATACCAAGATATAATAGAATCCTTTTTACGGTCACAAAGCCATTGGTACCATACAAACTGATCAGGTTCTAAATACAAGGATGCAATAGTTACCTTTTGCATGGTGGGCACTTGGTGTAGATCAAAGAATTGCTCCATTTGAAAAACCCACGTGATTGGATCCTTGCCATTAAACTTTCTCATGTAATTCTTGGGGATAAAGTAGTTTCTTGGACATGAATTGAACCCATGATGTTGTAGTGAATGATCGACTTTTGAGGACTCCCACTTCCTACTCTCCAATTGTTTTTCAATTTTCTCTAGACGTGACTGGAATAAGTCATCTTTTTCCTCCTTATGCTCTTCTTGAGTAGATAATTGAGGAATAAAGTTATGCTTGATATCCTTGATAAAATCCTTCAAGTCTTGAATATCTTCTTTACTAACCATCCATTTGGTATCCTCTTTAGTAGCCATATTCTTTTCCGATTTAGCAAAGCCATCAATTTTCATATATCCTTTAATCATATCTTCCAACTTGGACACACTAAAAGAAATGTCTTCCATTTCCTCATATGTCGGGGATGAATCCTATGGGGGTTTGAGTGGAGTGTGATTCTTTCCACTTCCTTTTGGTGGAATTTTTAACAATATCACACCCTAGGGTTTACCAAAAATATATCCTTCTACTAAGAGCTATTCAAATGCAAAATGGCGTACCTTTTTCAAACCTTGATTGGAAGACTATTTTAGGGCCGACTTGTAACTGAGGTAAAATTTAAATTACACCTCGTATGAGTCTAAAAATTCCTCCCGTTACCTTGATCTTTCCTCTTTACAATGCCACAGGTCTTACTTAATTTGGATGAGCCAACAAAAATTTATTGCAAATATACCAAAGCTTCTTATTTTTGGCCTATCCAGAAGAGCACACTTGTACTGTATTCCACATGTCCACTGTTTTGTTTCTATTTCTGAAACTTCTACCATAGATACCCTGGGTTTTCTTCTTTCAAATGCATCTAGTACCACTCCATTTGGATCTTGTATTCCTTAGATATGACCTTTTCACCAAGAACACCTGTTTTGGACTAACTGTAGGACAAGTAAAAAACCCTAGATTCCTCAGCAATTATCTATGAGACTGTAATGGCTCAGGATCTGAATTTTTTACTACAGATATTTCAGCCTATTTTTGAAGTTTTTTTTTAACCTCAATCTCAGAATCCTTGTAGAAAAAAAATTGTAGCGAAAGTGCCAAGATGACTCGTTTTGTAGAAGCCAGTCCCGAGGAAAGAGCTTTGATACCAAATGTTATGTAACCAAGTCCCATATATAGCATAAAAAGAGCAGAAATAAACAATAAGAGAGTAATCCACACCTAGGAAGTTAATATTAAAGATAAATATCAGTCCTCTTTGAGGGAGGAACATCGTTACACAATGTGCTGGGTACACAAGACAAGATAAGATACTATGATGACTAAAATGAGAATATCTCCTTCCGATATATAGGAGATAAAGGTGTACAATAACAACTAATATACCCACAAATATACCCAAGCCTACATAAATAATATGTAATGCACCACAATATAGGGAGTAATGCTCCACATTATATGGTGTGATGTGTCATCTTTAAGGTCTTAACAGGTTCTTTGGATACCATCATATCCGAATCACAAAGGAATATTGACATAAGACAACCTTTGGGACGGAATGGGGTTATTTCCAATACATGGTAATTCCCTTTGGACTCAAGAATGCTCCTTCTATATTTTCCAGGATAGCAGTGGCTTCCTTCGAATATTTTTTCCATAAATTTATTGAGGTCCACTTTGATGTTTGGACGGTATTTGGGCTCATTAAGGATCATATTCAGAGACTCAGAATGATGTTGGAATGACATCGCCAGTATCATATTTCATTGAACTTAAAGAAATCTATTTTTTGTGCCCCATTTGGAATTGTGTTGGGCCATGTGGTTTTTTACGATGGAATATTGGTCGACCTTGCTTAAATTGTGACCATCTTTGACCTACCACCACCTACCATAGTGAAGCAACTGAGAACAACATTGGGAGATACAAGATACTGTCAAAAATTTATCAAAGGATATGCGGAGGTGACTGCTTCGATGGAGAAGTTATTGAAGAAGGATGTTAAGTTCCAATGGAGAAAAAATTTCCAAGAGAGTCTAGATACTTTAAAGAACAAGATGGCTATAGCACCCATACTTGTATTTCCATATTTGGAAGAAGGAATTTCATGTACATGTCGACACATTGTCTTTCATGCTCAGCATGGTACTAGGACAACTGGGCGAAGGGTCAATTGATCATCCTATTGCCTTCGCTAGCAGGAAATTATCAACAAAAAAGAAGAACTACACCATGATAGAAAGAGCGGGACTAGCTATGGTATACGCTCTGCAGAAATTTCAACAGTATTTGTTAGGTGGACATTTCAAAATGTACATAGATCATTCAACGTTGAAATACATGGTCAATAATCTAGTGTTGGGAGGGGGAGATTTGTCGGTGGCTTCTCCTTTTTTAGAAATTTGACTTTGAAGTCATTGTTAAGTCGGGTCAATTGAATTCAGATTCAGACCATCTATCGAGGATCAAGAGTGGAGAAGAACCATGGAATATCGATGATAGTCTCCCTAATGCACAATTATCTGCAATAACAATGTTTGATGATCATTATAGATACATCATACAATTTTTTAGTATGGGCTATGCCACAGTTGAATTTACTACTGCACATAAAACAATAGCTAGTTGTGTGAGTTGCAGACTTCCAGTTGATCACAAGCTAGTTATATAAAATGGGCCCTAATGAAATTCTTCTTCATTGTGTCTTGGAACATGAGTGACCAATGATACTGAATGAAGCGCATGCTAGTGTCGCGGGAGGCCATTATGCTAGAAAATATACAATGCGAAAGATATTACAAGTAGGATTGTGGTGGCCCACCATGCATGCGGATACTCAAGAATACTATCGCAAATGTGATATCTATCAGAGAAACATAAATTCGTCATGACGAGATGAAATGTCACTAGTACCTCAAATAACGTTGCAAGCATTTGATAAATGGGTTGTTGATTTTGTGGGACCTATTATTCTAATAGGGAAGCGAATAGGTGCAATATACATTATTACTGCGACCGATTCCTTGACCAGATGGGATGAAGAAGCTTCAATAAAGGATTACACTACTGTGAATGCTTCCAAGTTCTTATTCGACAATGTTGTGACTCGATTCAGATGCCTAAATATTCTGATAAGTGAACAAGGTATGCATTTTTTCAATCAGTTGATCGAAGAATTAACTAAATAATTTCAGATCTAACATAGAAAGACTACACCATATCACCCTCAAGCGAATGGTTCTATCGAATAATTCAACAAGATCCTAGAGAATGTGTTGACAAAGATTTTTAATGTTCAAATAGACGATTGGGACCAAAAAATTCCTGCAGTTATGTGGGCATACCTGACAAAGTGTCCTTAGACACATAATTTTATTAAAGAAGAAGGAAAATAATTACATCACAGAGATGTGAGGGCTAAGTCTTGAAATATTACCTCACATGGAAAACTCGATGGATTTAAATATCCAAAGAGTAACAACTAATTTACCGTTACTGAAACTAACTAAGGGACACCTCACATAATCGCGTGAGTGTGTAGATGCCCTTTTACATTTATTAAACTAAACTTATAATTATTACATTTTTGGATCATAATTCCTAACAATCCCCCCTTTGATCCAAAAATTCTTTTGAACAAATACCAAGTTCATTTCTAAACTTATCAAATTTGACCCTTCCAAGAGATTTTGTAAAAATACCTGCAGTTTGATCTTCCGATGAACAATACTTTGGCTTGATGATTTGTTTGACGACGAGAGCCCAAATGTAATGATACTTAGTATCCACATGCTTAGTTTTTGAATGAAAAACAGGATTTTTGGCTAACTTGATTACTGAGTGATTATCGATAAATAATGAAGTTGCTTCTTTCTAATCAACTTTGAGGTCTTGCAAAATCCTTCTTATCCAAACTATCTCACAAGCAGCTTCCCACGCTGAAATATATTCTGCTTCTGCAGTAGAATTCGCAATTGTATGTTGTTTTTTACACCTCCATGCCACTGCAGCTGATCCCATATTCATTAAGTAACCTGAAGTATATGCCCTGTCATCAACAGCACTAGCAAAATCCATATCTGAATAGCCGACAAGCTTGAAATTTTTGTTTCTTTTAAACTCAAGTCCAAAATCCTTTGTTCCTTGAAGATACCTTAACACCCTTTTTGCTGCATTCCAATGACTTTCTCTAGGTTCCTACATATATCTGGAAAGTATGTTGACTGCATAAGATAGATTAGGATGAGTATTCATCAAGTAAATGAAACATCCAATTAACTGTCTATATCCAGTACAATTTACAAGTTCCCTCGCTTCAAACATAGAAAGTTTTAAATTTTTCTCCATGGGAGTAATCGCTGGTTTACATTCCTCCATTCCAAACTTCTTCAATAATCTAGAAATGTACTTAGCTTGAGAAATAAATGTACTTCCTTCCCACTTCTTTACTTCAACTCCAAGATAGTAATGAAGTAATCCCAAGTCTGTCATTTCAAAACCTGTTTGAAGTTCTTTCTTAACTTGAAATATATGATCATTATTGTTACCTGTTATGAGCAAATCATCAACATACATAACCAAGATGACTAAGTTTTTTTCCTGGATTTGAACATACAAAGTATCATCTGACTCACTACGAAGAAAACCAACTTTCTGTAGGTAGGCATCCATTTTTGCATACCAAGCTCTGGGAGCCTGTTTCAATCCATACAATTCCTTAACCAGTTTACAAACTTGATTTTCTTTCCCTGGAACCTAAAAACCAGGAGGTTGAGTCATATAAACATCCTCTTGCAAATCACTGTTTAGAAATGCACTTTTTACATCCATTTGATGCACTTTCCATCCATTTTGTGTAGCTAAAGCTAGCACAATCCTAATAATATTCCATTTCGCTGTTGGAGCAAAATTTTCTTCATAATCAATCCCTTCTTTCTGAGCAAAACCCTTTGCCACCAATCTTGCCTTATATTTATCAATATCTCCATTTGATTTGTACTTAATTCTGTAAACCCACTTACAACCAATGGGTTTAACATTATGTGGACAATCAACAATTTTCCAAGTCTGATTCTTCATTACTGCATCATACTCACTTTGCATGGCCATTTTCCATTCATCATACTCAACTACTTCATTAAAAGTAGCTGGTTCAACAACTGAAAGAGCAAAATTTTCTGAACCCATATTAGAACTCCTTGTACCTATTTTGCCTTTTTCATCAGACTTAACATCCTGAAGTAACTTAGTTGCTCATTTTGGCTTCTTCTTTTCAATGTTAACTTGATTTGAATCATCCAAGTTAACTTGTGAAGAATTCAAAGTATCTTCAACTTGTTTCAAGGTATCTTCAACTTGTTCACATCCTGCTGACAATAAATTTTCCATCTGACAGAAGCCTATACCCCTTTTTCTCATTGGAATAACCAATCAACATGCACTTAACACTTCTAGACTCTAACTTCTTTTTCTTTTCTTTTGGGACAAGTGCATAACAAACTGAACCAAAAACTCTCAAATGTTTGACCATAGGTTTGAATCCATACCAAGCCTCAAAAGGAGTTATTCCATCAAGTGATGACGAAGGAGATCGATTCCTCAAATAAAATTCTATATGAACTGCTTCAGCCCAATAACATGAACTCAACCCTTTGAGAAATAGCATTGCTCTAGCCATGCCCAATAAAGTTTGATTCATCATTTCTGATACTCCATTTTGCCGTGGAGTATAAAAATTGGTCAATTGTCTTTTAATCCCTTTTTCCTGACAATAAGTCAAAAAATGATTTGATGTAAACTCACCACCGTTATCAGTTCTCAAAGTAGCAATATTTTCCTTTGTCGCTATTTCAACCAAATTTTGAAATGACTGAAACTTTTCAAACACTTCTGATTTTTCCTTCAAAAAATACACCCAAACCATCCTGCTAAAATCATCAATAAACAACAAGAAATATTTACAACCACCATGTGAAGTTTCCAAAGGACCACAAACATCACTATGAACAAGATGTAATCTCCTTGTTTCTCTCCAAGTGCTTTTTGAAAAAACTATCCTTCTCTGTTTTCCATAAATGCAAGCTTCACACTTTGCATTTTCCTTCTGAAAAGTAGGCAACCCCTTTACCATTCCTTGTTGTTGAAGTTGTACAATACTATCAACATTCAAGTGCCCAAAATGAATGTACCACAATATGATAGGTGAAACATCAGTTTCAACTAAACCTGCAAATTCATTCAAATGTTCCTTTGATCTAGGAATGATTGTTCCCTTCATCCTAAGAAGCTTTCCGTCTTCATAACCTGTCATAACTGTTTTGTAAGCATCCTTTTTGAATTAACAAAAATGATACCATCGTCCATTACAATTTGATGTCCTAATTGGTGAATGACAACTAAAGACAACAATTTTTTCTTAAATGTAGGCATATACCAAACATTAGAAATCAATCTTTCTCCAATTCCTGGCAAGTCAACCTTAATTGTTCCTTTTCCCTGTGGTAAATGAATAGAATCATCTGTAAGAAAAAATGAATTTAAATGACAATCTTCGTAACTCCAGAAGAAATCTTTCCTATATGTCATATGCTGAGTAGCCCCTGTATCCATAATCCAAGCATATTCAAAATCATTTTTGAAACAATAAGAAGACTGAACAAAATTTGTTGATTCCAACCGATGAACTTGAACAAAATCCATTGACTCTGATTGTCCAAGTGCTGTAAAAACATATTCGCAATTTTCACTATCGTATGCATGAGCATAATGTGCCGCTGATGAAGATTCTTTAGATTCTCTTTCTTTTAGAATTTTTTCAAATGAAATTCTACAATCTGAAGCATAATGTCCAACTCTATTACAACGAAAACATGTGACTTGTTTATTACCTCTTCCTCTTCCAGAGACCTGTTGGTTTTATGAACCTCTTCCTCTTCCAGAAAACTATGATTGTGTACTTTCTGATTCTTTAGAACCTCTTCCTTGATTTCTTCCTCTTCCTCTTTCGCGGCCTCTTCCTCTTCCAAAACCCTGACCATGACCTCTGTTTGAATTTTGAAAATCTTTTTAATCATTGCCCTTTTGATGATTACCTGAAGACTGTTTGCTAGTACTTGCGACCAAAACATCTTCTCCTGCTTGCTTTGTTTTACCAAAAGTTTTGTCATGTGTGGCAAGTAATTCACTTAGTTCATCAAAAGAAATTTTATCCAATTTATTTGTAATCTGTAAAGTTTCCAAAAAATTCTTATATGTCTCACGCAATCCTGCGATCAAAATGGTCACCATCATGCTGTCCTCAATTTTACCAAAACCAGCTCTTGAAATTTCTTGTTTGATATTTTTCAATCTAGAAATGTACTCCATGACATCACCTCCTGAAGACAATTTTTGTTGAAACAACTTCAATTGAAGATCGATTTTCTTAGCTTCACTCTGAGAATCAAATAAATCTTTCAATGTTTTCCAAGCTGACCACGCATCAGAACTATTTTCAATATGCACATAAATATCATTAGAAACAGTACTGTGAATCAAAGCTAAGGCCTTCTCATCTTTTAGTTCCCATTTTGCAAGCTGATCAGGATTAGACGGTTTGGTAGGCTGAGCATTACAGACACCCTTCCACAATTCATTGTAAATAAGAGTGCTTTGAATATGACGACTCCAAACTTTATAACTTTTCTATCCTTCCAACTTGTCAGATTCATTAAAAAGACTTACAACTTTAGACATTGTAAAAATAAATAAACACCTTGTAACTCCAGAAGATGTGTATTATGCAAACCTTATAGCTCCAAGAATTAAAAAAAAAAAGCACCTTATGTCACCAGAATAAACAATCACCTTATATCACCAAATGGAAGATTTTATGCAAAAATATCACCACCAACATGAAAAGAAAATTACTAATCAACAAGAGTCACCATGAAAGAAATAATGCAAGAAACACCACACACCATGCAAAAGAAAGCTATAGGGGCTTGGCCCTGACGCACTTATAGCCTCACGAAAAGAATTTGATAGAGCTTCACTTTGCTCTAATCAAACCTTGAGTGAAAATACAAGTACTCCTTATGACACCAACAATGCTCCTTATTACTCCAATGCCCAATAAAAAATTACACCTTATCACTCCAAAAAATAACAAATATTTATAGGTGAATTGGAGAGATACAAGATGGTTGAGTGGGAGGTCACAAGATCCAATCCCATCAACTCCAAAAATAACCTTTTTTTTTAAGTTTTATTTCTCCACCTTTTTATTCTTAATATAAAAAATCTTCAAAAATAAAAATGAATCATAAATTACCTTATCTCTCCAAAACAACTTATTCACTTTTCAAAATATTACATAGATCTTGAATTAAATGAAAAGTGAAAAAATTATACAAGATTGTGAACTCTTCTATCTCTACACACATTGGTTTTCTCTCTTCAATGCATGCTGGTTTTCTCTCTTCAATGCTGGTTTTCTCTCTTCAATGCCTACTGGTTTTCTCTCTTCAATTCATCCTGGTTTTCTCCCTTCAACACTGGTTTTCTCTCTTCAATGCCTGCTGGTTTTCTCTCTTCAACGCTGGTTTTCTCTATTCAATGCCTGCTGGTTTTCTCTCTTCAATGCTGGTTTTGCTGGTTCTTTTCAATGTTGGTTTTCTCTCTTCTTCTATGCTGATTTGGACATCTCTATCCCAACACCGACTATGCTATCTCTCTCAGTGAGTGAGCACAATAAGAATGATTTTTTTTTTAAATAAGAACTTATACGTGTCTTCCTTTTTTTTTAAATTCTCTTCCACAAAATTTTAAAATAACCTTGCCTTAAAAAATAATAATATTTTACTCTCTCCAAGTAAAATGAAAAAAAAAAACTGAGTCTATAAAAATTATTTTATACAAAGATTCTTTTTTAGCCCAAAAGAATAGGAAGAATTAATCTTTTCAGCATAGATTCTTTTTTTTTTAGCCCAAAAGAATAGGAAGCATTAACTTACGGTCAAAATTTTGCTATTCCAAAACCTTGAAAGTCACCTTCTTCAAACAACCTTTAGCACCTTCCAACCAGGTTCCAACCAGACCAAGCTTTAACCGCGTGCTCTGATACCACTTTGACAAAGTGTCCTCAGACACATAATTTTATTAAAGAAGAAGGAAAATAATTACATCACAGAGATGTGAGGGCTAAGTCCTGAAAGATTACCTCACATGGAAAAATCGATGGATTTAAATATCCAAAGAGTAACAACTAATTTACCGTTACTGAAACTAACTAAGGGACACCTCACATAATCACATGAGTGTGTAGATGCCCTTTTACATTTATTAAACTAAACTTCTAATTATTACATTTTTGGATCATAATTCCTAACAATACCGCACGACATGTAAGAAGTTGACAGGTTGAACTCCATTTTTCCTTGTGTATGGACAAGAGGCTGTGATGTCGACGGAATATATTGTACCCAACCTAAGGATTGTTGTGATTATAGAGATGACATATGTTGGTGATGTCGAGGAAATAATGTCGCATCTGATACAATTCAAATTAAACTGTTTTGTTGCAAGTTGTCATCAAAACATTAAGAAGGAATGATAGAAAGTATGACATGATCGACACATCAAGAATAAGTGATTTCAGGTCAGAGGACTTGTTCTTCTGTATGATAACAATTTTTTAAAACATCTGGGCAAGTTGAAAATGCAGTTGATAGGACCGTATATTGTAATTCATATCACCGACAGAGGCACAATTCAACTACAAAAGTTAGATGGAATATATTTCAAAGGATTGGTGAATGGAAGTCACCTAAATCCCTACCATGATAACCGTAACTTGGTCCACCAAAGAAAAAAAATACAAAATATTCAGAGTATTTTTATTTCATGCTTTGCTCACAGGATTCAAGTATGTCTCAAGAGGAAGAGAAAGGAGTTGCAAATTGTTTGTCTGTCACAAATGAAAAATGACGGCGAAGGGAACTCGTTTGTCGCAACGAACAAAATATGTCAAAGGTTGTACACAGGTTGTAAGAAAGAAATAATTGTCGCAAGATGAACTTGAGTCGCAGAAATGACAGCTAGCCATAACTAATTCAAAAACATGAACGATTTTGATGGTGTGCTTTTTGGTCACTTCCGTCATTATTGCATAATAACTACCACTGATGTGACATACGAAGTGACAATTTACGTGGAAGTTTCTATATAATGATTCGGACTATCGACCTATGCGACGAAAAATCGTTGTCACCTTTCCATTCATTGTCTACTCGTGTGAAGGACTAGTTGATTTAACAGATAGATGTTATCACCTTTGCGCCCAAGTTTTAGTTCATTCTGATATATCCGTGTGAGTATGTTCCATTGCTATCTGCAACTACAATATTCGAAGTGAGTTTTTCCACATAGTATGGTTATTTCCATTTCTAGTAAGCACCATTGCAGAATATGGTGTCGTTTATGCTTCACCCACACTCATTATGGAAGACACTGTCGAATATATTCCACTGCAAGCCGTGGTTGCCGAAGAAGCTAAATAGATTCCATTTATCCGTGAAGTGAGGCTACAACCAAATCCACCTAACACGCGAAGAGGAAATGATCTAGTAGCTGTAAGAAACTAGTAGCACCACCGCCGGAAGACAAAGAAGAAACATTTGAAATTAGGATACTAGACAATATTCCACCCAAACCACCTGATGCACTAAGGAGTAAAATTGACAAAAATAAAAGTATCCATTGGTAAAATAAGTCATTCCAAAAAAGAGTTTGGACAATGGTGAATAACAACAAGAGCCTGCGACATCACCTTCAACTTTACAAGAAGCACATTATATATTCGGTGATGTCGATGAAATTTACAAGATGCTCAAGCTATATTTGGTGATGTTGAAAAACTTTTCTATCATCTATCTTAACGCTCTAAAGAAGTAAGCTATCAAGAAGAAATAAGGAAAGCAACAACAAAGGTTTGCGAAGAAAATCGAAGAGGCGGAGGCAATGTGTGCCAAGGAAATCAAGCAAGTTTCTGGGACATGGGAGGCTTTGATCAACGATGAAGAGTTCGAGAGAGTTATAGAGCAATTTCATACTACAGAGACATAGTTGAACCGAATGAAGAATGAAATGAAGAAGCTTCCTTTATCAAAGAAAAGTGCTAAGGCTTCTGAGGTGAAGAAAATACAACAACAAGTTTGAACACTACGAACACAATAGCGTAAGTGAACCGATAGGGTCACAAATTACAGGCAGAAGTAGAAAGAGTTATAGGTATTATTCAACCTGTACACCAAAAATTACGACAAGTAGTCAAGTCACCAGGACTTACAATGTCGAAACACATCAGTTTCGACCTTGTGGAGAATTCAAAGAAGATGGAAGCAGAAGTATGGGAGGATACTACGCAGATAATGAAAATATTCCAAGATTTTCAAAGCAAGGTCATCACAACATAGGTTTCAGACTAGTGGTCAGGTGAGTGTTGGGGGCCTGTTGACCCTAGGAAAAGATAGGCATAATTCTGCCCGACTTCGTCCAGAATTCTACTCAAGAATATGAATATTTTGGTCACACGACAAGAGAATCTGCGATGGAAGAGAAGCTGTGATGGAGAAGCAACCAATGAGGGAAGAGTCCGTGACAGAGGAGAAGCTACAAAGAGCGTAGTCACGATGGAAGGAACCGCAAAATAGAAGAAGTACAGTGGTTGAAAAGGACAACTTGAGTGACTCGAGTGATCATGGCTAAGATTCAGCTAGAATAACACATGTTTTGGTAATAAAGCATCTTTGTATTTTTGGGCCGATAGTGCCTGCTGTCAGTGTAACTGAATGTACAAGAATAGGAATGACACCTTGTCGGCTAACATAATAAAGTCAGTTGATTACAACATGTAAGAGCTTATAAAATAGAGAACCCATGCTATGTCCAGCTTGGTCTCTATCGGATCCTGTCTTAGTAAGTGTAGAGTTGTAGAGTTGAAAAGAAGAGAGTCGATCCATGCTGTGTGCAAATTGACAATAGGGTGAGGGAGAGGGAAACTTTAGAGACCTAAGACCAGAGAGCATGAGAGGAGAGAAGTCTGCATAGATTGTAGAGAATATATAGAATAGAGTATACAAGCTGAGTGCACAGACCAAAGGTGCTATATATTTCTCATGGCATATGAAGAGCACCTTTGTGGTTTTTCCCAGATGGGTTTGCACGTTAAATGTTTTCTTTGTGTATATTTGATGGGTGTGAGTATGTTGAATGAATGTATGATGTGAATGAGTAGATATTAATAGATTGAATATCATTTGTTTATGAATAAGTGTTTGTATGCATGAGTCACATTGTTGGTAGAAATAATCTGTGCTAAGACTTTATATTAACTATTGTAATCTCTGTCGACGGATAAGTAGAGTACTATATTGAATGTACACACTAATAATAGGAAATACAACCCCTATATTTATTCAAGCGAGTTGGTAAGGTGCCATGAGGGAAAAAATCCCCACCTAACTACAGAAAACTGGTTCTGGAAGTTACCCATAAAGATATGCTGGGTGAGACTGCATCTGCGTCACAAGTGTTGTTGAATGAGCCCTGCTCTGTCGGGCCGATAGCTTGGGTTTTTTTGATGGAAAAACAAGGGTCTGAATCTAGATCGAAGGGATAAAATGCTAACACTATTGTTGGCAGGTGGGGTGATGTAAGAAATGTTATAAATTTCTTTTTGAAAAGGATTTAAGTAATATACCAAAATGCAACTGAATTGTGGTGAAAAACAAAGTACATGAGTTCCATGTAGGACATGGATTGTACCTACAAACAAAAAAAATCTATGGAACATTAGAAAGATTGGCTATGCAAATGAAGGTGGTTGGATATGTGTTGGAAAAAAGTTTTGTTTTGGGCCATGTAGTGGAGGAGGAGAAATAACATATTCTTTGTGGCTGTAGTGAGAATTTGAGAATTTCTTTTCGGATTATCAATACTTACCCAATCTCACCCATTAGCATAAATAATATTAATGTATATGGTGACTTCCATACCACTACTATAGTTGGGTGAGATTTTTTTTACCATTTTTTTCGAATATTAACACTTAACTTATTACCCCACATTTTAGCTTATTGGAGTAAGATATATTCATGGTTCATGAAGAATCTCACTCCACCCTCCAACTCATAAGTGAGAGTAAGGTCATGAAGAACCTCGATTAACAATTAGCTCACAAAGAGTAAATATGTGAGATTTGAAGTTGGTGGAGAGATAATGATTTTCTTCTCAATTACTTGACCTAAATCCAATTGACAACTGAGCAACAAATGTATATTAGGGACACTAATTGTTTCCATCCGTTCAAGGATTGGCAATGTAATGGTGGGGATTTTTGTGATCTTGAATAAAACAAATAATCAACATAAACCTACACTACATCATTGTAGAATGCCTATCTTATCAGAGTGACCTCTATGTAAATAATTATTTTTGTTTTGGCTATAGCATAGTCATTGGAGATTTAAGCCAAATAGTTGATGAATAAATGCAGTCTCATAATCCTTCCATTATTTTGAACTATTGCAACTAGTAAATATAGTTGAATAAATAGGTGAACAAATAGAGCATAACATCTCCATAGGATAATCAAACACAAAAATTGAAAGTTTGGTTTTGAGCTGGTAAGGGTGAAGGCTAAATACAACTTCATGCATTTTATAATTGTAGGCACTTGCTTTCTTATAATGGCTTGGAAGGTCAACTAACATATAGAAAAAATGTCCCAATACCATGTAATTGAAAGCATTTTTCATTTTGGCAGTGTCTGGATGCCACAAGAAGATGGAGGAGCTTAATGGACCATGTTAAGAGAACGTCGACCTTTACCTATGTATAAACTACCAAGGTAATAAATATTGGATTTATAATTTTATGGTAGTTAATAAATATTAGATTTATAATTTTATGGTATGATATGCAACTTTGGAGATTGTCGGAGAGCATTTGAATTTTGCAAACTTGCAATGAAAGAATGATTTTTAAATAGTTTGAAAGCATTCTAATAGTTCAACAAACATGTTTGCATGGTCAAACCTTGAAAGAAAAATTAAAGGTGAAATTTTGCTATTGGGCCAAATTTGAGGGTTTAAAATCCTAAGTGGGTGAACTTTTATATTGTAAAACACTTTAGCTCAAAAGTTATACTTAAAAAATATAAATATTTAATTATTTATCCAAATACATTTTTCACATAGTTGAATATGTCTCACTCGACCTTCGGAATCTACAGATTAGACACATTTTTCTTGAAAATATGAAAAAAATTCAAATAAGGTTGGTGCAGTTAGCCTCGAATTGGTATGTCCAAAATTTTCAGTCAAGAATCTTCTATTGTTTATTGCGTTTGTGGAAGGAAATGGATTTGATCAAAATTTTGTGGCAAGCCACATATGCAAGAATTTATGGGAGGGTGCACTTAAGATCTTGGATGTTGATTTCTTTGATGACCATGCCCATCAAAGAAATAAAAGGACTGTCGCTTGTGCAAATTATGATGTGTAGAACACAGTGTTTTCAAAAGAGGAAAATAGCGGGGACAATGGCGGAGAAAATCTTGCAGGCGGTTTGCGAGTGTTGTTCTGTCTCTTCGGCGCTTGTTTGTGGTTTTCCTACAAATGGAGTTTTTTATGTTGCCTCCTTCCTTTCCTTTTTCTCTAGTTTGTAGGATGGTTTTGCTCCTATTTCGCATGTTTGTTTTGGGTTTTCTATGGGTTTGTTGTCTTGGTGCTCTTCTCTTGGAGAGAAGCTATCTCCCTACTTGTGCTTTGTCTGGCTGGTCGCTCTCCCTTGTGTTCTCTATTTTGGGTCTCGGCGGTTGTTTCTTCTTGGGTTCAAGAAGGTTTTTTCTAGGGCCCTTCAGTGCACTTCTGGCTCATACTACTGCCCTTATCCTTGCTAGAACCGACGACTGAAGTCCATCCTCTATGCAGAGGACTAGTACCAACCAGTTTTAAAAGGTCAGAATTTCTGTGACATCTTCAGTCGGTTTTGGCTCATCCCATGATGCTACCTAGTCTTGCTGATTCTTTGCAGGCTTACAGGGCTCGCGGGTTACTTGGAAGGTTCTGGGTCTTTCTCCTTTCGTCATTCTCGTCTGCCACCTTTGTGTTTCCGACACACTGGGGTTGACATTTTTATTTTATTGTTCGGTTGTTTCTTTTTACTTCTTGCTCACTTGGGTTATTGTTTGTTCCTGGATTTCCGAACCTTAACCATGAATCCACCTCTCGGGGGGTCTTATCGCCTAGGGTTTGGTTGAAACCATTCACGGGTTTTATGCTTCTATTGACTTTGGGTTGGGTCTCTTTTAACCTTACCCATTTGGGGTTTCTGGCCTATTGTGCCTTCCTCAACCTGGGTTTTGTTAACCTAGGGTTTCTTGTACCATTCTTGGGTTTTTTGGCTCCCATTGACATTGGGTTTTGGCCTGTTGTCAGCCCGATATTTTCGGTCCTCCATGTCGAAAATTCATACTGTGTCTACTCTTCCCTTGTCGGACGTTTCTCTTTCTTTCTCTCATCGTCGCCGGAAAGCTAAAGTGCTTAAGACATTAGAAGGGAAGCTTCGGTTTGTTGTTGGATGCGATGTTTACATGGATAGGGTCGAAGCTCTTTGTTCTCGTGCTCTCATTGGTAGGCTTGAATAATGCAATATGGATAAGAAGGCTTGGTACTCCTGGGCCTCTAAACACTGGAAGCAGTTCCTTTCTTATGTTCCAATGATCAGCTTGCTGGCACGAGGTTGGATTGTCTTTGTTTTTTTGGAGGACTCCCATGCTACATCTGTACTCAACTCGCTATGGCACATTGGTGTGGGGTCTCTTGTATTGGACCGATGGCATGTCCATTTTGACCCTCTATGGGAACGGGTGAAGAAATGTCACCTGTGGGTTTTGCTCTCGGGCCTCCCTTTCCCTCTCTGGAATCGTTCACTGCTGGAAGGTATTGGTAATACCATTGGACGCTTCATGGCCATGGAAGATGACTTCATGAATTCCTATGACAAAAGGATGGCCATGATCCTTGTGGAACTAGATATCTCAAAGGGGCTGCCGGCTGATGTTGAGATTCTTTGTCTTGAGCACTTGTTCTCCCAGAGACTCAATTACTTAAGCATTCCTTTCAGATGCAGTCGGTGTCGGGATACAGGACATCTTCACCGAGATTGTCTTGTCCTTCATCAGGGTTCAGTTTCTTCGAAGTCTCAAAGGCACCCTGTGACATGTGAGTCTCCTCTTCATGCTACGATTGATCCATCGACGAGTATCCTGGCTCCTCTTGCTGCTCCTTCTGAGCCAGGTATTTATCACAATGCTTGCTCTCTTTTTGAATATGCCTCCGATCATGCACTTTCTCTATTGGACTCGGTGGATGGTTGTCTTACTTCCCCATTATCTGTTGAGATTCTCGATCATGTTGTACATGGCTCTTCTCCTATTTCTTGTGCAGTTGTCGTTAATCCTATGGATTTTCCTACATCCTCCTCGTTCCCTCCTTCATTTTACCCTTCTTTGGAAGTAGAGGGATCTCTTCTGTCTGCACCCTCCTCTTTCTTGCCTTCTGATTCCCAATCCCTGAATGTCGAGGTCTCTCCTCCGTCCATTTTTCTGGACTCAGATTTTCCTCCTTTGAGTTGCTCTGATCCCGTTGTTCACTCGACTCCTCCTCTCAGTCCTGTTTCCTTGCCATCATTTGCAGACCCCTCACTTCAAAAGTCCCTGGAAATTTTCTCTACTAAGACCCCTCTCTCCCCTTTGGTCTTACCATTGGATTCTATTCGTTTCGAAAATGTTACTATCAGAAAGATAATAAAAAAACCCTTATGAGATTTTGGCACTTGTTCCTACTCTGTATACCCCTTTATCCACTAGGCTTAAAAATGCGGCTCGTCAACATTCTTCTTCTCCTCTCAAGGTTCTTGGAGCTATGACCCCACACCAGAATGGTTCTTGATGTGCATTCTCTCTCTTAACGTTCGTGGCTTGGGGGGCTTAGCCAAACAAAAAAGTCTTCAACATCTGTTCTTTTCTCTCTTGCCTGATGTTATTCTCTTGTAAGAAACTATGAATAGTACTTTTCCTGCCTTACTTGCTTTTTCCAAGCTTTTTCCTGGTTGGGAATTCTGCGCTACCAGCTCCTCTAGTATTTCGGGGGGCATTCTATCTAGCTGGAACCCGAAACTATTCAAGTGTAAAGCCTTTCATACCATGGCTGGGATCTTACTCAAGGCTCATCTCCGAGGGTCGATCATCACTCTCTCCATCCTAAACTACTATGGACCTTACCTTCATAGAGAAGCTTTTTGGAATTCGGTGGCTAGAGGTGGTCTGCTTTCCTTTCCTAACTTGATTCTTGCGGGTGATATGAATCTCACATTGAACGGGTTTGAGATTTGGGGTTCTAAGGCTCAAATTTATCCTCAGGGACCCTTTTTTACTAAACTCTTCTCGGATCATCAGTTGGCGGATGTGGCCCCTTAATGTGTTGGGCCTACTTGGTGGAATGGTAGGTCTGGGAATGAGGGCATATCAAAAAGGCTTGACAGATTTTTGCTTTCAGATAATCTTGTCAACCTTCTTGCCAGACATCGGGTCTGGGCTCATCAATCTGGGGTTTCTGACCATTTTCCTGTTCTCTTTGAATGGTTGGATCATCCAGTCTCTTGTGCTTTCCCTTTCAAATTCAATCACTCTTGGTTGGCTAATGAGGATTTTGTTAAGATGATTAGAACTGAATGGCATGTTTTTTCCTCTGATGTTTCGGTGGATGCTATGGAAGATCTATCTGTCAAATTGCATCTTCTTAAAGGCAAAGTCAAAGACTGGACAAAACATAAAACCATTGAGATGAAGGATAAATATGCTCTTTTGGAGGATGAAATTAACTCTCTTCTTGACTCCTCGACTTCTGGTATTTTGGGTGCTAGTGATCAGTCTAGACTTGCAGCCCTTAGACTTGAGCTTCAAAAGTGGGTGGATCACGAAATAAAATCTGCTAGATTACAAAGCAGATTGTCATGGGCTCTATAGGGTGATGCAAATACTAAATTCTTCCTTGCTGTGGCTTCGGCTAGAAAAAACCATAATGCTATCTGGGGTCTTGAAGATGAGGTTGGAAACTTGGTTAGTGATGATTTGGGCCTAAAGACTCTGGGGATTCGGTATTTCAAGAATATTTTTGTTGATGATCATTTAACCAATATTGTGGCCCAACTTAAGGTAATTCGATTATTTCCCTCTTTCATCAACCTTGAGGAGAGTGAGCCCTTCACATGTCAAATCTCATTGGCAGAAGTGGAGACTGCACTCAAATCATTCAAAAAGGACAAGTCTCCGGGTCCTGATGGTTGGCCTGTAGAATTTTATCTGGAATTCTTTGACATATTGGGGCTTGAGCTTGTTAAGGTGGTTGAATCCTCCAGAAAGGATGGTCGGGTGGCACCCTCCTTGAACTCCACCTTTATTGTGCTTATTCCCAAGAAAGAAAAGCCTGTCTCTTTTGCTGATTTCCGACCCATATCCCTCTACAATCTGGTTTATAAGTTGATTTCTAAGGTTGCTGCATTGAGACTTAAGCCCTATCTGGATAAGTTCATCTCACCTCAGCAATTTGGTTTTTTGAAGAATCGACAAATCACAGAACCTCTGGCTATTACGCAGGAAGTACTTCATATTGTTAAAACCAAAAACAGGTGTGCCCTTATTTTAAAACTGGACCTTACTAAGGCATTTGACAGGGTTAATTGGACTTTCATCAGACTTATTCTTCTTCAAATTGGGGTCCCTTTGGTTGGTGTGAACTAGATTTTGGGTTGTATGTCATCTGCGAATTTTGCCCTTCTTGTTAATGGCTCTCCTTCTAGTTTTTTTACTGCTTCTCGGGGCATTAGGCAGGGATGCCCTTTATCACCTCTAATATTCATACTGGTCATCGAAGGGCTTAGTCTACTGATCGAGGATGCTAAACTAAATGGTAAGATCAGGGGCATCAAGATTTCCTCTCAGCTATCTCTAGACTCTCACACATCTACTTTTTGTGGATGATGTGATCATGTTTGGTATTGGTACATTTGAGGAATGGATGGCTTTTAAAGTTATACTGGACATATTTTGTGAGGCCTCTGGAAAGCAAATCAATATAGACAAATCATGCTTCCTGCATAATGATTTGGATGTTGATCTTCTGCACAGGATCATTGGGTTCCTCCCTTACAAATCTAAGCACATTAATAAGGGTTTTAAGTATCTTGGCTATTATATTAAGCCACTTGGGTATTTGGTTAAGGACTTGCATTGGATCCTAGCTAAATTTGAGAATAGAATTCAACATTGGACCTTTTGTCTATTATCTATTGGAGGCAGACTTGTTCTGATTAAATCGGTGCTCTCTAGTCTGTCGGTCTACTGGATGGCACTGGTTCTGGTCCCTCAGTCCAGTCTTGATAAACTTTGAAGCATGATTTTCTCATTTCTATGGGGTTCATCTGCAAAGAACAAGAAATTCCATCTTGTTGGTTGGCATACTCTAGCTAGCCCAACTTCTCTGGGTGGATGGGTTATTAAGCAGTTGTTCTGGTTCAGTCTCTCTTTGAAGCTTAAGAGCTTCTGGCAGGCTATTAATGGTAACGATATCTGGTTTCAACTTCTATCTATGAAGTATATGAAAAGACTTCCCTTGTACTCCTGGCTTTATAAGAAATATTTTTCAACTCGAGGTGTCTCTGTGATCTGGAAGGGCTTCCTTCTTACGCTCTCTTGGCTGGGAAGTGGGCTTATTTGGAAGACTGGAAATGGGACGACCATTCGGTTGGGATTGGATCCTATTGTTGGTCTAGGGTCTTCATTTCTGCTCCCTCTTGATCTGCGTGAATATTTGGAGGATTATGGCATTTGTACTCTGGATCAAGCTAGGAATATCACCACTTGTGCTCAAAGTTATTGGTTCATGGTAGTAGAACTAGACCTTCAAGGTGAATGGAAAATGAAATGGGACAGTTACATAGAAGGGTTGGAGTATGGAAGGATTTGTCTATCAGACTCTTGTGATTCATTATTATGGGCTTATAAACAATATGTGGGTCCATTATCTGCTACTTTGGGTTATGAATGTATTGCTTCTTCGTTCTGCTCTGTGGGTCAGTCTTCTGTTCTTGACTTGCTCTGGGATCTTAATATTCCTTTGAAAATTGGCTGCTTCATCTGGTTGACTGTCAGGAGTCAGGTTTTGACCTGGGATCAATTGCAACATCGGGGCATGCAGGGCTCGAGCAGATGTGTTCTATGCTATAGGGGAGAAGATAATACCCAACATCTCTTCCTAGACTGTTCATTCTCCAAAAGAGTCTTTTCCTTCTTTGAAGATCGTTATAGGCTTCCTCCTTCTCAATTTGACTTTGTCTCTACCTATCTGGAACATTGGTTCAGCAGCATTCCAGTTTACGCTCATTTCAGATATCTTCCTATTTTCTTCTATTGGTGTATTTGGAAACACAGAAACCGATGCATTTTTGACAATAAATTGCCCACTGTCCTTGCTCTTCTTAAATAGATTGATAACCTCATTATTATGTATCCGGTTCCGAAAAAAAAAAAAATCAGAATTATTGGCCCTGGTCCCTTGATCAATTACCCATGTGGCTTTTTTGATGGGGCTGCTACAGGAAATATTGGTGGAGCTAGATTTGTGATTCATCTGAATGCTTCATATTTAATAAACTTTTCCTTGGGCTGTGGCAGTAGCACAAATACTAGATCTAAGTAATTGGCACTATGGGCTATTCTGAGGGTCAGAAAGCTTATGGGAATACCCATGCACTCTATATTTGGAGACTCTCTTGTCATTATCTCTTGGGTAAACAGACTCACATCTCTAAATGTACCATCTTTGAGTCATTGGTGTGATGACATACTTTCTATGTTGCAAACTGTTCCATCTGTGACCTTCAAACATATTTTTTGTGAGCATAACCAACAGGCTGATGGTCTTTCCAAGCAAGCTTTGGAGTTGGATATGGGTTTTGGCAACTTTTTTGAATCTTTGGATGGCATGATCATTGATCATGGGTAATTTAAGCTTTTCTAGCTTGTGCAGGGCTATGTGCTCTCGTTTTCTTTTAGCACTTATGTGTATTGATTGAAATAGTTCTTTGCTATCATAGAAGAGCCTTATAGCCTGCATGTTTTGCTCAGGATTAGTCTATTTTGAGGTCATCCTTGAACTATTTATCAGCATATTCTGACCTGTATATCAGGAATGATGAGAAATTCTGCAATAGACAGACTTCGTGCTTCTATGTCCCTTAGATTGGTTGTCTGGATGTTACTTAGATCGTAATTGTTTTATTTGATGGGGTTCCTATATGAGCATTTATATGCAATGACCGAGAAGCCCTCTGTTGGCTATATGTATAAGATGTCTTTTGATTCAAGATTGAATAACAAAGGCTGGTATTTTTTCCTGTGAAAAAAAAAAAGAATTTTGAGCATCAAGTCGCAATTTGGACAACGAGATATGTCCTACACTATAAAGATGAACCATTAATACATTATAAAACATAAAATTAGTTGAGACTTATCTCGTATATATTATTGGAGACATTTCACCATCACCATTGCCACCATTGCTATGCTACAATGAGCAAGAGGATGTATTCAACTCAAATAATTATTCACTATTGATGGAACCAGTTTCTAGATAACACCGATTCAATAACTTTAATAACAATGGCTAAAAAACTTAAAAAATAAAATACACTATTTAGATTGTGGCACTCAATAATCCATGAGTGTATGGGAAAAGATGATAGACTAGTATGGAGGATAGATTTACAACAACACTACATGAGGATGATATAAGGTGGCTAGTAATTCTATTGCTTAGAGTGGAAGTTATCAGTGAACTCTCGTTTCCCCTTCCAATGAAGAGGTTCTTCATTGGATTGTTGTCAAGGCCATCAAAACAATCAATAATGTTTGAAAAAATAATAAAACTAAATTAAGTTAAACATGTGAAATAACACGTTACTAAAGTAGAGAAATTGGATTGTACTAAGTGAATAATAACACTAGAAAGACCATGACCAACACTTGAAGAGCTATATTTGTCATTATTTATAACTCTATAGTAGGTTTTGTTTTTTTGGCCTCTCTCTTCTTCCTCTATTTACGATTAGTCTCTACACCAAGGATGTCTTCTTCACCCTTATCCTTAAGGCCCTTCTAAGCTCGATTCTTATTTCCCCCTTTTTTTGCAGTTTTAGTTTGGGAGTTCCCCTTTTTTTGTAGTTTTAGTTTGGGAGTTCTCTCATTTTTTTTAAGGTGGATCTGTTAGCCAAGGTTTTCCACTTCATGCTTTGATACAAGGTAAGATTCACGATTTCTAGGCGATGATGCATAGATTTCTTGAAATCCCATTTATCTATATCTTTAATAATTATGTTCTTGTACTTTTGGGAGATTTTATCTTATCTCTTCAGGGCTTAACGCCATGGTGCATTGAGTATCTTTGAATAAGGTAATATAAATATTGTTGTCATGCTCCAGTAAATTTAGTCCTCTTTAGTAAGTGTTGTATCATAATGGGGAGAAATCTTTGTCACATGCTTAGGATTCAAAGTCCCTTTCCTTTGAAGACAATGGACAACGAGCTCTTGGATTTTGTGCCCCAAAAACCTTTGCTTAGTAAAACTTTGCGTCGTATTTTTATGGAACAAGCCATTCCAAGGATCTAGGAGGCAATGGGATAAGAACTTCAACACATGGTAGGGTAACATATAGTATGAACCATATTCAAAACAATCCGTTGTGAAAATTTGTTGATAGATATGGATAGGTTCAACAACGATCGTAAATGGAAACAATGAATAGTTGATTCTTACTGAGTGATGTAGACACAAGTGTGTGCTTCCAAATGATGAAGGGATAAGCTCCATTGATTGATGCAAAGTCAAGAGAGAAACTCCTAGTGATACTAGAACTATGAGAGAAGTTGGAACAAGATTGAGGAAGCAGGTGACAAGGCTTTTAGAATAGTATGAATGAGGAGCACAGTAGGAATTTTAATCTCTTGGTAGGAAAGTAGGATAGTAGGTTGAATGCCATGCACTAATAACTTTAATCCACAAAAAATTGAGAAAGATTGACCCTAATCTTGCAATAGACAAGTGATTAGATGAATGGAAGACAACTAAGATTGAAGAGGCAAATGAGTAAGTGGATGGGAGGTAAATGTTCATGTAAATGACTTCTTGTGAAGTAAGAAAGATTGGCACCTGAGCCATCCTTTCCAAATGAAGGCTGGCACCCGAGCCATCCTTTCCTCACATGGGCAAGAGGTATTGACAATAATTATGAATCAACAATGGAAGTGGGAAATAAATGTTAGCCTTAAGTGCCTCTCTTTGTCACCCTCTATTAAGACAAAATTGACAATGGTCTAATCATCATAGACTTGGATGATGTGGGGGTTCTCCCTTGGCAAATAATTACTCACACATATCCAAGTGTAAGACACAAAATGATGCATCATATTCACATAGTTGACATGTTGGGACGTCATCGAGGATAAATGATATTTATCCGTCAGAGTAATGAAAATTGGATGCATTAAAATAATGTGTTCTACTTAAGAATATACATATCGCATAGGGATAAAGTTCAAATATGTTATGTTTTTTAAAACTTTTTTGTGTATCATATTTTTATTTTATTTTATTATTGTTATTGTTATTATTATTATATCCATGTAATATATCCCGTAGGAAACATCCTAGGCACTCCCCCTCGTTCTAAAGATTGTACTAAGAGGAAGCCCTAAATTCTTCAAGATACAAAACCGATTTAATAAAACATAAATGAATCATATATAACATACTAGCACAATCACTTAACTTGTGGCTGGTGAACACCGATATGTCACAAGTTATGTCATTAATAAGTTATCAGTCACTTGTTCTTGCTTTAATCTAGATAAATGAGTTATTCACGAATTAGCTAGGAGTTATCTATGCATTAGCTACCAATTATCCATGCATTAATTATTTTTTATATTATTTCTGTTAATAATTGTTTATTTTGAATTTGTAACAACCTGCTATAAAATCAATCTGGACAGTACACTTGTCTCATACCTATACAATCTAGAAAAAACATAGATGCTTGTCTATCTCTAAATCTCAAATAAAAACACCTATCGATATAATTAACCATCAACCTATTAAAAATAAATATATTACAAATGAGATTTAAAAGAATAATAACATTTTTTTACAACTACTTACACTGCATTCAATTGACATTTAAATATTTTTATAATTATTATTTAATAAATTTGTTGCAATTATTTTCATCTCATTTCTCATGGTTAGCTTTTCCAGATGCTTGACATTTCGTGCTGATGCAAACGTGGAGCGCACCACCATGGAATCATGTGAATTTAAAAACCTTCTCCCTTAAATATACTTGTAAGATTGAATAAATTCCATGCGACAACACCTTTTTACGTATGTGGTTTTGGTATTAAATGATGTCATATATGATTTTAGTGCGCTTATGTCATGTCTTAAATGATTTTTTTTTAGCATATTGGATTTGTTGCTTTACCTGCGTCGTTTTGAAAAATAAAACATTTACTTACTATAAAACCGACATGGGAATTTTATAATAAAATAAGACTAGCATACCCCCAAAGCGGGGAAATGAAACACTAAATAAAACTTTTTTATGTTTTGAAAATAAGAGAAAGTTGTGTGTAGATAATATAAGTTTATGTGATGAAAGCAAGTCCAGGGAAAACAAAGTGAAAATAAGTTACATCAAACTTCTAAATCGCCACATAAGTGAAAATAAGCTTCCTCCAAAAGGATTGTGTACATAAAGTTTTTAAATTTGAAAACATTTGGTGAATAAGTCAATGCTTTCGCCTCGATCCTTTGAATGCCAATAGAATCTTACAAAGCAAAAAAATCCAAACATCTAAGGGGCATAGTTATAGGAATTTTCCAAGTTTTAGGTAGCTTTAGAGTACCTCGAAACCCTTGGACATGGAGGAACTATACCTTTGAAAATGAGACCTGACCTCGACGTGAAGAGACTATACCTTTGAAATTGAAACTTGAACTATGTGAGACATCCAAATTTCTGCACATCATAATTTGCACAAGCAACACCATTTTTCCTGTCGACCATTCGCGTGGGTCCTCTTATAATCTCATGTATTGAAGATCGTTGAATGGGAAAATAAGGTTGACAGGTGAAGAAAATATTTTGTTTCAAGTTTTTAATATCCCAAGTCAATCTTCGTATTGAATATCGATAGTATATAGTCAGGATGTCCATTAGTAGCTTGTTGCTTATTTTTCATGACGTAATGGATGCAGAAGCCAACCCCCTTCCACACACATATTGTAGCTCAGGGGGCACAAGTTTTGATAGACGTAACAATTCTATTGAATTTCTTTTTACCTTTTCTCTTCACTACACGCCATGGTGCCTTTCGCTTTTTGTGGATCCCAAAACCATCATGATGGAATGTGGAGGCCCTCCCAGTCGTAAGCTTTGATATATGAAATTGAAATTACAACCCACTGAACACAAAGTCATTTTCTTATTGTTACATTTCTTTGCAAAATAACTAATATAAATATGACCGCTCATTAGACTCCCATAAACCTTTTTTCAACCTTCAGATTCACATAAGTTTTTCTTTCTTTTTCAAGTTCTGCAACTTCGGTTATCTCCATTAGTAGAGCTCATTGCCAGATAAAAAATTTTCAAAACCATGGCGGCGGCCTGGCCTGTTGATTTTTTAAATCCCAACAAACCTTCAAACCACCCACGTGTTTTCCAGTGCAATGTATTTATGGCTCATGGAGTTTGGGTTTTCAGATGTACAAACCGAGTGTCTAGTGGACCTACACAGTTGTGTTTCAAATGATATGCATGACCGCCAAGTGTCCCATGGAAACTGTGGAAGTAGACGGTTGGAACGATACAAATATGTATGACAAACTATGCAAGTTGGCTAAGAGATGTTGCTGAGAGCTCTTCGCCCATCGACTTTGGCGTTGGATAGGAATCATCATTATTGATGATTTATTGCAACAATCTTCTGTAAGTATCGATGATTGGATATAGAATTACCGTGTGGGGAAATAGAATGGTGCTTGTTGATTATCATGAAGACGATGCATTTGACGGTATTCAAATGAGGAGGTTTCAACTTGTTGATACTGAAGCTTCTCTCTTGGAACACAGTGTAATGACGTTGAAGTCCCTGAATCTCATATGGATTTGCTTGAACAAACATCCCAACTCTTCTCTACCTTCCTGGATTCTAATGAAGAATTTAAGGCTTCTACAGGAATCGTGGAGTGTAGTAGAAATATTTTGGCAAGATGAATCATAGGTAAATAGAAATTCGTTTTTCACAGGTAAATAGAAATTTGTTGTGTTAAAGTTTGTATGTTTGGTTCGTATTAAAATATCCATATGTAAATATCTAGCTTATGGTACATGTAAACATTTTGTAGGCATCTTGGAAACAATACACAAAGAAATTGCCCATCTCATGGCCGTCAAACCTAAACCCAAACAGGACGGAAAATCTTGGGTATTTTCATACGAGGATCTACAGAGTATGCATTACCTACATGCATCAATCCATGAATCAGTGAGACTTTATCAGTTGGTCCTCTTGGACTCCAAGCACACTCTCCAAAATGACATTCTCCCTTACAGGACTATAATGCGCAAAGGAACTCGAGTGACTTACCACCCATACACCATGGGTTGTAGGGACGCCATCTAGGGTACCAACTACCTTCAAATTCGCAGTCTTCCAAGGCATCACGCAGGTCTGTTAGATATGGCATTTATTCAGATGAAATATGTTGCAGAAACCATGGTTTACATGTTTAGATTGAAGCGCTTGGTTGAATATTCGGCTATTCTATCTGAACACCATTCATATCTTTTTCCACTGGAGCCTTCTTGCTTTGTCTTTTGTCATTAACATTTTTCTTTTATATCACCTTTTTAGCATACAAATGTTTCTTGTTGGGGTTGATCAAGGTCCAACAAGAGACCTATGACAATGGATTGACAAACTTAATTAATGCACCAATATCACCATAAACTTGACAGACTTTGACAATGTCATTACTTGACTCACTTAGCCTGGCCTTCAAACTTCACTTTAACTTTAAATTCAACATTAATGACTTGACTCCAACTGTTTATCACAATAATCTCTCAACTTTTAACTTGACTTTAACACTTATTTAACATTTACAAATTAAAAAAACCTTTGATCAAGACATTACTTTCACAATCTATAGTTTGGATGACCATTGAAAATAAACTTTTTACGCTCCCTTATTTCATCATGACTCATATTTCATTTACAATCTAATAGATTTCATGTAACCCAAGTCAACTTACTTGCATATGACCCATATCACAATTAATCAAACATTTACCAAAAGACCTGAGACATTCGAGACATTCTCTTCTCTAGCTAGATGACCAAATAAAAGACATTTTCTTCATGTCAAGAGACAATCCACCGTATAACAAAGGAATGTAATAAGCCTAACATTGGCTAGAAGCATAACATTATCAGTACCTGAACCTCACATCTTGATGTGTCTCATGCCCTTCAAGCCATTCTCATGCTTCACTATTGTCAATAGAATACTATTCAGTTCATTGTTGCCAATAAAAACAACAGCTCCAGTTTTCAACAAACCAGCCACAAATTTCCTGAAGAACACATCAAAATCCACCCTTTAAGGAATCTTTAGTTGCGGATGGATGTGGCCAATCTAGACAGTAATACACAGGAAGGCAGCTGCTAATCATAGCTCCTTTCTTTAGTAATTTCTGGGCAGCCCAACCTCACACCCCTTTGTTCACGCGGCTCTATTTTCTTAGACTCTTCTCCTCTTTGCAGACTTCAGCTTGGGTCTGGAAAAGGAAGCAGCTCCTCTCAAGCACAAATAGATGGCAGTCTCTTCCTTTGCAGGCAGATCCTCCAACTGCAGTGATTTCTTCCACTGGATGATAGCAGACGGCCCATAGACTTCCACATTGCACATTCATTACAAACATTAGCACCTTAAGCCAACAATTACAAACTGGACACAAACAATTCTTACCATAGATTTAGGTTGCAAACATTTTCCACCATAAATATTGAATAATGTCTGGCAATTTCTATCCACATGTAAATTTCTGCGCTTTGAGCGTTGTACCGTATATGTTAGCACTAGATTCTTATCAGTGATGGTCTATTCCAGAAACGTGCATTATTGACCAATTAGAAAGAACAACTTCGCCCTCCACACAATAATGACACAACAATCAAATACAACGATAGTGGTTCTCTCCCACACGGTGCAACTCCTTCAACACATTATACAACCTTCCACCCAAAAAAACATATTTAAAAACATAGCACAGACTCTCCACTCTATCCTATACAAGATTTGATATATCACAATCATTACACATATAACAGACTCACCACCATTACACATATCTATCACACAAAGATTTGATGAATCTCTACCATCCAAACTTGGACTGTAGAATGCACCTTGCCCAGCCAAGTTCTCAAATTTATAAAGTGAAAGATGAGTGGCCTATTTTGTTGTAATCTATGTATTTTCAACAAATATATAGGTTTGAAATAAATATGTTAAAGAAATTAGCCATGAGTTTGCCTCCGGAGCAATCCCATCCAAGGGAAATTTCAGCAGATAGATATGAGTTTGGATGGGGAGCACCATATGCAGCCATAAGTAAAGAACCCACCAAGAACATCTACGCCACCACCACCATCAATCCTTCCCTAATAGCCATTGTTGTAGTTCTAGATAGCGCTTTACTGGTGGTAATTTACTACAAGATTTTTGCCAAGTATTGCAAAGCTTCTCGATGGAGACCTTTCTCAGGAGGAGACGTAGGAGTTTGGACTCTGAAGACAATATACAAGTTGATGCTTATTCACTGGAAGGATTCCAAGACCCAAAAGGGTGGCAGATAATTACTCAATCATATGGCCCGGATTAAGCTGTGTTCATATCCATTTTTCTGTGCAGATTCACTAAAGTGGAGAAGCTCATAGACAACAAGGAGATCCAAAAACGGGCTTACATTTTCCCGAAGTAGATATGCGTGCACCATGATCCTTCCAGGGTGCTTGGCGACCTAACGATAATCAAGAAACAGTTATGTCAGAAGCATGGCAAGAAGAAATGGAAGTGTGACAAGTGCTCCAAGCTGTTAGATTTTTATATCAATTTGACAGTATTGTCTTAGGATCTTATCTGAGAGAATAACATGCACAGAAATCAATCACAAGAAACAATACACACAAATATTTTCCTTGGGGAAACCATAAAAGAGAAAACCCTGCAACTTCCTCAGAGATAGAATAAGCACCAATGGAAGCAGTAAAACCCAAAGATAGTAAGATGATCTCCGACAAATGTTCTCTCTCTTATCCCGACTCCTCTCTCGCTCATGCACTACAACTAAGTGTCAGTGACTGTAAGATAAATAGAGAGTCTCACTCTCTATTTATACTAATTCCTGACTTGACAATAACTTACTAGGGTCGACTTCTCTAGGAGAGTCTAATAACCCTAGTTCCTCGAAACTGTGGGGACTTTAACCCTTGAACAATAAGGAGGGATACCCTCTATGACTTTACATGACTTGTTTACATTATTGATTCTCTCGATAGGAACATTGGGGTATGACATGACTCAATTACATTACAAATACTTCCCAATAGGAACATCGGGGTACAATACATAAAATATACAAGTGAATACATTCTGAAGTTACAAATACATCAACACCCCCTCTTAACTAGGAAGGTATTATCTTGACACAATTCATCAGCACAAGTCTTCTTCTTTGGATCAACATCAAGTCTGGATCATCAGATCATCATCACTGGATCAACATCAAGTCTGGATCATCATCAAAGTTGGATCATCACTGGATCATCATCAGCATCACTGCTTTCGCCATCTCGATCAACTGGTTCTATCTCTCAATTCTTCTCGTCATAGGAAGTTCTACAAAGCCAACCATTTTTCATGTTGGTTGCAGGCCTAACCTCCAGGTAGGTCTTCATCTTCTTCATCACTTATATCTGACCCAGTCAGAAAGGCCTGCCTAGCACTTACATCTGACCATGAGAGAAACACATCCACCATCATGTCAGAAAGGCATGCTCAGCACTCACATCTGACCATGGGAGGAACACATCCACCACCATGTCAGAAAGGCCCAACACTCACATCCACTGGCATTATAGGACACGCCATCTATCATCCAAGGAAAGGCTAAGCACTTACATCTACTGGCATAGCAGGACACACCATCTACTCTCCAGACAAAGGCACAACACTTATATCTGACCTAGCCAAAAAGGCTCAGCACTTATATCTATTGGCATGGTAGGACACACCATCTACCATCCAGAGAAAGGCTCTGCACTTACATCCGTCGGCATGATAGGAAACACCATCTATCATCCGGGGAAAGGCTATGCACTTACATCTGTCGACATGATAGGACACACCATCTATCATCTGGGGAAAGGCTCGCACTTATATATGCTCATGTGGGAGCCAATCCCACATTGATATCAGAATGGCTCTGCACTTACATCTGATCATGTGGGAGCCAATCCCACAGTCATATCTGAATGGCTCTGCACTTACATCTGATCATGTGGGATCCAATCCCACAGTCATATCAGAATGGCTCTACACTTACATATGATCATGTGGGAGCCAATCCCACAGTCATATCAGAATGGCTCTACACTTACATATGATCATGTGGGAGCCAATCCCACAGTCATATCATAATGGCTCTGCACTTACATCTGACCATGGAAGGAACCAATCCTATCACCATGTCAGAAGGGCTCTGCACTTACATCTAACCATGGAAGGAACCAATCCTATCACCATGTCAGAAGGGCTCACGAACTCATCTCTTCCCCTTGGAAGGAACCTCGATATGGAGAACACCAAGCTTCTCCCTGAAGTACTCAAACTTCACTCTGGCTAATGGCTTGGTCAACACATCAACTGTCTTCTCGTCTGTTGCAACATATTGGAGCTTCACTACTCCTCTCTGCACCATATCCCTAGTATAGTGATATTTGATCTCTATATGCTTCGAATTGTCATGGAACACCAGGTTCTCTAACAACTTCACACAACTCTGGTTGTCACAATATATACAAGTAGCATTTAACTAAACATCAAATAAATCAGATAGTAGCTTCCTCAGCCACACAACTAGTCGAACAAACTGTGACATACTCTGCTTTGGCTGTACTCAATGCCACACATGACTGCTTCCTGCTAAACCAAGAGATCACACCTGATTCCATACTGAAGCAGCATCCCAAAGTGCTCTTCCTATCGATGGCACTTCCTACCCAATATGAATCAACGTAGCCTTCTAGGTTAATCTTCTGATCTGCCTTATACTTGAGCCCATAATCAACTATATCCTTCAGGTACCTCATAATATGCTTTGCAGAAATCGAGTGAACATGTCTGGGATCCATCTGTAACTGGCTCAATGTGTTCATAGCAAAGCAAATATCTATTCTTGTATTCGTTAGGTACATCAAGGACCCAACCATCTACCGATACATTGTAGCATCAACCATCTATGATGAAGCATCACTCAATAGCTTCAGGTTCGATGCCATAGGTGTGGTCATGGCCTTGCAGTCCATCATCCCAAACCTCTTCAAGATCTCTACTGCATATTTCCCTTGTCCTAGGGAGATTCCATTTTCATTCTGCCATACCTCCATGCCTAGAAAGTAGTGCATCATACCCAAGTCCTTCATCTCAAACTCAACAACAAGCTCCCTCTTCATATTAGCAATCAACCCATCCACACCTGTTACAAACAGATCATCTACATATAGTAGGAGTATCATTGGGTTCCCCTCTTCAACCTTGTAGTAAAGGTTGGAACCTGCTTTACTCTTTGTAAACCCCAAACTGGATAGGAAGCTGTCAATTATGTTGTACCATGTCTCGGGTGCATGTTTCAAACCGTACAGAGCTTTCTTCAATTTACACACATGAGTCTCCCTGTCATGTGTCTCAAAACCGAGTGGCTGCTCCACATACACTTCCTCTTCTACTACACCATTCAAGAAAGCAGTCTTGACATCCATCTGGTGTATCTTCTATTTCATCACCGCGGCTAGAGCAAGTATTGATCTGATGGAAGTGTATCTGGCTACAGGTGCAAAAGTTTCTTCATAATCTATTCCTTCTTTCTGGGAGAAGCCACGAGCCACAAATCTTGCTTTATATTTCTCGATGGTGCCATCTGCAACATGGTTGATCTTGTAGATCCACTTGGAAGTCACAACATACTTCCCCTTTGGTCTAGAGACAACATCCCAGACATCATTCTTCATGATCGACTGGTACTCCTCGATCATAGCATCCTTCCATTCTTTCTTCTCTGTTGCTTCTTCATAGTTGGAAGGTTCTTTATCAATGATGTCACATAACAGGGCTACATAACTGGAGTAGGACCTAGTTCTTTTCCTCTCTCTATGCATTTCTTCTGGAGCCCCTTATCTTTCTACACCTTGGATAGCTTCTCGAACCCATGCATATTTCCTCTTATGGGGATTCTTCTCTTGGGGTGGATCTACAGGTTCCCAGGGTTCTTCTATTTCTCGATCTTCATCTTGATTCTCATTGTTCATAGTAGTATCTTGAATTCTGGGTACTTCTGTTTCTTCAGATTCTTCAATTGGTCTCTTTCTCGATTTGTTGTGAGATGAGTCTTCGTCGAATTTTAGGTCTCTGCTAATGTCAATCTTCTTGAATCTCGGGAATTATATTTTGTAAGCTTTCAAGATTTCACTATATCCAACAAATATACCCTTATTTCCAGAAGGATCTAACTTTGTCCTCTTTTATTTTGGAATGTGTATGTACACAGGACAATTGAATATTCTGAGATGGCTAACCTTTGGTTTCTTTCCAGAAAAATACTTCTTCATGTGTCTTGTTCTCGAGTACTCTGTGTGGAGTACGGTTCTTTACATACACTGTTGTTCTGGCAGCTTATACCCATAGATGCATGGGAAGATCTTGATCATGAACAATTTCCCTTGCAGATTCCATGATCATTCTATTCTTCCTTTCTGCAACCCCATTCTGTTGTGGATTATATGGAGTGGTCAACTCCCTCTTAATCCCTGAGTCTCTGCATAACTCTTTGAATTCATTTGATGTGAATTCTCCGCTATTGTCTGATCGAAAGGTCCTGATCTTCTTTTCTGTGTGGTTCTCGATCAAGGCTTTGAATTCCTTGAACTTGTTGAATACTTCATCTTTGTTTTTCAAGAATTATATCCATGTCTTCCTAGAAAAATCATCAATGAAAGAAACATAGTATACATACCCGATTAATGAGCTAGATGACATCGGACCACATACATCAGAGTGGATGATTTCCAAGTTTCCTTTTGCCTTGCTCTCACTACTTGGAAATGTCTTCTTTGTGTTCTTTCCTTTCGCACATCCTTTGCAGACATTGTCATGTTTTGTCTGTATTTTTGGAATACCTTCAACAACTTTGCTTGCAAGTGGTAGTGCTCTATAGTGCACATGTGCAAGCCTTCTATGCCAAAGTTCATTTGGCTCTACTGAGTCATGGACCAAAGCTTGTTCTGGTTGACCCTTCAATTTGTATAGTCCTCCTTCTTGTTCCCCAATCACTACTACATCATCTATAGTATTTCCCTTTGGCCACATAAGAACTTGGCCATCTATAAATGAAACCCTTATGCATTTTGCATCCAATGCAGATATGGAGAGGAGATTCTTCTTTAGTCCTGGTACAAACAAGACATCCTTCATCTTCATAGAATTTCCAGAGTCTAGCTTATAGGAGGATTCACCACTACCTTTTATTGGACATTGTTAGTCATCCCCAAGTTTCACCTTGTGAGGTGACTCATGTTCAGATAGTTTCACAAAGGATTCTTTGAATCCCGTCATATGTTTGGAAGAACCACTGTCTATAAGCCAATCATTGCTTCCATGTGTAGTAGTTCCCATGAGAGAGGAAATAAGAACATATTCTTCATCACTTGAAGAATCATCACTTTTTTGTTTGATTCTCTTTGTGGAAGGTTCATCATCCTCTGTAGCATGAGCATGATGTATTCTCTTGTTTCCCTTCTTCTCGTGAGATCCATTTCTATTCCTAGGACATCTCTAGCATAGTGTCCTCTCTCATCACAAGTAAAACATCTGAGTTTAGATAAATCTCTGTTTGGTTTTCTTGAGTTACCTTTCTAGTGAGAATGCTTACCTTTGGGGTAATGAAAGTCTCTTCTGATTTTCTTGGAGTGTACTGCGAGAGCTTGATCTTCACTTCCCATCTTTTCTTCTCGGGCTATTATTTGAGCTTCTTCTTGTGAGCATTTTTCCCATATCCTACTAAACTTGACTAGCTTATTTCTTACACAAATCCCTTTAATGAAGGAGTCCCATGATCTAGGGAGACCATTCAAGGTAGTCATCACAATTTCTACATTCTCCACTTCTTCATCCACTGCTTCAAGTTGTTCTTTGATCTGGGAGACCCTTGTGAAGTATGACTGTATGGTCTCCGCATTCTGGATCTTCACATTCTTCAACTAGTTCCTCAAAGTCATCTTCCTATTTATGTTCTTTCCTTCAAACAGTTTGGTCAAGGCATCAAACATAGCTTTAGGTGTCTTTAGGGAGGGCACCTGTGGTATGAGGTGATCCTTGATTGAATCAGCAATAATCCTCTTAGCCATGACCAATTTCTTTTTGTGTAGGGCCTTAGCCTCATCTCCCTTTGGAACTAGAACCTCTTCACTTATGTAAGAGTCCAACTCATTTTCTTCTAGGACCAGGGAGATCCTATACTTCCAATCTCGGAAGTTATCAGCTCCCTCAATATTTTCATCAAGCTTGGTGTGATGAGACATCTTAATAGAGAACCTCAAATGGAAATACAAAATATTTAGATCTTACCAATTTGAGAAGCTAAAAACTGGATCTTGAGCTGATCTTTTGTAGTGTTGGTTTTCTGGTTCCAGGGAAAATTAGGGTTTATCTTTCCCAGAGTTCTACCAAACCAAAAAACTTAATTCTTGTCTCTAAACTTCGATTTTTAGAAGGAGAGCAATCCTAGCCTGGGCTCACTCAAAAAATCTTCTTCAGTGAAAATCCCTAATTTCCTGATGTAGTGGTATGTCAAAAACTAAAAATGCTCAGAATCAGATTATACTTCGATAAAAAGATGTGCCCTTCAATGGAGGTTCAACCCAGCCTCCTTTTGCCGATGGATTGTGGAGAGAGACCCAAAACGTAAGAAGCCCTATCTTCCACAACTGCACAGTGTCTTCTTCTTAGGTTTTCTCTGATACCATGTTAGATTTTTATATCAATTTGACAGTATTGTCTTAGGATCTTATCTGAGAGAATAACATGCACAGCAATTAATCATAAGAAATAATAGACACAAAGATTTTCCTTGAGGAAACCATAAAGGAGAAAACCCCACAACTTCCTCAGAGATATAATAAGCACCAATGGCAGCAGTAAAACCCAAATACAGTAAGATGATTTCCAAGAGTTGTTCTCTCTCTTATCCCATATCCTTCTCTCTCACTCATGCGCTACAACTGAATGTGAGTGATGATGTCATAAATAGAGAGTCTCACTCTCTATTTATACTAATTCCCGACTTGACAATAACTTACAAGGGCTGACTTCTCTAGGAGAGTCTAATAACCCTAGTGCCCTGAAACTGTGGGGGCTTTAACGCTTGAACAATAAGGAGGGTTACCCTCTATGACTTTACATGACTTGTTTACATTATTGATTCTCCCGATAGGAACATCGGGGTACAATACATAAAATATACAAGTGAATACATTCCGAAGTTACAAATACATCAACACAAGCAGTATGCGGTTCAGTCAGACTGGAAGACCCATTCCAAGACCTGTGGCATGAGGGAATATCGATGCGATTGCGACACACATATAAGCCACTTTGCAACGAGATAGACAACATGTCATTACGTCAAGGATACATTAACCATGTCCTCACGGGTACGTTAAAGAGTCTGTGGACACGAGGAGGCTTCTAACAGGCTCTTGACAGATGATGAGTGGAAGACGAAATTCGCTAAGCTAACAACCCCTTAAATAACACCTTCGGTGTAATAATGAGTTTAATAATAAAATAAAGCTAGCAATTTCTTCAAGGAGGTGCAATAATACATCTATAAAGTGGTTGTTAGAGGGTAAAAGAAGTCAAAAAATGTAACATTAAAATGAAGTAGTGAAAGATTGCAATTAATACCACAAAAAAATGGAACACTTTAATTTATCAAAAGTTAGAGAATAGTCCAACTCATAATAGATAACAAGTTTAGTGAACTTGAAAGTTTTACACAATAGAAAATAGGGCTTTCCAATTCACATCACATTATACAACGAACATGCGATGGCATGTGAGAAATTTATATGATGAAGAAAAGACGCCAATGTGTTGTTATAACTATACAGAAGGAAAAACATGTTTGATAAGAACGCATGTATTTTCAAACATGGTGTTGCAAACATATTGAGGCAGTTGTAATCTTGGATGAATTGCAGTAAATTGTAATCCATTCAAATGACCCTCTCCAACACAACCACTTTCCTCTCAACAAAGACACTTTCATCTTAGCAGATATCTGATGTGAAAGGGGGATTCCATAAGATTCTAATAGCTCAAAGATCTTGGAAAATAACTAATAGAATTTACAGCCTCTTAAATCGGTACCTGACTTCTTGAGATAATTATAGACATGAATGATCAATTTATAATGAGATGAAAAACATTTCAAAATGGATGCAATAGAGCTAGGTGTTCACCTAGGATGTAATCGAAACATGATTTGAAACATTTCAACATGTCTTGATCGGTACATGAGTTATTGAAATGATTATAGACATCAATGATCAATTTATAATGAGAAGAAAATCATTTCAAGAATCACCTTATATTTTTTAATAAATACCTTCAACATTATAACAACTATGTGAAACGATAGTTAACAACTATGTGAAACGATAGTTGACAACTATGTGAAACGATGGTTGCCAATTTTTTTCTATAATGTGCATACCTTCAACATTATAACATATATATTGACTCAATTTTTTTTTGCTTCACCTTAATTAACAAAGCATGGTATGATATTTATCAAATTTAATAACAGATATGATGGGTTGTAACAATTATGAGTAGTTGTATGAAATAGCATGAAATAGGCCAAATTCCACATAATCTCATCAAATATACTTTTGAAAATAATAGAAATGAAGCTCATGAAGTTCAGAATCGAACAAGGTAGACTGTTTCACAATATTGATATAAATTCATTGATATGCATGAGTGATAGAAAATATGCAAACACTTCAAGGTCAACGAACAAGAGTAGTAAGTAAATGCAATGCAACCATCATAACCATATAGTTATTATTGACAAAACACAATGCAACCATGATAAACATATAGTTGTTAGTTTAACAAAATGCAATAGAACATAGTCCATAAAATTGAACCATAATGTTATTTGCAATGTTATGTATAGAAAATTGCCTTTTCAAATAGATTCAAGTACTGAACAATTCCACTCTACTAAAACCTCCAACCTTGAACAACATCTAACAATAATTTTTTTTAAACAATGCATGGAATACGATAGAATTTAAAAAAATTAGGCTAGAAATAGAAGTAGCAGTCAAAGGATCCATGCACATCTGCTTCTAATATAGAAGTAACAGTTCGAGAAAAAAATAGACAATGAAGACATAACATACATAATACATGTATTTCTACAAATTTCCCAATTGTTTAGAATCTTTAGATCCAATATTTTTCCATGTACTTTGCCATGAGCTTCCACATTTGTGGCTTCAAGTGGCTACCTTCTCAGTTATGGAGAGACACATCTCCTAGATTTGAATTTTTGGGGCTATAGATAATGATGATTCCCCCAGAATCATCATCATCTGTATCTTTGGGCTTCCATTTATGAGCTAAAGGTGCCAAAACATTGACAGGATGGTTCAAGTGCAATGACTTGGTAGTTTAGCAACACTACAGTGCAATGACTTGTTTGATTTCTAAATCAAGTGTTTCCCAAGTCAATTTCTCAATCGATGTTCCTTCTGTGAAAACTAAAAAATGTTCTCAATTAACAAGATCTCCCATATACACTAACCTGAAAGGAATTCATTTCTATTTGTTGTTCTAAATACATTGTAAGAATGTTCTGAATGTAATCCATGTGACATCCTCATAGATGTTTCATTCCAGTATCTCTAAATACTCAACTAAGAATGTACACAATCTTAGAGATAAATATTCTGGGGTAAAATTAAAAGTTTCTTAATTTCCTGCATATTCGGGTGCTAGATATCCAAAAGTGCCAACTAATCTGGTCTCCACAGAGTTCTTTTCCTATGGTGTCAACTTCACCAATCCAAAATATGAAACCTTTTTCCTAAAAAGCATGTCCAAGAAGTAAAGTAAAGTATGCCATATCACCACCCATACCTATTATGTTGTGCATCAATTCTTTGAATTCCAAAATTGGACATAGTACGATTGTTAATATAGAGGATTTTTCAACATGAATCCATGCAGAAGGATGTCTGTATCTATTTGGCATGTTAATGACCTGTTCAAGTTTAACTTACTGGAGAGAATTCTAGTGGCAACAACAATTATGAACAGGTTGCACAAATACACTGCTTGGAGTAGACAACATTGCATGTGGGTAAAACGAAACAATAAAAACATGAACAAGCATTCAAATGAAACCTATAATGCCAAAGTACAATGAACTTTAGAATAAATGCATTATTTCTTCTATTAAATGTATCATATAATAGGTCTTTCTTTTAAGTAACGATTTCAACCATTTAGGGGGTTATTACAGACATAAATGCACTATTTTGCTTACTACCGTGTATTTTCCATATCTATTTTTTTAAATCAACGAGCCTGTTAGTGTTGGGATTAACCTAAAATCCAACCCAACACTTTGTTTTTCACCCCTAAGATCATTTTCAAGTGTTAAATTTCTCTAAACCTTCAATCATAACTTATTTCTAAGTGTTGGTATCTTCTCCAAACACTACCTCATAATTAGGCATGGTTTCCTAATATTTTCTAGGCCCTTTAGTTGGTTGTTCTATGTAACCATATTCAGAAAATTTAGGAAAGATTTCTTAAATGATGAGTCTAGCATTTCTTAGTGCCTCCTACTTGGCCAAACAACTTGCATTAATCATTTCCTATCTTGCATGGTTGGTTGTGCTTAGCTATAAGAAGTACTTATCTAATTTATAGTCTCCCTTAGCCATTCCCCTAGGCGTGCAATTTCATACTAGAGATTTTTCTTCAAGCACCCTTGTATTTTTGCAAACTGGGCATACTAATACTATGAGAAAGTTGGTTGTAGTTCTGAATTCTCAAGTTATGAACCTTAAGAATAAATTGCACCCAACATATCAGTATTCATCATAGCATTCAGAACTCGGTTTAAATTACCCAATAAAGCATCACTCCTTTTTGGTTTGCTTCCTGACCAAAATACAAAGCCTTTTGTCGAGTTATGAGTTTCATCAATCCTAAAATCAAGTATTTCCCAAGTCAATTTCTCAACTGATTTTCCTTCTGTGAAAACTAAAAAACGTTCTCAATTAACAAGATCTCCAATATACACTAGACAAACTCAACTAAGGATGTACACACTTTCACAGATAAATATTCTGGGGTAAAAGGAAAAGTTGCTTAATTACCTCTATATTCGGATGCTAGATATCCAAAAGTGCCAGCTAATCTCGTCTCCACACATTTTTTTTCCTCTGGTGCCAACTTCACCTATCCAAAATCTGAAACCTTTTCCTGAAAATCATGTCCAAGAAGTATATTAGATGGTTTAAGGTATGTATATTAGTTATTAAGCGTAGTTATCCACAAATACACTGCTTGGAGCATCCAACATTACTTGTGGGTAAAACAAAACAATTAAACCATGAACAAGAATTCAAATGAAACCTATAATGCCAAAGTACAATGAACTTTAGAATTAATGCATTATTTATTCTATTAAATGTATCATATAAAAGGTTTGTCCTTTAAGTAATGATTTCAGCCATTTAGGGGGTTATTACAGACATATATTCACTATTTTGGTTACTACCATGTATTTTGGTATCTTCTCCAAACACTACCTCATAATTAGGCATTGGTTTCCTAAGATTTTCTAGGCCCTTTAGTTGGTTGTTTTGTGTATTCATATTCAGAATTTTTAAGAAATATTTCTTAAATTATGAGTCTAACATTGTTTAGTGCCTCCTACTTTCCCAAACAGCTTGCATTATTCATTTCCTATCTTTCGTGGTTGTTTGTGCTTAGCTATAGGAAGTTATTATCTAATTTATAGTCTCCCTTATCCATTCCCCCAGGGGTGCAATTTCATATTTTATATTTTTCTTCAAGCACCCTTTCCTTTTTGCAAATCGGGCATACTAATAGTATGAGAAAGTTGGTTGTAGCTAGCAAGTATCTAGGAAAGTTATAAACCTTAAGAATAAATTACTCCCAACATATCGGTACTCATCATAGCATGAAAAACTCAGTTGTACTTACCCAATCAAGCATCACTCCTTTCTGGTTTGTTTCCCAACCAAAATCCAAGGCCTTTTGTCTAATTATGAGTTTCATCAATAATATGCCAAAACCAAATACATCAGTCTTCTCAGAGGACTATCCCGTTGCGAGGTACTAAAGGGAAATGTGCCCAATAGTACCCCTAATAGCTGTAGTCACTTGTGAATCCATGTGGTCTAGAAGTTTCGCAAATCCAAAGCCACCCACAACAACTTCAAAATATTCATCTAGTAAGATGTTGGCTGTTTTTACATCACGATGAATTATTTTGGGATCACATTGCTCATGTAGGTATAAAATTCCCCTAGAAGGTCCCAGGGATATCCTCTTCCTTTTATCCCAATCTAATGAAGGCTTTCCATGAATGGTATCTGCAAGTTTCTAATATTCAATTAGTTTGGTTTAGTTGAGACTCAATTATTTCCTTCATGTAATACAGATCAAAATAAAACAAATTTATATGCAAAAGTTATATAGTTTGGAAAGTAGGAAACACCCAATTCAAATGTAGGCTTTACATGAATGGTATCTGAATGTCTACTTAAGACCCAGGGCAATGAAGTGGGAGGATGGGAAGGCATGAGCATGTGAAGGTCATGCCATTTGGTGTCAACTGCACTGAGGGTAAAGAAAAAGCTTGGGATACCAATTTGGGTGATCATATCATATAGTTCACCTCGTCTTTTGTTCCAAAGTGAGCGAGTGCCACGAAGAGAAGATCCAAAATGCATGTCATGATGATCAATATGAGAATTTGGCATTTGGTTGAGTTGTATGTGCAGAGTTGAGACAGTTTCAGTAATTGTGTCTTCTAGGTTATGTTTAATAATTACAGCTGTGGTGGCTTGGCTACAATGGCACATCATAAGGTTGTAAAAGTAGTAGCGAAAGCGAGGGTGTTGGCCAAACCTATTATCATGGAATCGGATAAGGTGTAAAGCATATTCTTGCATGCTGATTTTGTAAAGACGAGGTTATTTTAGCATGGCAATCCCTGTGGGGAATAACGTTGAGAATTCCATTGAGAGGAGTCCTTATGTATTGTATTCATTATTGGAGAAAGGATAATGGGGGGCCAATCAATTGATTTGCAGGGGAGGTAGGGCTTGTAGACGCAAAGTGCCTAATATCTTTAGTCTCAGTGTGAGAATCTAGGAGTGAAATAACAAAGGAAGAGGTTTGGGTGTTTACTGGAATTGACATTGAAGGTGTTGCATCATGGAGAAGAAGGGAAGACACATCTATGGGTTCAAGTGGAAAATCATGTAATGCTTGGAGGTCAAGGTGGACATCCTTGTAATATGGGTAATTGGAAATTTTGAATTCCAATGCAGTGAGGACATTTGAAAAACTAACAATAAATTCATAAGGCTTGTTTGCAGCATTGAATTTATGAACAACAAGGATGTCCTAGTCTGGCAAGAGACGTGGAAGAGAGGTGGCTATTGTGGAGATGTCTTGTGGGAAACTAATAGTATGGTCGGAGTATTTGTATTGGCCACCATGTGCAGTTTAACTTGAACTATTGGATTGACACGGGAAATTAGCATTTCTTCTATTTGAGCCAAGCATGCAAGTTCACATGGTTGGTTTCCAGGATCCATGTTGTTATCTATGGAGAAGTGATTGCCATGTCACTCTGTAGTACATCAAGAGCATGTGTAGATGCCATCTGAAAACTTTTCTTTCATGTTTGGATATGATTCCTTGCATATCGTGCAAACATGCATTGGGTGGAGGTAAGCAAGTTGGTTAAGAAAGGAAAAGTGACCATCTGGTAAGTGGGTGGTTGGGGCGGGTGTAGTGGATGTGTGCATTGGGGTAGGGTTGATTGAAGCATTGATGTTTGCACGTATGGATTGATAAAGAATACGTCTCTGCCCATTTTGGAGGTCCTTTGTTTGGCTATAAAGAAGCCTTCTACGTGCATTTATTTGTTCATGTGCACTATCAGACGACATAGGTTTTTGAAGAGGAGTTTTCCTTGAACCTAGAGGAGACATTGATGGGATTGTCAAATGTTATAAATGTGTGCTTGTAAGAAAAAGTTGATGCATGTATATTAAAACCAAGAAATGCAAACTACAAATAAAAATGTATGTGTGCATATAGAAATATAGGCATTACGAAAGTGTTGCAAGAAAAAATGTATAAAACATTTGTGGGTGCATGTGGAGCATATATGTATGTGAAAAGTAAGCAAGGAGAAACATATTAGAATAAAAAAACCACATAGATGACATATTAAACATTACATACATGTAAGAAAATGTGAAATGTTGGATGGAAACATATAGATAAATATAGTGTATGTGAACCAAAGTAATTCGTGGTTAAAAAAAAAACCACGTAATGTATAGGATAACACATATAGTCATGTGAGCACAAAATTATTAGTAGCTAAACACATCGTAGATGTTTGTAAAATGACACGAAATTATGGTAAAATTATATATACAAGCAATGAAGGAAGGCAAGGGGGGGGGGGTATAGTGATCGTGATGAAGTGGAAGAAACATAATTGGGCTGAGATGAGGGGGAATGCATTTGGAGACATAGGATGGTCTATTGTGGGTTATGATGTCTCAAATATATGGAGGTAGAACAAAGGAGTGAGGGAAGATTTAGATGTGGGAGGGTGACTTAAAGGGGTGGCTGGAATAAATGGAGGGGGGAGTGTACGAAGGGGAGGTTAGATAAAACGTGCAATAGGATGGATTTGAGTAGTGAGTGCACGTATTTCTTCCAGGAGCTTGGCTGATGCAGCGACATAAGGAATCTCTTCATAATTGACAATGGTTGTATTCAATATTGCAGTGGAGTTGAAAGTCTTTGCCTTCATGGACAAGGTGAAAAGGTATTGTCGCAAAGTTAATTATAGAGAGATATCCTTTATCTTTGAGGGTTCAATGGCGAGGAGGAATAAATATTTTGCAAAGACACCAAGTAGTTGGTTTGTTGCATCATCAAAATTTGTGGCCCCGTTGATCTGGCCAATGTGGTATTGCAAGGAAAGAATTAAAATGTACCTGCAGTCACATTCTGTGAATTCACCATCACATTTGTTGCAATGTCAAGTGTTGTAACCTCTATGTGCAATTTTTTTCATGCACTGAATGCGATAAACAAAGAGAGGGAATGCAAGGAAGTGGAAGTCATCCATGTTAATGTCAATGATGAAAGCACGTACAGAGAACCATAGGGCCTTATCAGAGTGTTGCATGCTTTGCAAGTTGAATATTGTTTTAGTTGGGTGTGTTCGAGACATAGATCCTATGCACTTGCAACTCAAGGATGGCAATGCAACACGAAATCCATGATCAGTGAACCATTTTTGAAGTAGATGGATTGCCTCAATATCTAGATTTATAAGCAAGGTACTACTCGGAACACTTCCAACTGTTTTAGCATTATAATCAATAAGACGACCACCCTTGACTGCAAGGATAGGTGGTGGATTAGAGGAGTATAATGAAGCAAGATGATAACCCTCATTGTGTCAATGATGACCCCAAAGCGTGACATTGATGCTAAAACATGATGCGTCTTTAAGGAAAATGGTTTTACTACTTGTTTGAGAACCATTTTTTTTAATCATAGATGCAAGGGAGACAGAGTTGAACATGGCAATAAGGTCAACCATGGAATTTGAAGGTAAAATTTGAAGGTCATTGGTTATTTTAAAGTGGAAGGAATGTAAATAAATGGAGGGAAATTCATCGAGACAAGGGTGGATAGTTGACGCAGATGAAAGGATAATATCAAGATGGTTGTTCAAATTGTTATATGAAGGGTTGCTTGTTTTGATTGTGCCATTGGAGACAATGTACATTGTCCCTATTTTAACAAGGGCATAGAAGGAGTCAGCAAAGTTGTTAAAGGCAGAGACATGGATCTCTTCTCTAGAACAGTCAAGAAGGTCAAATCCAAAGAGTTTCTCTGGGCCTCATTGGTTGGTGTATTCATGGATGGTTTTCTTCACACGTACACGACCTTGGATGGACCATTTTTGTAGTTGGGATTGTGTGTTTTGAATGGAATTATAGTAGTTGGCATGGATATTGGTGTAGTTGATGTTTGGGATGAGTGAACATCGCTTTCTTCTGTGAGGCGAATGGGTTGGCTAGTTGATGAACCAATTGGAAGGCCAAAGCTAGTTGGTAGTACAAGAGGAAGATGGCTCCCAATAAGTTCAAGTATGTGGTGGACCAGTTCAAGATCGAGTACTGTAATAATTCTATAAGAGAAAAAAAAGGCAAGAATTAGTAAAGGTGTTTGATTTGTGATGAGGGCTGGTGGGTAAAAATTCACAGCCTAAGCTAGATAAGAAGAGGGTTTGAAAGAATGGCAAGAAAAATGTGTGTGTTATTATGAATGACGGTGCAGGTGCACTTGGAGAGATTGATGATAGATCCTTCTTGGAGTTCTCCATCTGATAGGAGGGAGTTTAATGTAGTTGGCAGGAAAGTCTGATGCGTGTTTGTTCAAAGCTAGGATTTCACCACACATTCAAGCATACTTTGCACGCTCATACATAGCCATCAAACATAGGTATTGGGAAGGGACGTCCAATCCACCTTTGTATTCATATTTGATGCTTATTTATACATTATGATAGAGGTTGGAGTGGTTGTACCCACTCCAACTACTCATTTATTGATATATCTTTAAACTATATAATTATATAATTATGATGATATTTAAGAGGTAGTGGCCCCCTCTACATCTCCCCCACAAACAAAATTTTTCTTCGTCCGGAAGAGAACAAAGAAATATGCATCAGCATCCTGGGTCTCTGCTACTGCTGAAGTAGTCCTCACTATGCATCAACCATGCATACCGGTCTGCATAGGTAACTCAGCCGCAACAACCTCTAGCTTGATAGGAAAAAACACATGTACAAGGCTCTATTGTGACTGGTTACTCTTCAGCCTCCATATTCAATATAGCAGTAGTCCATCAAAGTCTCATCCTCTCACAACGACGGGAAATCATCTTCTACCACAACGAGGTCTTTTTGTTTTAAAGCCTCACCCTAGCTCATCTGACCGGCATCTCCATTAGTTCAGGCATGTGGGCCTTTTGGCTCTTTGACTTTCTATGCCATTTCTCTATCTTCTGGCTTTCCGAGGTCACAACCTAGGAACAATTTCAGAATTTTGATAATGAGGGGTACATTGTCATCATGTCTCGATGGAGCGCTTTGCTGTGTAGGTGAATGATATTTGCTTGAATTCCATCGTCGTCATCTTCTTCTGTCATGAGATTTTAAATTTCCTGCAAGTTTGTAAAGTTTTCATTGCTTGTAGTCGATACCGACTGATATTGGTCATGGCTGACTGACTTGACTTAACTCGACATGATTTACTAAGTCAGCTAGAGATCGACTTGATTTACAATTATAGAGGGGATTGCCTGCCTCAAAAGAGACTCGCGCTTAACCCCCTCTAACTCAACCACAATAATATATCGACCATGATATGATGACTCTACATTTGGTTATCGACTAGAATCAACGACTTTATCATCAACTATAATTTAATATTACATATGCGTTTACTTTTCATATTATTGGTTTCTTAAGAAAGAAAGAAAAAACTTTGGAGATATCGTGTGATCTGCCAACAATATACCAAAACTCATGCAAACAATTCGTGACAAGCCGTGTTATAAAAAGAACGTAGAGGAAGAAGGGAGATGGTTCCAGCTTATTATATGCCATGGAAGGAATGTGGGAGTCAATTGATGAGAATAATCTGCAGACTTATTTTGAGCAGGCAGGTTTAGCAGCTTTGCTTGGCAATGAACATTGTAGCGTGGCAACCCTGGGACAATGTATTTAAAATATTTGGGTCTACGCCTATAGAGGTAGGCGGCATCTTGATTGAGGACGCAGGTATCTTTGTTGCAAGGATCAAATAAGAGACGGAGGAGCTTGAAGATGATTCCCTCAATTGTATCTATGGGTACCCAATCCTCCAAAATCATCCTCAACTCTACGCTCCCATCATAACTACTGATGTTTGGATGAAAGACTGGCATCACGCACTCCACCAATGAAGGCCCCAAGGGATAATCCTCTATAATTCTGAATTCAAATCTGTAATCCCTACCACCGTAATACTCACTACGTGCTAACTCCCCCATGAGGAAGATCACCACATCAAATCTCCTCTAGTCTAGAAAATCACTGGGGAATTCGATGGTGACAAAGGCGGGAAGGCACTTATTCATGGCAGCCAACTCAGTCATCACGTGATACTCAAAGACCAGGATTTTCTCCGTAACTAGGCGGCTGTCGTGAGGCCTCTTGCCCAGTCTAACAAATTTGCTCTTTTTCTGCCTCGTCGGCCACATCTCTAATTCTTTTTCGCCTCACGGATAGACTTCGTCTTTATACATTATTGGTCGATATTACAGGCTACACATTACTTTCTTCCATGAGAATCTCCTTTGCCTTTTCACACAATCCTCTGACTTTCGAAAACACTCATCATAGAATCCATAAACTTGAGTAATCTGGCGACTCTCATGATTTCCTCAAATAATGGTAATTCCTTGGGGATAACGCACCTTCAATGACACTAGAAAAGTGGCAGTCTCAACCGAATAGTATCCCCGGTCAACATAGTCTCCCATGAACAAATAATTTGTATCTGGACACTTTACATCAATCCAGAATAGCTTTGTAAGATCATGAAATTGACCATGTATGTCACCACAGATTGTAACAAGGAACTTCACAGGCTCCACACCACTGACAGTTGGATTCTGCCACATATTTGATCTCCAAATATAAAAGAAATGGTGGACAGAGACGCGAGCAAACTACATGCTCGATCAGGTTCCAGACGTCAAGCTTCACATGCCAAATGAGGAGGAGGATCTAGGGTTTTGGCTCCCCAAAGTTCACACGATGGATTCTCAATGCTCAAAACTCATATCCCATGATAGCCTTTCAAATTGCAGTAGAGAATGAGCTCACGATATTCAATGCATCCTTCAAGGGGACTTGGTATCTCTCTCAACGTTACTCCAATCTTTTTGGGCTCCAATTTACCAACGCAGCAGCAAAAGATAGCAGAAGAATTCTCATATTCATGAACACACGAGCAGTTCTTTAATCTTCACGATGATCTTGAGGTTCGAGCCACCCCACTCGTTGCTACTGTCACCCAGCTGAGTGAAGGAGGCAACGGTGCTAGATGTTCAAAGCTAGGCTTTCACCACACATTCAAGCATACTTTGCATGCTCATACACAGCCATCAAACACAGGTATTGGGAAGGGACGTCCAATCCACCTTTGTATTCATATTTGATGCTTATTTATACATTATGATAAAGGTTGGAGCGGTTGTACCTGCTCCAACTACTCATTTATTGATATATCTTTAAACTATATAATTATATAATTATGATGACATTTAAGAGGTAGTGGCCCCCTCTACAATGTTGTTACCATCAGAGAGAGTCATTCAAAAGTGTGAAGTAGTTTCCTTTGTTGGTCTAACTGGATGGAGTGAAAAAACCTACAAAAATGGCTGAAGATGTACAGAACCATCCAATAAAGAAGATATCACATTTTTTGTCAAGGGTTGATCCATTATGTGAGGGAAACACTAAGAGCAAGAGGGAAAAAAAGTGTAAACATATGACCAATGTTGTTTTATATGTGTGTGTGTGTACTACTGCAGGAGTTACATACAACCATGCCATAAGTACATTGAAATTGTAGCAGGAAAAAGAGTAGAATGCAACAAGTCACAAAAAGAGGGTAATTTAAATTTTTTTTTATAATGTGATAAAAAAACATATTATGGAAGTGTTTAAAGGTATTAGAGATAGTAAATGATTAAAGTGTATTAGAACTATGATTCGATAAGGAAGTTATTGGATCCTTCATACCTTCTTGACATATCCCTTCTCCTCAACCCCATACCTCATTACAACCCTCATTCTTTGTTTTATTGAGTCTCATTCTCCTCTCTTTAGTTTACCCGTCCTTATTCCTTTCTCCTCCAACACACTTTATTCCTCCTCTAAGCCTCCATATCTAGCTTCCCATTTCACTCCATCACTGTATAAGGAAAAGATCCAAATTGATGATGATCCATTGGTCATTGCTAATGCGCCTAAGGGTTAGGTGCATGTAATGTTGGTAGGGGTATTAGGTAAGTGAGTTGCGCAGCACCGCGGAGGCTGCACAAGTTTACATGCCATCACGAAGGACCACAACAGTGCGATAGATCGAAGAATAACCATTTTTGGAATTCTTTATGCAATTTTGTACTAATTGACCACATTTTGTGGATATAGGTCACTAGTTTGTTAGAAGTTAGTTAGAAGTGGACCTTGGATGTAAAGGCGCAAGCCTATATATAGAGATAGAGTTGCAATAGTAGATATAACTTGGAGAGAGAGTTCTAGAGAACAACTTGTATTTTGGGTATCTTTTTTCATATGCGTCTATTGTGAGCGGGTTTTTGGCTTTGTCTATGTCGTTCTATTTTCAGTCTCCTGTTGTGGAGATGTACTGCATGTTGTGAATCTATTTTGTAGAAGTAATATGACATGACGGATGTTTCCCTAAAGAGATTTTTTTCTTATTTCTTGTTTTTATGGTCTGCAATGATAATGATGGATGTTTACTAGATTTGTTATATGAATGATTGTTACTACTATGATGAATAAAGTAATGCGATCCATTAGCTATCTACTGGTTATAAATATGTGATGAATGATGTGATTTTAATAAAACGATCTCTGGAGTATCTATTGATTATGAAGTTAAGTCGTTGATGCCATGCCCTCCCTTCTTACTGCCGAAAACTTGGTTCTAACAGCTCTCCCTCGACATCTCGGGTGAGACTTCATCCGCTCTGCGGGTGTTTCCAAGTGGGGTCAAACCTATCTGGGCCAGTGCTTAAGGAGATCGCGCTGATTGGGTGTCGACATAGTGGGAACCCCTGTCAACAAGGATTTGTTGGTGGGTGGTGTCAACAAATGGTTCCATTGCTGGGACCTTGTTGCAACTGAAGGGAGAATATGTTAAGGCATCCAACAAAACCAGAGATTGAAGATTGGTTTGACCTAAAGCTGTGATAGTTTGTTGAAACAGAGAATCAGAACCTGGAGCTGTCGACAACCAGCTGGCTGAACAAATATATCTACGACGATCCATATGAATGGTTCTTTTGTGAATTCCCAGTCATATGATATGAATGGCTAGTGTGGTTCACTTATAAGAAGAATAACCATCAAGGAGGAGAGCCGACATCTTGGACCCCTTGACTGATTTAGGAGCTATAAGAAACCAATAACAAAGCATCGCGAGCTGTCGAAGTGTGGCAGGATAGTATTTTCGAAGGATACATTATTGAATTTGTAGTCGATAAAAATAATGCATACAATGAAGCAGAAAGAGAGTTCTTCAACGAGCCATGAGGTAGGTTATTATTGTCTCTGCAATTATTTATTAATATGCTTATCTACGAGAAGGGTATTCTAAAAATGCACCTCGAGTAGTGGAACTCTAGTGTGCGGAGGCCATGGACACTGCGACGAAAGGGGGAAGGAAAATGACAGGATAAGGGGTAGATGGGTATGCGTTCTAAGGAATTTGTTGTTCGGGTACACAAGGTAACTCCCAAATTACCGAACACCTTCAGAAACCACTTCACACAAATAGATCACAGATCAACACACCAATGTTTGTCACGTGGTTAAAACCCTCGAGAGGGAAACAGTCCACGGCCCCAGCCAAATAGCTACTTGGAGCAATTTATTATGCAAAAGAAAGAAAGTTACATATGAGCTTCTCATAATCGATCAACTAGCCAAGAACCCTCTATGCTCTTTAAATAGAGATCATAGACCAATCGGGTGTTAAGCCATGGATCAATGGTAGGTATGATCTACGAGAAGTTGAATCGTCGGATCACTCTATGTCTAGAACATATCGTGACCGTCGGATTAGAATATTTACAAATTCATACTAATGCATACTAAAAAAACACACTTTTACCTAACGGATATATTACACAAGTTGATCTTAACTAACTCCAAAGTGTCTAAATATCCTAACATCCCCCCTTAAGAACAACTTGGGATAGGATTGAAGGATTTACAAAAGTGACACTATTAGGAGAAGGAAGGAGGCACTAGAGCCTATCCCCCCTTAAGGACACATTCCTGAACTCCTAACATAGACTGAAGTTTAGAAAACTTCACTTCTGTAAGAGACTTGGTGAATATGTTTGCAACTTGATCATCTGTAGGGCAATAGAGCACTTCAATAACACGATCATGAACAAGATTTCTGATTAAATGCATGTGTAGCTCAATGTGTTTGTTGTGCTGATGTAGAACTGGATCTTTGGAAAGCTTGATGGCACTTTGATTGTCACACCAAAGTGGAGTAGGTTGTTGTTGCTCGAATCCAAAATCTGAAAGGATCTATCGAAGCCATAAAGCTTCCCGACTGGCATTAACTACGGCTCGATATTCTGCTTCTGTTGAAGAAAGAGAAAGAGCTTGTTGTTTCTTACAAGCCCAAGTGACAGGTCCAAATCCCAGACTGAAAACATAACCTGCAGTAGAATTTCAATCATCAGGATCGTTGGCCCAATCTGAATCAATGAAACCAACCAACAAAGGTTTCCCCCCTATACTGTAATGAATCCCAAACTAAATTGTACCTCAAATATATCGAAGTATTCTTTTTTGGTGCTTTCTAGTGACTTTCATTAGGAGTTTGCATATAACAGGCAACATGACCAACGGCAAAGGAAAGGTCAGGATGGGAATGATTCAAGTATAAAATACTACCAACAAGCTGACGATACAAGGTGGCATCTACTTCAGGGGAAGTACAAGTGGCAGAAAGTTTGACTCCAGACTGGAAGGGAGAAGGGGCTGGTTTACAATCTTCCATGTGGAAGCGACGAAGAAGGTCACAAGCATACTTAGATTGGGAAAGAAAGATTTCTTCTTTGGTTTTCAAGACTTGGAGACCAAGAAAATAATGCAAATGTCTTAAGTCTGACATTTCAAAATTTTGCTTAAGATTGGATTTCACATGGGTTATAAGTTTAGGGTCACTACCAGTAAGGATAAGATCATCCACATAAAGAAAAAGTATGATGATATGGTTTCCTACTTTCTTGGTATAGACATTGGGGTCAAAATGGCATCTAGAAAAACCAGTGTCAAGGAGAAAGCTATCCATTTTGGCATACCAAGCTCTAGGAGCTTACTTAAGGCCATATAAGGATTTCTTAAGGAGACAAACAAGGCTAAAGTTATTCTGAACATATCCAGGAAGTTGTTCCATGTAAATTTCCTCATGTAAATCACCATGTAAGAAGGCAGACTTGACATCCATTTGATGGACTTCCCAGGTATGTAAGGATGCAAGGGAAAGAACAAGGCAGGTGGAGTTCATTTTTGTTACAGGGGAAAAGGTTTCATTGTAGTCAATCCCTTCAACTTGGGAAAAACATTTGGCAACTAACCTTGTCTTAAGTCTTTCAACACTTCCATCTGATGCATACTTAGTCTTCCTTTTGGAAGAGGAACAAGATCCCAAGTATCGTTCGCCATTAAGGAATGATATTATTCATCCATAGCTGCATCCCAATCTGGATTTCCTGAAGCTTCTGCAAAAGTTTATGGATCAAGATTCTCGGAAACTTGAGCCAAAAGAGAAGAGGCTCGCAAAAACTGAGAACGTGTTCGACGTTGATCTCTAGGATCACCGGCACGATAACCAGCTGCTTCACATGTTGAACGGACCCATCGAGGAAGTATTGGTGCTGGTGTAATTGGAGGAACATGAGTAGGCGGAGGTGGATTTTCATCCTCACTGTCATCATCAGAAACTGGAGTTGGAAACCTATCAAGGAAGCTCGAAGAAGAAGAAGAAGAAGGCATAATCATCGAATCAGGATCGTAGGCCAAAGATGGCACACCCGCCAAGTTAGGCTCGCAGGCCAAGAGATTCTCATCAAATTTAACATCTCTTCTAATGATTATATCATGAGAATGTGGCTGAAGAAGTCTATAACCTTTTACATCTTCAAAATATCCAACAAATATGCACTTTTCACTTTTAGGCTGCAATGCTTTCTATTTTTCATCCGGAATGTGAGCCCATGCTTCACAACCAAACACACGAAAGTGACTTACATCTGGTTTAATTTAGTCCATGTTTCTTTTGGTGTTATACCCTGTAAAACTTTAGTGGGTGTGTGATTAACTATGTAATTTGCACAATTTATGGCCTCAGCCCAATATTGAAGACTTGGTCCCTTAGATTGGATCATACAATTAGCCATTTATTTTAAAGTGCGGTTCTTTTGTTCAGCTACACCATTTTGTTGTGGTGTATATGGAATAGTGTGCTATTGTTGGATTCCTTGTTCAGTGCAAAAAGTAGTGAACTTGTTGTTAACATATTCTCCTCCATTGTCAGATCTTAACTTAATAATTTGATGACCAGATTGTTTTTCAACAATGGCCTTGTAGGACAAGAACATGTTAAATACTTCGCTCTTAAGTTTTAGGAAGTAAACCCAAGTGCGTTTGGAGTAGTCATCAATGAAAGTTAAGAAATATTTGAAACCAGAAAATGAAACAAATGGAAGAGGGCCACACAAGTCACTATGCACAAGCTCCAAGGGAACCGAGGCATGCCAAGAGGCACGTTTGTCAAAACTGTCCCGATGATGTTTTTTGAGTACACAACTAGAACAAACACCATCCTTGCAAGATACCAGTGGAAGACTAGTCACCATATTATCTTTACAAAGTTGTTGCAATCAACGATAATTTAAGTGACCAAATCGCTCATGCCAAAGTTTGCTCAAGTTATCACTATGAGCAACAAAAACTGAAGGAAAAGGTGATGACCCAAAGTTGTTAAATTTGTACAACCTGGTAATATCATCAACAGTTCCAGTAGCAAGGATATTTTGAGGATTTTTAAAATCCTTGATTACAACTTGGTGAGGTGTAAACATCACAGTTTTACCTTCACCTGAATGAGTAATTTGATAGGATGATAACAAATTGCAGAAAATTTTTGGAACACATAGTACATCAGTGAAATGACCATTTTCTACTGGAACTGTTCCAAATCCTACAACACTTAGAGATCTATCATCACCAACAAATATTTGTTTGGTGTTGCATTCATGCATGGTAGAAAAGATGGCTTTAGCCTTAGCCATATGATAAGATGCTCCAAAATCAATGCGCCATTCAAATTAAGTAGAAGAAGAAGATGCAGTATAAGAGTAACTAGAAGCACAAAGTGCATTTCCATGAGAGGTAGATTCTGAAGACAAATCTAGGCTGACGTGGTGCTTCTTCATTGCTGCTTCCAAGGCTGCCATCTTCTTAAAACACTTAGATTCATAATGATTATCTTTCCCACAAAAATTGCAATGATGCCTAGTCTTCTTTACTTTTTGCTTGTATCCTTTGTCATTTTTTAAAGAAGGAGCTGACTAAGAGGGTTTGGGACCCTTGTTGTTTTGCTTATTATTGCGAAAATTCTGTTTCTTGGGAGGCTTGGACTTTTCTTTTTGTTGGGACAATAATGCTTTCCCAGATGCATCTGCATTGTTAATTATTCCAAGATGAATGAGCTTATCTTGCTCTCTAATTAAGGAATCACAAAAGGATTCAAGGCTAGGCTCTTGATAGCTAGCTGCAATCAAGAATTCTTTCATGGAGTAGAATGTAGATACAAAAACAGAATATACAGGTCTAAGTTTTGAAAGAATATGATAAATACATTGTTTGTCTTCTTTCTTGATCTTGCATTCTGCACATAATAGTCTAAGAGTTTTATACTTAGATAAATAGTCTTGAATGCATGAAAAATCATTTGGATTCAAGGAAAGCAACTCATTCTCAAGTTGATGACCCGAATTTCATAGTGTTTACCAAACACAGATTCCAACTTTTCCCAAGCGAGATTAGGTTCATTAATTCCAGATATGTGGAATCACAAATCAGTAGAGATTGACATCGCAATCAATCCACGAGATTCATCACATCTATTTGCCCATTTAATTTTCTTATCATCATCAGTGGGTTCTATTTCTTTCCCTGAGGTTATCTTGAAAATTCCCCTACTTCTCCATACGAGATTTCCATGAGAAATAGTTAGAACTTGTAAGTAAAATATCACAAAGGGTGGCCATACTATAAAATAATGGCTAAAATAATAGAAACTAACTATCTGGATACAAAGAGCTCGAAAAAATATGCGGTTTTAAAAAAAACGGCACTTAAAGCTAAATCTGGATGATGAAGTTATGCTTGATCAAATAAAATGTTGAAGATGTCCCCAATAGTGACATGGCAGATATTAACTTGACCAACTAAAAAAAAGAAGCCCCCTCTTCCCATGATCAACCTTTGACAATCACTTTTACAATAAAGTTGTTTTGAAGTGAATCACTTTTGTAGAATAAGTGATGTTCACTTTTACAATAATGTGACTTTTAAATAATGCGGCAATAAATTAAAAGACTTAAGTGACTCATTTTTATGTTATTTTATTTATGTGAGATGCACTTTTACAATAAAATAACTTGAAAATAGAAATTGCATGCACTAAAAAGTAGTTTAATCAGACTTGAACTCAAGACCTATTAAGTAATAAAGCAACTTTGGACCAAGTGAGCTAAGTTTAAAAGGTACGTAAAATAATGGAAAGAGGAAGGGGTTTTTTTTTCTTTTTACTCTTCTCTCTCGTTATCCGTGCTTGCTTTCTTTTCCTGCAAATCACAAAAAATAAAACGAAAAACAAAAAATAAAACAAAATTTCCACACAATGGGGTTAGATCTTGGTTAGCTTACCCAGAAAATCTACGTTCTCAAGTTTTATCGTTGTTTCTGATTTCCCGTGATCGCACAAGGTGCATGGCAAAGAGCATATGTAGCCGAGAAGACAAGAAAAAAAAATTCCTTACTATTTGTGATTTGTCGCGATCGCGCAAGGTGCACGACAAAGAGCATACGCAGTCAAGGAAGGCAATAGTCCGAGACTAAAACAAAAAAGATCTAATAATAAACTGATAAAATATGAGAGATTTTAAAAAAATCCGTCACTATAACATTATACCTTCAGATTTGCCGAAATGGGTGTTTCTAGAGTAAACGGAAATGGTTTTCGGTGAAACAAAAACTATTTCTCAATGGAAATGACGCTCCAAACGCAATGGAATAGCTCCCACAAGCCAAAAATGCACAGAAAATCAAGAACCAGAAACCTTTTCAAATTTTCGGCAACACCGGTTCCAGATCTAGATCAAAACCGAAAGCGGCTCTGATACCATGTTCGGGTACACATGGTACTCCCAAAAGACCAAACGCCTTCAGCAACTACTTCGCACAAATAGATCACAGATTAACACACCGATGTTTGTCACTTGGTTAAAACCCTCGAGAGGGAAACAGTCCACGGCCCCAGCCAAATAGCTACTTGGAGCAATTTATTATGCAAAAGAAAGAAAGTTACATATGAGCTTCTCATAATCGATCAACTAGCCAAGAACCCTCTATGCTCTTTAAATATAGATCATAGACCAATCGGGTGTTAAGCCACGGATCAATGGTAGGTATGATCTAAGAGAATTTGAACCGTCGGATCACTCTATGTCTAGAACATATCATGACCGTCGGATTAGAATATTTACAAATGCATACTAAAGAAACACACTTTTACCTAACGAATATATTACACAAGTTAATCTTAACTAACTCCTAAGTGTCTAAATATCCTAACATTTGTGAGGGTCGACAAAGAAACAAGTAGTTGTATGAGGGGAGGAGAAAGGTTTTGACAAGAGAAGAGGTAGAGGACAAGGGAAGGTCCTACTGTGATCGAGACACAAGACCGCGAAGAACAATCACATGGGACAAAGTGACCCTACAACAACGACGAGGCCGACCAGGCCTAGGCTATGCCCAGGATAACGAGAAGCTTGAACCCCAGCAGTAATGTGTCCACACCTCCACACACTACTCCACCAATAGGTAGAAAAGTGTATTCTACGTCACCCTATCTGACATGCCAGCAGCATTCTAGCAGTAGAACACGAGTTGTAGGAAGAAGGCCCAGAATGGCGGGTGACAAGATGAAGTTACCAATATTCCATGGAAACAGGACTGAAGACCTGGAGCAATATTGGTTCTTATGTGAAGTAGTTTGGACTACCAGTCAGAGTGTGGATGATGATATTAAGAGAATCCAATTGGAGACCACCCTCAGGGGTCATGCACTTGACTGGTACATGAGATTCATGCAGGTCCCTAGGGGACAGCGGCAAAAACACTAAATGAGATCTGAGAAGGACTATTCAAGGAATTTAAGAAACCTAAATCTGAGGCTCAATATATTAGAGAACTCAAGGAGATCAAGCAGTTTTCAAATGAAACTATTTGGGATTTTGATCAACGGTTTAATGGCTCGAGTTAGCTTCAAAATGAGCGATGTTCAACATAAGGAGTGGTTCATTACTGCACTAGTTTCGTACATCAGACAACCGTTAATGCAACAAAATATCACAACGCAGAGTGAGGCTCTAGAGATGGAGATGAAGTTGGAAGCTTCACCTATTGGGGAGGCTGCAGTTGGCATGAACCAGATTCAGGCGCAGCTAGCAAATTTGACACTCCAGCTAAAGGATATTAAGAAGGAAAAAGAAGAGCATGATGACCTCTGGTGCATGTGGTGTCATATGGATGGAAACACCAAAGAGACCTATCCGAATTTCGAAATTATTTGCTCTCAGGAGCACCGAACCCTTTGAGTTGTGCTGGTGTGCCATGGTGTCACATATGTCAAATATACGGGCATCGACATGAAAACTGTATCTGTATGCAGAAGATGGTTACGAAGGCAGAAAGTTTGTATTGTTCCTTTTTGTCGCTCAGTAGGGCACGAAGATAAAGATTGTTGAGATTACGACCTGCTTCAAGAGAGAACATACTATTCATATTTTGTGAAGGGAAAGGACCCCGACGCGATCCCCCAATCACAACCGCTGATGGTACAATCGACAGTACAGTATACACCACCTCCACAAATGCAGTTTATTCCATCGCAATTGCAACCATAGTTCACACCGCAGTCGCATTTCATAGCACAACCATAGTTTGCATCGCGACCATAGTATAATCAAGTGTCGACTATTCAAAATCAATCGCAATATGTTCAAGCAGCAAACTACGTTCAACAGCAACCGAATCCCCCGCAGCAGCTATCCCAGCTGCAATATCAGCAAACCAGAGGATTTTAAGGAGGATTCATGGGACGAGGAGGAGGCTTCGGACGAGGTCGAGAATCCATCCAATGTTACACTTGCGGGGTATCTGGCCACTATTAGAGGGAGTGTCACCAGGCGCAGTGTACATACTGTGCAACAAGCGAGCATAATGTCAAAAATTTCCCTCAGTTGATCGTGAAGTGGTAGGCCAAAAACATCCCTCAATTGCAGAACCAGTTCCAAAACCAAAACCAAGTGTATACCCAACAGGCTTTGCAGAATCAGCCTCAGATCCCGCTGTAGACTCAGAATCAACCAATGAACCCACCACCAGTTTAGAATCCACCCCTGAACCAAGCTTAGAACCTGAATCAAGGAACCACGGTTGCGACAATTCTAGTGGAACCCAGAACCCAGGCTATTGACATTTTTGTTGTCACTCGTGCGGGTGCAATGACCAGAGAAGATGGACCCCATCAACAAGTTCGGTTTGTAGGGAAGAAAAAGGAAGCATTTGATATTATGAAAGAGAATGAGACGTTCTTTTAGGCCACGCACACAATCAAGAGGAATTCAGTTAAGTTGCCTATTGTTGAAATGTCATCTGCTTTTGACCCTTCTGTAGAGGCAAGACCATCGCGACAGCATGGTACCTTGCAACAGTTCTTTTAGAGCTGTCTATGGTTAGCTGGAGATCCCGAGGCTCTCGGAGAGATTGAGAAGTTGTTGTGCCAACAGAGTCTGATGCTGAAGAATTCCTTAGTAAATTCCCTCTAGAAGAGAAAGACAGGTAAAGAGATGAGAATGGACATCCAGATAGGGGACTATGAAGTCGATTTTGTTATTCTAGATCTAGGGTCAGATGTGAATATTTTGACCAAACAGACTTGGCAGTTGATGGGAAAGCCAACATTGGGGTGGTCCCCTGTGCAACTACGACTAGCAAATCAGGCCAAGGTTTAGCCTATTGGCTATGTCTTGAACTTGGTCATTAATATCGAAGGTAAGAAGACATATGCTGATTTCAACATCATTGAAGTAGTTGATTGTGGAGGCTCTTATCCTGTGCTTCTAGGGATTGGATGGGCTGATGATAGCATGGAAGTAATCAATTTCAAGAAGCGGGTTATGACATTCGAAAACCAATATATCAGAGTCATTGCTCCCATGGACCCTCAGGAAGGACACCGGTATATTGAACCTATCAAGGATGAGGATGGTAGAGGTTGGGATCATGCCTACAATATCTCTGAGGGCTAAATCCACCCTACTGCTGATGAAAACTTGGATGGCGTAGTGCTAGCTCTGCATCCTCTGATTCTGATGATGATTTATAAAATTGGAAAAATCGACTTCATGAGGTGTCTTTTAGAAAGTGTGGACTGATCACGCAATCTCTATGCCATGTTACGACCTAGATCGTTGAGCTGTCGATCTACGAATTCCTCCAAGAAATTGAAGAGAAAGTGTTTGAACCATAGAGGTTGTTGGCACTGGAGCAAGCATTGAAGGCTACCTCATCACGTTGATGGGTAGCTCACAAACAGGCAATCCATGAATGTGCACCATGTTGATGATTGATGCTGGTGCGCTTCGGTGATTCAAAGACTTATCCCGTTGGAAGATATGATGGGAGAACTAACCCCACCAGTCATTTAATGGAATGTCAATATTTATGGGCATCATGACCCAAGGATGAGTGGGTCCATGCTTTCGTTCATATTTTGGATGAAATGCCTAGATCCTGGTATCTAGCAGCAGAGTTGCGTAGAACCATAACTACCTAGGAGGAGCTGTCGATTTGCTTTGTACAGACTTTTAGTTTCTGGGATGCTAGCCCTGAGATCCACAATGCACTCCAACTTATTTGCGATATAGTATTGAAGGTTGTGCCACTTGCATACCATATAGATCCACATGCACAATTCCATATGCAATCCCTGATGACGTGCTACAATATATCTAGTGAACCTGAAGATGATGATGACATGAGGAATGTCAATATTCCGGAATCAGAAGGTAGTCACAATGTTGCAGCATCGGACATACCAACCGACCCCATGAGTCAGACACTGAAGATCCGAAAAGTTAACATTGGGACAGAAGAAAACCCGAATTTTGCTAATGTTGGGGACTATTGGGACGATAAGACAATGGCACAGATCACAGATCTACTGCATGATTTCCAGGATCTATTTCCAACACGGTTCTCAGAAATGAAAGGGATATTAGGGGATCTAGGGGAGATGAAAATCCCATTGAAATTGGACGCGAAACCTGTGCAACAGAGGTCGTATCGAATGAACCCGCAATACAAAGAACGTGTCAGAGTTGAGCTTGACCGGATGTTAGATGCTGGAATCATTGAGTCTATTGAAGAGTCAAAATGGATAAGCCCTATGGTGGTTCAGGACAAAAATACTGGAGAAGTTCGCATTTGTGTCGACCTGAGGAAGCTTAACGATGCATGCCTCCATGCTACGTTCCCCATCCCCTTTACAGATGAGGTCCTTGAAGGGGTAGGCGGTCAGGAGATGTACTCTTTCATGGATGGCTTTTCGGGGTATCACCAGATTCGAATTGTGAAGAAAGATCGACATAAGAACACATTCATCACTAAATGGGATTGTTTTCAATATACAGTCATACCTTTTGGATTGAAGAATGCACCATAAATATTTTCTCGGGTGGTTGTCGCTGCATTCAAAGAATTCTTTCAGAAGTTCCTGCAGGAATACATGGATGATTGGACAGTTTATGGTTTGGTTAGGGTTCACTTATAAAATCTGCGATTGATGTTGGAAAGGTGTCAACAGCATCAAATTGCATTGAATTCAAAGAAATTCATTTTTTGTGCACCATTTGGAATACTGTTAGGCCACATCATGTGCAAGCAAGGGCTGTTGGTCGACCCTGCGAAGATTGCACTTATCCTTAGTCTACCACCACCTACTAATGTGAAGATTCTTTGGGAAAAACTGGGACACATGGGGTACTATCGCAAGTTCATCAAAGGATACTCTGCGATTATGACCCCTATGGAGAAGCTGCTAAAGAAGGATGCTGCATTCGAGTGGAACCATGAGTGTTAGGGGAGTTTCGACAAATTGAAGGCCAAGATTGCGTCGATGCCTATCTTGGTATTCCTTGATTGGAACAAGGAGTTCCATGTCTATGTCGACACCTCTTCTGTCGCGCTAGGGGTAGTACTTGCGTAGCCAAGTGAGGGTGACTTGGATCATCCAATTGCATTTGCAAGTATGAAGCTGTCTTTTGTAGAAAGAAATTATACAACCACTGAGAGAGAGGGCTTAGCCATGGTTTATACACTGCAAAAGTTTAGGCACTATCTGTTGGGCGGTCACTTCAAAATGTTCACAGACCATTCTGCTTTGCAATACCTGGTCAATAAGCCTATGTTGGGGGGAAATATCTTTCGATGGACACTAACTTTTTAGGAATTTGAGTTTGAGATAATTGTGAAGCCAGGACGGTTGAATTCTATCCCGATCATCTGTCTTGCATTGAGATAGGAGAAGAACCTACCAATATTGATGATGGATTTCCCAATGTGCAGCTGTTCTGGGTAGAGATCACAAATGACCATTATGCTCCAATCATTCAGTTCTTGGAAACTGGAGTTGCTCCAGAGGACCTGTTGACCAATCAGAAGAAGCAGTTGGTATTGAAAGCTTCATATTTCCAACTGATCGTAGGGAAATTATAAAAACTTGGACCATATGAAATCTTGCGACGGTGCATCTTACCACATGAGAAAGGATCTATTCTAGTAGAAGCACATGCAAGAATCGCGGGAGGCCACTACAGAGGCAGGGCTACTACACGTAAGGGGTTGCGCTTTGGGATATGGTGGCCTACCTTACATAATGATGTAGCATATTATGCGCGAAGTTGCAATGTCTGTCAATGCATCGGCAAACCATCACGGTGGNTGTTGCGCTTTGGGATATGGTGGCCTACCTTACATAATGATGTAGCATATTATGCGCGAAGTTGCAATGTCTGTCAATGCATCGGCAAACCATCACGGTGGGATGAGATGCTGCTTGTGCCACATGTATCTCTACAACCTTTTGGTAAATGGGCCGTGGACTTTGTGGGTCCAATTAATACACCAAGAAAGAGGATTGGTGTGCGGTACATCATTACAATAATCAATTATATGACAAGGTGGGCGGAGGTCGCGCCAGTCGTGGATTGCACTACTACGATAGCAGCCAAGTTCATATTAAAGAATATTATGACAAGGTTTGGATGTCCCAGGATATTGATGAGTGACCAGGGCAGTCACTTTATCAATCAAACTGTGAAAGCACTAATAGAGGAGTTGCAGGTGCATCATCATAAAATCACACCCTACCACCCGCAGGAAAATGGAACCGTCGAGGCCTTCAACAAAATATTGGAAACCGCGCTTACAAATGCATGCAATACTAATCAAAATGATTGGGATTTGAAAATTCCAACGATACTATGGGCATATCGCACCACTTGTAAAAGGTTGACGAGACAGACACCATTCAAATTAGTATATGGGCAAGAGGCAATCATGCCTATGGAATACATTGTTCCTAGTCTGTGGATTGCTGCTGTGACAGGCATGGATGATGCAGAAGCATTAGAGGAGCACATCGCACAGTTGGTCCAGCTAGAAGAGGACCGATTTATCACAGGATTCCACCATCATGTTGAAAAGGATCAACAAAAGGCTTGGCACGATTGCCACATTAAGAACAAGCAGTTTGCACAGGGAGATTTGGTGTTATTATACAACAGTAAGTTCATGAAGCATACAGGTAAGTTATAAATGCACTGGTTATGTCCATATCTTTTTCATTCAATTAATTCTGGGGGTGCAGTTCAATTAAAACAATTAGATGGTGCGGTGGTGCCAAAACTTGTGAATGGTAGTCGCTTGAAGCCCTATAGAATGGGGCCCAAGCCGCGCACTGCATGAGACACTGCGCAAGTGAAAAAAAATTGGTAGATTGCAGTGAGGTGAGCACAAAGGAAGAAGCTGCGTGAGGATATCACTTAATAGTGTTGAGAGGGAGACCATCGATGACAGCCATAATCCTATGAGGTGGTAAAATCAATAATAAATACATACAATTAATATAGTTAGCTGGTGGCACTTGATGAAGCGATGTGCATTTATGACTGATCCGACCGTTAGTAAGATGGGATCGTCGACGGATTTAGGGTTATTAATGCTATATTTGGTCATGATGGACATGGTAGATTTGGCAATGATGAGTTGGATTGGGCGAGTGATTATAAGAACACGCGAGATGCGGGTGCAAGGTATTGTTTAGTTGAGTTGAGTGAAGTGTTGAGCTCAGTGCAGGAGTAGAATTGAGTGTGATAGGAAAGGAGTGAAATTTTGGTTGCATTATGAGGATTGCAGAGTACGGCATGTTGCGCACTCCCGACACAATTAATATTTTGAGTGAGTAGGAATCCCCCATCCAGCCCATGCAGGTTGAAGAGGAATTCATGAGCATGCCAATCGGATCCTCTTCAATCCCTAGAGTGAAGAGAAAGGCCCAAAAGTCCAGTTCCACACTGCCGCAAAAGATATACACACGCACGACTACTAGGGCACAAGGGGAAGAACCAACACAGATCGAACCCTTCAAGCTTGGGATTTGTTGAGTCTACGGCACCCAGGGGCATCTCTATCAATAATATCCCGGGATATGTTGCTCCAACACGGTTGGGGGAGAAGTTAAGGAAGCTCACCAAGAATCAGAGGTATTCGCCGAAGTTTCCGCCGCTACCAGAAGGGATGAATTTCTTAGTGGACATCATACCTGCCTTGGTCAAGATGAAGTATGAAGACCATGTTTTACTGCTACTAAAGGACGTAGTGGAGAAGCCTTACTAGTCACTGCTTATGGTACCTGGCACGCCTATTCAAAGGATTCCTCACCCATGGGCGCAGGGCTTGGACAGGTCTAGGTTGTTGGGGCTCATTAACATGCCTCATTTTGAGAGATTGAACAAAGCAAATGCATGCATCAAACAGCTATTGGCATGCTTTTGTTTTGGGACTCTCTGGTTGGACAACCCTATTTCGGTCATGGTTGACCTAATTGCCGACATTAAGGGGTTACCAAAGGTCGGTGAAGATCCGATGTAGTATTTCAGAGGGCGGGATAATGACAAAAAGCTTGCCTAACAATTGAAGGAGCGATTTGGATTACAGTGCGATGGTCAAGACTATCACAACGACGGTATTTATGAGCGATCATTGTGTATTGGGCCACGCAATTTGTCCAGTAAGATCATCTGAAAGAATCGGCCTGTACAATGAAATTTGGGTGTGGTTGCATGTGCGCAAGAATGCGCCGAAGGGGTTCAAATGAATTGGTATTTGTTTATGTTAAACCAGTTGTTAGAAGATGTTGTTGCTACTTAGGCTGGGGAACAAATTTTTTCCTACAGTTGGTTGTTAATTCTCATTTCCTTAGTCACATGGATGGAGCCAGAGGACTACCGACCAATGTCAGTTGCTGCAGAAAAGGTGTGCAAAGGCGCACGCTATCAGAACTTATGGTGGGTCGGAACCCAGTCAATAGCAGGACTGTACGATCCATTTTTGGGTCTATTGGGAGGCGCTACAGGCCACGACCGTCAAGGTTTCCCATTTATCCACTGTCGCTGCATCCCAATATCAGAGGATCATTCAGTTTGCTATCAAGTTGCATTCCATTTACATCCAGGCGTGCATGGATCCCGACAAACAATGGATGCCTATGGCCTACAAAATCACAGATGCAGAATTGGAGTCCATTGTTCAAGATTGGCCAGCTGACTGGCGCGAACCTGTGAGCGCAGAGGAGATCTATATAGGGCCACCAGCAGATGCCCCTGATGAGCCAATCCAGACATGGAAAGATCTCCATGACTCCGATGGAGATTCATCGACGGACTCCGATCCATAAGCCAACCGTATGTTGGAGGAGTTACGCACTAAAATACACATGGACTTCGACACCGGCAGTAGCTCCCACTCAGTAATGGAGAACCAACTGCATCGACTCATCAATGATCCAGGAGGATATTGGTGGCCACCCACCTATTCCTCTTAGACCCCCACCACTATTTCTTTCAGTTTTCCAGTTTCCTTAATTGTAGCACAATTTACTATTTTTGGCAGTTTTCGAGGCCTAAACTTTCGAAGCCATTTTGAGGCCCTAAACGACATTTTTTTGGCATCAAATGGTCGGGAAAATATGAGTTTGTTTCGGACTCAATATTTGTTATTTACGGATATAGTCCTTAAACAGATCTTTCTAACGATGTATCATGCGTGTCAAACAAAGGTAGTATGCTAAAGTTATGACCCCGGGAAATTGATGTACTAAGTTACCCAACATGGCCCACATTAAGGCGTTTCACCTCCTAGGGTTAGGTTTTTGGATGTGTAGGGTTTCCATTGTTTCTTAATAATATATAGGCCTTCGAGCCTCATTGTAACACAGAGTTCAGAGGCATGTAGCCGCCACATCTCTTCTCAGAGATAAGCTACCAGCACTCTAGCTAGTTTATTTCCATTCTGTATGTAAACAAGTTTCAGTTATTGATTAATGAAATGAAGTGTTATTTCCACTGCATATTTGTTTCTATGGTTATTTGTGTATTCTATTGCGTTCCTACATAAATCCATATCAATCAAGGTTGTCACCGATGCATCCGATGTTGCGACACAAGCTATGCGCGTGTCCAGTAAAGAAGGGTTCACCGCAGTAAGTGTTAAGATAGATTCTATTTTTGTTGTTGTTTCAAAAATGACACCAAATAAGGATGTGATGCAGGATTTCCTGACAATTAGCACCGAGCTGTGGGCTAGGAATGTTCAAGTTCCCTCGATTGCAATCAACACAGAAAGTACAAAGGTGAACTCACTGTTGCAGCCATTGCCGAGCATTACTGTCAATCTCAACATGTTACCTGCCCAATTTTTAGTGTAGCTACAGCAGGGTGCCAGCCAGGAGTTGGCTGACAGGAAGATGGAGCTTAGTGATGGGTACATGCAGTCACAGGATGCTGCAAAGAAGTTGCAGGAGGAAGCTGAAGAGCTGCGGAAGATCAAAGAGCAGATGGCAGAACAAAATTTGTGGGAGATTATCACATTGACACAAACGCAGGCAGAGCTGCAGCGGAAATCCATCGATGAAATCACTGAGTTAAAGAAGGTGCAAGACCACCTCATCATTGAGAAAGCGCGGCTCTGTGCTAGTTGCGGCGAGGTTGAGCAAGCTAATGATGAGGATTTTCAACACATATATGAAAGCACAACGGAATTCACTGCCGTTGCCAAATCCAAGAGACTTGGGGAGGTAATTGCCTAACTCCAGTTAACCAACAATCTGTTGAATTCTCTGGTTTACCCCAACACGCTTCCTGAAAAGATTGTCGAATGGAAGAATAAGATCGAGGAGTTCGCGGCCTAGTTTGAAGCTATGGAGCGGGAGGTGAAGACAATCGCTGACAAAACGACACAGTTCTGGCAGAGTGTCGTTCAGGATGACCAACTGGAACAGTTCACCAAGCAAGCATGGGAAGCTGAAGCTCATTTAACAACGTTGAAGATGTTGCTACGCACAATGCCTCTCATGGTTTATATTAAGCACTCTGAAGAGTTGAAGGACCTGTAATAATGATCCACCCAAGCCCAAGAATGTCAGCGCAATTGCAACACCCAACTCGATGAATTCCAGGACATTGGCGGGCAGTTGGATGTGAAAGCAGTCGTTGCACTGCAGGCAGTACAAGAAGGTATGAAGATGGTGGATGGAAAGGCTAAGGAGGAGCACCCATTGAAGCAGGACATGATGAATTGTCGGGATACAGTTGAATGTGTTCAGCTCCAGGTTCGAGAGATCTCACAATAGTTCGAGGACTTCAAGACCAAGACAACGGAGTACACCCTATCTACCTGACATGGGTCGAGGACGAACCACAAGACTGTGTTGGGGGCCTATTGGCAGGAATATTAGGTAAATGAGTTGCGCGGCACCGTGGAAGCTGCGCAAGCTCACATGCCATCGTGAAGGACCACAACAACGTGATAGATGGAAGAATAACCATTTTTGGAATTATTTATGCAATTTTGTATTGATTGACCACATTTTGTGGATATAGGTCACTAGTTTGTTAGAAGTTAGTTAGAAGTGGACCTTGGATGTAAAGGCGCAAGCCTATATATAGAGCTAGAGTTGCAATAGTAGATATAACTTGGAGAGAGAATTCTGGAGGAGAACTTGTATTTTGGGTATCCTTTTGCATCTGCACCGATTGTGAGCGGGTTTTTGGCTCTGTCTGTGTCAATCAGTTTTCAGTCTCCTGTTGTGGAGACGTACTGCATGTTGTGAATCTATTTTTCAAAAGTAATATGACATGACGGATGTTGCCCTAAAGTTCCTTTGTCTCTTATTTCCTATTTTTATGGTTTGCAATGATAATGATGGATGTTTATTGGATCTGTTATATGAATTATTGTTACTGCTGCGATGAATAAAGTAATGTGATCCATTAGCTATCTACTAGTTATAAATCTGTGATGAATGATGCGATTTTAATAAAATGATGTCTAGAGTATCTATTGATTATGAAGTTAAGTCGTTGATGCCATGCCCTCCCTTCTTACTGCCGAAAACTTGGTTTTGACAGCTCTCCCTCGACATCTCGGGTGAGACTTCATTTGCTCTGCAGGTGTTGCCGAGCAGGGTCAAACCTGTCTGGGCCGGTGCTCAAGGAGATCGCACTGGTTAGGCGTCGACAGAGTGGGAACCTCTGTCGACGAGGCTTTTTTGGTGGTTTGCGCCAACATGTAATTAAATACAAAGGACTTGCATAATAGAAGTACAAGATAAATACATAAAATATTTTTGCAAGATTAACCTATATGTGCATTATGAAAATATACTTGCATAAGTAAAGTTATTTCCAACATATATAAACATATGCTTTAATTGGTCTACTTCATACTTATGTATTAATTATTTACTAGAAATATCTAAATTAGATAATAATAATAAAAGGGATTTCATATTAGTATTACATGACAACTAATCACAAGAACCTTCTAAGACTAACTGTGTTTTGTAAAACTGTAATTAATTTAAATTAATGCATAATTAAAACAAGTGGAATAAGCAACAAAGTTGCTTAGTACTTGCCTCCTAAGAAGAGATTAAAAATATATAGCAATAGGATAATTTTGCTATAAAAATATATGAT
>LPNX010528259.1:1270514-1308200 GCA_001517045.1 Pseudotsuga menziesii
TTAAAAAAATAAAAACACCCTTGAACATATAGCTATTCAAAGAAGTGTAAAACACCCTTGAACATATAGCCATTGAAAGAAGTGTTTTCAAGGGATGTTTTATTATTGAATTGCACAATCGTGTTAATTAGCATATGTGTTTGGGGTAGAAGTTGTCAAACATTTTATCATTCCTTAGTCCTTCGAATTTGATATTAACACAAACACAATGCAGGTTACTCAAATGTAAAATTGAGGTTGTCATGGGTTTGTCTTTGGTTGTCATTATATTTCTAGTAGTTATGAGTTTTTATGATAATATATTAAACAATGTTTAAAAAAAATATGTCATCGATTTATGTTGACAAAAAATAATGTTTTGAATAGTTAATATTGAATTATGACAAATGAGAAGACCTTATACCGAATTTTTGTTTTTAATTACATTTAACAAAATAAATCAAAACCAACCCATTACAACTTAGAAAATCCAGTCCTTTCTCAATAAATAATTATTATTATTATTATATTTATCAACTTTCTCTACTTACTTTCAATCCTATTCGGAGATTTAAAGCTGGCCATATAAAATGCGCTATTATCTACTTCTAACTTTTAAGGATTCCAAGCGATAAACAGACAATATTCACTGAAAAACGAATCGAACCTCCCTGTTAAATTCCACCAATCTATAACTGGACCACAGTCACGATACCATTTAGCAAAAAAGCATAAGCAATTCCTCAGGCCTTCAACCACTGATTTATAACTATTACCGGGCTCTGCCATCGCCGAATCCTTCATCTTCCTCTGCCTTCTGTTTCTCTGTGCTTCAAGCTGCAAAGCCATGAACACAGTAACAGGAATAGCATCCAACTGCATAAACACTGTTGTTATTGGTATCATAAAGCTAATACGGCCATTTTTGGGGATTCGGTGAGCGAAGTACACATTCTCAAATGCTCAATGTCTGTAATATCTTTGTTTTCCACGTAACTCAAGCCATTTTCTCGTTGCTTTAGCCCGTAATAAGCACAGAAAATGCGCTTCCTGGCTTTCAGAAAATTGGGTTTCTTGATAATGAAATTGCCTGCAGGTTGTGCAGGCTGCAACGTTCTGTAAAAGGCATGGAATTGTGGGAGAAATAAAATTTAATGCCGAGTTTAGACCGTTATGCTAAGAGAGGCCATTGGAATTGGTATTCGGTTCCAACGTCTTTTTGCTCATAACTAAGCTTTCACGTGGTCTCGCAGAAACTCGATGCCTGGTGTCAGCTTTGCGTAGCCACTGGCCACGGAGTGGAGTACGTGAGCTGCTCTGTCCGGACTGCAGCTTCAAAATGCTCTGCTCGCAACAATATTTCAGTTTTCCTTCAACCTCTAGCCCTTGGGTTTCAGCTTATACTTTTCTCAAGCAATACCCCTGCTAACAATGGCGGCCACTGATCAATTACCACATTGGATCAGAAGCGGTGTCAAATGTTCGACCATAGTCCAATCCTCAAAGCGCGAATGGATGTTGAAATTACTGGTAAAAGCTCCAAAATTTTAGCTCTCAAGATGGGATGTATTCAAGCTTTGCTCCATGATTCTCGCATACTCTTCTAAGTTCTAAATATATCAGTTTTGAATCGAATTTACTAGTTAATAGAACTCTGATTCAAGAGACTATGGAAAGAAAAATGTCTGGAAAATATAACCAGATCATATCTAGTGAAGATCCTCCGGTGCTGAAAAAGAAACGACATATAGGATGCACGACAGGAATTCTCCAGTTGCTGGACCGACATTAGATACATTTTTACAGCCACAAGAGGATTTTTCGTCATGATTCAAACTTCGCCGATCTGGTGCGTCTTCCGGTGGGTACAATACTCCACACTCTCCTCTACGGCCAATCGCTGGTGGTGACCGACGCCAAACCTTTCTTCGTCAATGGATATAATTTTTATTTTTTTAATTTTAATATTATGACGTCATGTGGACACATGTCAACTCAAATCGAGATACCAAATCCCAAGGCTGACATCATCTTCTATCCACCAATCAGCTGTTGACAAAAATAGTTTTTTAACAAAATTAAAAAAAATATTTTACAAATCCCTAAGTCATACTTTGCAAAACAGGTTTTGATTTTTTTAAACTGCCTCAAAAAACACCAGCTAATAGCAAAGTCAACCAAAGTCAAAAGGTGATCGATTACAATATACCTACTAAGGCAGGTATAAAAATGGATACTAAAGCACTAAATTTAATGGAAGCACTACATTTTCTAGTAAATGTGTGCTTGAAAAATACAAAAATACAAAAATACTTTAATTCAACTGTTTTTCAAATGTACAAATAAATTTTTACATGTAATTATATTTAATTTAATCATGAGTCTTTCGTAAAGCATGATTAAACTAAATGTTTAAGAGACATTCAAATGGCCCACTTCCAAGAAAACAAAGACACGTAAGGAATTGTGTTTAATGTGTAAAACCCCAAAAAAGACTACATCCAGCCTTTATCAGTTCAAGCTAAGGTTATGGCTCAACAAGGGGCAGAAAGCAACATAGTTACGACTCATGTAATGCAGAATTTTAAAATGAATAGTTAAACACAAAATTTAATGTCATTACTACATGTTCTAGTAAATGTATGCGAAAAAAAAATACAAAAAACATAACTACTTTAATTTAACTGTTTTTTCATATGTACAATTAAATGTGAACATGTAATTATATTTGATTAAAGGATAGAAAGCAAATTTAGAAGGCACATGAAAAGGCATGTATAAGCAGCCTAAAAATAAGAGTCAAAAGTGATTGCGGACTAATCAACTTTTATCTCCTCTCAATTTAACGTACTCCACTACATTAAAAAAGTTCTTTTCTTGGAACTTTTACTTTTTGTGGTGTATATCCTCTCAACTTTTACTTAGACTTCTCCATATTATTGCAAAATCTTTTATTAACATCATCACATCTTTTTATGAAATGTGTAGCTAATTTATTGTTGTTGATTGAAGTGTAATTTTTTTAAAGCTTTTCATTATAGAAAAGGCCGATACATATATAACCTTCTAACTACTAAAATTAAGCCCAACCCTTCAAATTTGATCCCTGCTCTCGTGATATACTTCGGGTTTGTCATTTTATTATACCAAAATCTTTTAAACGTAGTCAATTATTAAACAAACTGTCATCAAACTCAACTAAAATTATATTATTGCAATTATGTCAACTCACTTTGAATTCATTTTACAAATTTGGTTTATCTAATTGGAGTTGTTGGTGTGGCCAAATTCCAATTTAGAGCATTCCTATTTGCTCTATCTGAGTAGAGTAGGTCAAGCCAAAAATTTAACACATTCAGTTGAAGCAACATTCTTGAATTTTATGGGGCCGAGTCTTATTTTTCCTAACCTTCGCGTTGGAAGTCCATAAAGGAATTCCAGTGGAATGGATTAGCAACCGAAGTCAAAGTCGCTACTCTGCAACAATGATTTTTTCTTGAAGGATATGTCTACAGAGAATGAACAATACATTATCCTCCATGGAATCCCACTATCATAATATATTACGGTCAGTCAATCAGTTAATGCGGTAGGGTTGGTAGGGTGTACATTGACTCTGGAAGCTACATTATTATGGCAATTTGGCTATAAAGCACTCATTTGCAAACACTTCAGTAGTCACTTCTTGCACTTCCCATTGCTGTAATTCCTGATAATTTTTGTTTTCTGTACCTCCATATTGAGCTTTGAGAATGAAGTGCATCATGAAGATCAGTGCTATTGCTATTAGAGTATTTATGTTAATCCATCTATATATAATGTGAATGTAGAGAAGAGGTTGTGTGTGGAGATATAATGTGAATGTAGAGAAGAGGTTGTGGAGAAGATGACATTCTAGTCCATTAAAAAAAGGAAAACTACACAATTAATTGGCATATATGTTGGAAACTAACAAAGTAAATGAGATATCATGACAATATATATCAAAAAAATATGGAATTTACGATATCAATTAATAGTTGTTCTCCTAAAAACATTAAAATAAAAATATAAAGAATTGGTCATATGAAAATCAACACATCACATAAAACATGAAAACAATATTATTTTAAAACACAAATAAAAAATCTAAGTGAAAGTTTGCCAACAAAACTTTTACAAAATTATATATCAAATGTTTTTTCAGCAGTATAACATTTAATTGATGTATGTGGAGCTTGGTTATTTTTTTTAATTAACCAGATTTTTTTATTAAACTAACCAAAACATATCCTGAAGAAAGTCCAAGTATATAAGGTAGAACCCAAGTAACAACTTTTGTGGTTTTTTCTGAATTGACCAAAATATGAAACTAAGTATGTAAGGTAGAACCCAAGTAACAACTTTTGTGATTTTTTTTTGAATTAACCAAAATATGAAACTGCTAATACGAACTAAATTTACATATTCTAACTCTTTTTTTTCGTCTCTCTTCCATTCAATCAATCATTTTCAATTAAAAAAAATTCAAGCTATCTCTCTTCATCCGTAAAAGAGTTTTGTGTTCACATTTAGTAGAACCACACAATGTGGATTCAATTTAAGAATGCAAAGCCTTTGCAGCAGAACTTGTAGTAGTTGTTCCAATCAAAAAAAAATTAAATGGTTAAAGATTAAATATAAATAGTAAAAGATAAAATATACATGTGGGCATGTTGATTGCGTGGGCAATGGATTACATCACAACAATACTATGGGTCAGAAAATACTATGAGTCACTAATCAAGATAAGGTGGCCAAGTCAACTACTCAACTAACTCACTAATTAATGTTGCATTTGACCAGTGAGATTACATTTCTTAACACACACCCTTAATATCAACTAGTAGAATATCTTGAGCATTGTCAATGCCTAAGTGCTCTCTCTGATATTCAAATGCAGTTGTTCCTGATGGATTCGTGAACATATCAGCCAACTACTCCTTAGAGCCACAAAACTATAAAGAAATTTGTCCATCATTAACTAACTCACGGGTGTCAATGTGTTTGCTTTTTCTACAAAATACATTATGTTTGGATAACTGTATTGCAGAGCTATTATCACATAAAATAGAAGTTGGATCATTTCCAGTGTGTCTTGTATCCTTTAAAATTCTTCTTATCCAAACTACACGGCAAGCCACTGTGGTGGCTGCTACATATACTGCTTTTGCAGAAGACATGCTGACAATGGGCTATTTCTGAGATGTCCAAGAGATCATATTTTTACCAAAATGAAAAGCGTAACCAGATGTGATTTTCCTATCATTAATACTTCCTGCAAAATCATTGTCAGTATAACCTGTGAGAGTATTGTCTGGTGAATGAGTGTACCAAAGGCCATATCCAAGTGTGCCTACAACATATCTCAGAATTCTTTTTCCAACTTTCCAACGAGAGTCTTTGGAAGAATCCATAAATCTAGAAATAAGACTAACAACATACATCAAATCAGGTCTAGTTGCAGTCAAACACATTAAATTGCCTACCATTCTTTTATAGAGTGTAGAATTTACTGTTGATCCATCATCATTTTTTGTTAACTTGGTGCCTAGAGCAATGGGGGTTTCTATTGGTTTAAATTTATCAATTCTAAATCTCTGTAAAATATCAGTAGCATAATTATGTTGACAAATGAAAATACCTTGATCAGTTTGAGTAACTTCCAGACCAAGGAAGTACTTCATTAGACCTAGATCAGTCATTTCAAATTCCTTTTTCATGATTGTCCTGAATTCTTCAAGCCTTCAATTACCAATATAAATCATGTCATCAACATAAAGACATATAATCAACATGTTACCTTATTGATATGTTTTTACATATAGAGTGGGCTCATTGCTGCTTATGTTGAACCTATTGTTGATGTGATAGGAGTCAATCCCACTGTACCAAGCTCATGGAGCTTGTTTTAGACCATACAAGGATTTTTCAATCTTAAACACTTTGTGTTCATGACCTTTGACAATATAGCCAGGTGGCTGGTCTACATAAACTTCTTCTTCAAGAATACCATCCATTTGAAAAGCAGGCCATTTATTTTGTGCTACAATGGCAAGTACAACTTTGATGGTATCCATCCTTGCTACAGGAGCAAAGGTTTCATCATAATCCACACCATATTGTTGTGCATATCCTTTGGCAGCCAACCTTGCTTTGTGCTTTTCAACCTCTCATTTTTCATTTAGTTTGGTCTTGTAGACCCATTTGACTCCAATACTTGTTTTGTCTGCAGGGATATCAACAAGATCCCAAGTTTGGTTTTTCTCAACAACATCAATCTCTTCATTCAAAGTTGCTTGTACCCACTGTGCATCCTTTACTACTTCATCAAAAGTTGTGCGCTGACAGGAAACATAGCACACTGAAGTTGCTCATCAATAACATGAGTTTGCTCATATAACTCTCTCAAACTTCTGGTTTGCTAGTTCTGAGATGGATTGTGTGCTGGTGTTTCTTGTTGTTGTTGTACTTCCAATCTTGGAAGTCTAATAGGTAGATTTGACATATTTGAAATTTCTCTTTGTTGTATATATGAAGGATCACTCCAGCATTTGTCTTCAAGGAACTTCACATCTCTGCTCACCATAATTTTTTTGGTGACAAAATTATACAACTTGTAAGCCTTGTGTTGTTCACTGTAACCAGCGAAAATGCACCGCTCACTCTTCTTATCCAACTTTCTTATGAGTTCATCGGGTACATGACCAAATCAACTACTCAACTAACCAACTAATTATGCACTATTGACCATAGTGGACCGTTGAGATTACAATTCTTAACACACACCCTTTATATCAACTAGGACAATACTTTCATCACTATCAATGCAAAGAGATGCCTGCTGGTCTATGTCTTAGCTTATCTTACATTTCACTCAAAATAATCAGCTTTACTTCTTCCTTGATGTGTACTTGGGCTTCTTCTTCTTTGTCTTCTAGATCTTGATGCTAAGTAGGTGTTCTTCATAGTCTTCTCCGACTTTGGGAACATAGTGCAAGTCTTCTTCTTTTGTTTCAACTTGGTTTTTCTCGTTATTTACTTTACCTGCACACTAAAAAAATTTGTCAGAAAAAATATGAATAGATTTCAACTCTTCTTTGAGAGCATTCACATCTTCTTCTTTTGTTGTTTCAATGGAATCTACTTCATCATTCTCATAAGCTGTTGCAACTTCTATGCTTCTATCAACTATCTCTTTCTCTGAGAGACAATCATTCACATCACTAGGTACTACTATGTTGACAGGTTTACCGTCATCAACAAACACAATTGGATCAACAATCTTTGTTGGGCTTACATGATGATTGGTTGCCTCATAAACAAAGTCTTCTTCACTACCTTCCACTTCACTATGTAATTCCTGGTACTTTGCATGACTTGCAAAGTCACATTCTTCTACAACCGGTTCATCTTCACTAAACTCTGCTTTCAGTATATCCCATGTTCTTTTTAGAGTATAAGCTTATGCAAAGTAATGAAAAGTAGAATAATCTATACTGTCTTGTATGAGACTTAAGGCAACAACTTGCCTTCTTTCTTTATGGAACTCACTCAAAGCCTTAAATGTTTCTGGATCAATGGGATCATCTTCAACCACAATTTGCCACAGATCTTGTGACCTTAACAAACTTCTTGCTTCCATAGCCTATAGATCATGATTATCTCCATCAAAGGACTGCCATAATCCTTTTGGTGTTAACATATCTCTCACTCCTTCAATCTCTTCTCGTAGCTCCATCTTCAAGAATCTTCTCCAATCTGATCTCTGTGTGTGCTTTCTACTTTGTGAAAAGGCTTACCCAAAACAAAAAGAAATGAATGAGGTCATACGCTCTGATACCATGTTAAAGATTAAAGAAAAGAAGCAGAAGATGATGGAACACACAATGGACATATTGATTTTCTACTCATTATTAGACTCAAGTATTTATAGGATTACATCACAACAATACCATGAGCCAATACTATGAGCCAGAAAATACTATGGTTCAGTAATCAAGATAAGGTGATCAAATCAACTACTCAACTAACTGACTAATTATTGTACTATTGACCATATTAGACCCTTGAGATTATAATTCTTAATATAAATAAATTGTTTCCTTTATGATCAAAACTAACATCAAAGTTAAATTAATATGCTGAAACATGTAGTTCAATGTTCTAACTGTTTCACCGACTGCAGTGTCAAATGCTTATGGATAGTGATGAACTCTCAAATTATTCCCAATCAGGTATGCCCTGTTGAATAGCCTGTAATGGCCTGTAATTGAGAAATAATTGCACATAGATTAACTATAAATTGTGGTCTGCGTAGAGGGGGGTCCCTTGTCCCACAAACAAGGGGGTCTCATACACCAATTTGGTGTCTCGCTTGGCGGTGACCTTAAAAATAGATTATTATTATTATAAAATTCCCAAACTATGCTCAACATAATACTAGCCAGAAAGCAACTCGGGTCATTGTATTTAATCAATGCAGCCAACTTTGGAGTCAAGGGTTGAAGAATTTGGTAAACATTCATGAAGTGGAACCTGAGCATTAAAATTAATTTTTATTTTTATTTTTAAATAAGAGAAGTAGAAAAAATTTTAAAAAATTAATTTTTAATTTTTAAATTAATTTAAATTAAAAAAATCCTTCTTAGAAGGATTTATGTTAAATCCTAAGCATCCTTGAAAAAATAGATTTTCATTTTTTTAAAATAAATATATATTATTTTTATTTTCAAAAAATCAGTTTAATTAATAGTTTTATAAAAACATGACCAAACATTACAAAAAAATAAAACAAAAACTAAAAAGTAATAGCAAGTTCAAAGGATTTGACTTTCCAACGCAAAGTGGCAGGGAACAATAATGGGTCAATAGTAGCTGATACCGTGATATATTTTACAAGCTATTTTGACCGTTTTAATAAGTATATTTTTTTAAAGTTTAATTTATTTTATTTTTAAATAAATATTTAGTTTAATTTTGAATAAATTGATTTTTAATATAATTAAAAGAAATGAATGGTAAACAAAAAACACATAAATAATTTTTAAGAAATTTAAAATATTTAGGTTTAAATAAATTTATAGTGTTTAAATAGATAAATTTATGTTTATTTATTTATGTTGAAATTTAAAATATTTAGATTTAAATGAATTTATGTTTTTGTTAATATTAATACTAAAGTAATGTTAATATTGATAAATTGAGATAGTATTAATATAGTTGCAACTGTGTTGCAACTTAAGTTAATTTTTAATATTAATGCTATATTATCTTAATAATATTAATTATTTATATAATGATAAAAAATTTATTTTATTATTATAATATATAAAATAATAATATATTTACTAATACTAATATTAATATAGTTAATAATTAACATAATATATCATAATGTTTTAAAATTACAATAAATTTTCATCATAAAAAAATTATTTATATTAACATTAATAGTAATATTTTTATTAACATTAATACTAGGATCAACCAAAGTATAATTAATATAATTTCATGATTCAAAGTCAACTTTTATTTAAAGTGAAGTATGGATAAAATTCAACCATGGTGCCACAATAACATGTTATCAACCATATGTAGACATAATCAACCATTTTAAACCATGATATTCTAAAGCGAGCCCTCCTTAAACAATGGTCAACCATAAATTCAAATCAACTATAGTCAACTATGGTCAGTTATGGTAAGTTAAAGTATACTATGAACAATCATAGTCAACAAGAGTAAACCATGAACAACCTTGGATTGAAGTCATCCATGGATTGAAGTCAACCTTGCAGTGACGTCAACTATGAATTTAAGTTTACCTTAGATGGAAGTTAACCTTTGAATTAAGTCAACTATGGATTGAAGTCACCTTTGCATTGAATTCATCCTTGGCTTGAATTCAACCTTGATTAAAATTCAACCTTCCTTAAGAGTCAACTATGAATTGAAGTCCGCCTTGGATTGAAGTCAACCTTCTTTAAAAGTCGACCTTGCTAAAACGTCAATAATGGATTGAAGTCAAACATGGATGGCACTCAACCTTTGATTGACTTCAACTATGTATTGAAGTCAACCTTGGATTTATTTAAACCTTGCTTAAAAGTAGACTATGGACTGAAGTCACCTATGGATTGAAGTTAACCATTTTGTGAAGTCAACCATGGATTGAAGTCGACCTTGCTGAAAAGAAAACTATGGATTGAACTCAACCATGGTTTAAATTCAATTAACCACTTTTACAAATGTGGTTGTGGATTGAAGTCAACCATTAAATTGAAGCCAACCATGGATTGAAATCAACCTTGGATTTCAATCAACCATTATATTGAAGTCAACCATCCATTGAAGTGAATCTTGGATTTTAATCAACCTTAGATTGAAGTCAACCTTACTTAAAAATCAACAATGGATTGAAGTCAAAGTTGCTTAAAAGTCAACTTTGGATTGAAGTCTACCTTGCTTAAAAGAAAACAATGGATTGAAGTCTACCTTGCTTAAAAGAAAACAATGGATTGAAGTCTACCTTGCTTAAAAGTCAACTATGGATTGAAGTAGAAAATGTATTGAATTCAACTATGGATTGAAGTCAATATTGGATTGACGTTAACTATGAACAAACAAAGTCAACTATAGTTGTCAAATGAACAACTATAGTCAATCAAAGTTAACCATGAACAACCATTGATTGAATTCAACCTTTATGTCAACTTAAGATTAAGGTCAACTTTGTATTGAAATCAGTGATGGATTGAAGTCAACCTTGGGGTGAAGTCAACCATGGTTTCAATTCAACAATGGATTGAATTCAACCTTGGATTGAAACTGACCTTGCATTCAAGTCAACCTTTCTTGAAAGACAACTATAGATTTAAGTTAACCTTGGTTAAAAGTCAACTATGGATTAAAGTCAATCATGGATTAATGCCAACTATGGATTAACTTCAACCTTGCTTAAAAGTTAACTATGGATTAAAGTCACCCTTAGATTAAAGTAAAGGATTAATTAGAGTATACCTTAAATGGAAGTCAACCTTGGAATGAAGTCAACCTTGCTTAAAAGTTGATAATGGAGTGAAGTCAACCATGGATTAAATTAACATTGGATTGAAGTCCACTATGGATTAAATCCAATATTGGATTGAAATCACTCACGGATTGAAGTTAACCTTGGTTAAAAGTCAACTATAGATTGAAGTCAAATATTGACTGAAGTCAACCTTGAAATTAAGTCAACCCTTGATTTAAGTCAATGATGGATTAAAGTCAACTATGAATTTAAGTCAACCATGAATTTAAGTCAACCTTTCTTATAAGTCAACTAATGATTGAAGTCAACCATGGGCTGAAGTCGACCTTGGATTGAAGCCAACATTGGATTGGATAATATTGCTTAAAATTCAACCACAAATTTAAGTCAACATTGCTTAAAAGTCAACTATGGGTTGAATTCAAGTATGGATTGAAGTGAAATATGGATTGAGGTCAACCTTGGATTGAATTCAACTATGGATTGAACTCAACCTTGATTAAAAGTCGACTATGGATTGAAGTTAATCTTGCATTGAAGCCGACCTTGGATTGAAGTCATCCTTTCTTGAAATACAACTATGGATCAAAGTTAAGTTTGGTTAAAAGTCAGTTATGTATTGAAGTCAACTGTTGATTAATGCCAACTATGGATTAAAGTCAACTATGCATTAAAGTCAACCATGGGATGAATTCAAGCATGAATTGGAGTCCACCTTAGTTTGAAGTCAATGTTGCTTGAAAGTGGACAATGGAGTGAAGTCAACCTTGGATTGAATACAACCCTAGGTTGAATCAACCCTTGATTTAAGTCAAGTATGGATTTAAGTCAATCTTGGATTTAAGTCACTCATGGATTGAAGACAACCTTGCTTAAAAGCCAACTACAAATTGCAATCAAATATTTATTAAAGCCAACCCTAGAATGAATCCAACCTTTGATTGAAGTCAACTATGGATTGTAGTAAGCTAAAGGTTTAAGTCAACCATGGATTATAATCATCCTTGGATTAAAGTCAACCTTTCTTGTGTGTACTTATACAGATACACAATCAAGCAAAAAAAAATAGGATCGCACCCTTCTTTGAACAGCGTTCTCTCTAGAGTAAAAGTTTTAATTTACCAAAGAAAAGAAAATATTCAATTGAATTCAGGAACCACAACCAAATTCCAGGGATTGCACCCCACCTTTGGCTGAGCACTTCACATAATTATACGCAAACAAACAGATGAATAAGACAGAGCATTTAAGTCAAGTATGGATTTAAGTCAATCTTGGATTTAAGTCACTTGTGGATTGAAGTCACTCATGGATTGAAGACAACCTTGCTTAAAAATCAACTATGAATTGCAATCAAATATTTATTAAAGCCAACCCTAGAATGAATCCAACCCTTGATTGAAGTCAACTATGGATTGTAGTAAGCTAAAGGTTTAAGTCAACCATGGATTATAATCATCCTTGGATTAAAGTCAACCTTTCTTGTGTGTACTTATACAGATACACAATCAAGCAAAAAAAAATAGGATCGCACCCTTCTTTGAACAGCGTTCTCTCTAGAGTAAAAGTTTTAATTTATCAAAGAAAAGAAAATATTCAATTGAATTCAGGAACCACAACCAAATTCCAGGGATTGCACCCCACCTTTGGCTGAGCACTTCACATAATTATACGCAAACAAACAGATGAATAAGACAGAGCCATCGCTCTATCCCAATACATAAATAAGGTAAGACGCCAATCTGTTGCACCCTAAACATATTCAATAAGATAATATACAAAGGTGAGTGAACTATACCTTGACAGTATAAACATCAACATTGAAGGGAAAAACATATACTTCATATCACAGAAAAACTCAAGAACCTCTCCGCGTTGAGCTCTCCATCTACCAGTGCCGACCTTTACCCCCCTTCGTATTGTCGAGACCCCTTTCTTCTTTCTTTTTTTGTGTCGAGCCTCTGGTTTTCATTCTCCTTCCTCAACAATACCACAACGTCGTTGTATATCCTTCAGTAAAAAAAAATGGCTTCCGCAGCAATGCTCCCCTTCCCGTTCCATGTGTGTAACTGTAGGGCGTGATCATAACAAGACTGGGAATGAGCCCTAAGTACCCTTTTTATCCACGCCAAAGGCGATCAATAACCAACCTGTTGTGCAGGATTTAATACTACGGCTGCTGCGTAGCAAGCAGTTGGATCTCAAATAGCTTGAGATCCAACAACCTGCTATGCAGCAGCAGTCACATTAAAGCCTGCACAATAGGCTAGTTAATTTTCACCCCCTCCAAAAACTTCTAACCGTTATCCTTTTTTGTAATTGTTCTTTTTCTATTACGTCATCTCCATCTCCTTTTAAGGAAGGGATCTTTTATTAATATCTTTCATATCAAGCATGATCATCTTTCATGTAATATTAGTTCGCTTATGTTATTAAAACTATATGGCCTTTTTTGTAATTGTTCTTTTTCTATTACGTCATCTCCATCTCCTTTTAAGGAAGGGATCTTTTATTAATATCTTTCATATCAAGCATGATCATCTTTCATGTAATATTAGTTCGCTTATGTTATTAAAACTATATGGCTTAGGAATCAAAGTGTGCATCTTTTGGTTAAGCCATTGACTTAAAATCTTTTAATATTAATTTATTTATTTTTTTAATGATAACTATTTAAGTTAATGATAATAGAAATTTAAATTCGGAATATGATATCCTTTCTAAAAAATAGTTGGGCCCTATGGATGAAAAGATCTTGTTCCATTACTACTTTTTAGGGAAGTTGTACGGATCTAGAAGCTTAAATTTCTTCTGGCTCTCTTTAATTATGTGTTTTTTGGGCATATGAGGATGGTTGTTTTTTTTGTTTGTTTATGGAGGGTTTGGTTTTTGGTTGTGCAGTGAATTTTGTTTTTTTATTATATACTTTTTTGGTTTTGTTGGAAAGCTCTGCTAGCTTGTATAGTTGGACGAAAATGTCTTTCCTGGTGAATTTGATTATGGTTACTTTTTAGATAGAAAACATATGAATGTTTTGAAGGATTATATGTAATATGAGGATACTACTTTTTATTAATAAAAAAGTTTGTTTCTTTCTTGCTTGAAAAAAAATAGTGGAGATGGATTTCTTCCAAAGAGAGCACTCCTTAAGAATCTTAACATTACATAAACATATATTCAATCATATTTCCTTACTATTAGTGTGAGATTGATTTTTCATAATATAAAGAATGTATAAATAATATTTAGGTCTTTATAGGAGAATTTCTTAGTCTTACTTAGGATAATCATAATCTACAATCATCACACTTCACCTTTCTTAGAGTGCCTAAAGGCAATGAAATGACACCCGTCATCTACACACATTACATAAATATATATCCAATCATATTTCCTTTCAGTGTGAGATTGATTTTTCATAATATAAAGAATGTATAAATAATATTTAGGTCTTTATAGGTGAATTTCTTAGTCTTACTTAGGATAATCATAACTTACAATCAACTTAACCTTTCTTCGAGTGCCTAAAGGCATAGTTTCTCAACCATTCATCCTCTCCATAGTGAGTTCATATTCATCCTCTTCATAGTGATTTCATACCTAGGCAAGTCCTCAGTGTCATAAGTCTACCAATGAAATTTACCGGCCTAGATCCAAATCCTAGGCTCTATCAAGGATGAATTTTTCGAGGTGCAAACCTCTCTTGACAATTTTTCCCAATGCAATACCTTAGGAGAGGTTTATTTATTGCATTTTTTATTTATGTGTTGCCTTATTTATTTATTTATTAATATATGTGCTTTTGGATGAAAATATAAAATATGCTTTTAATGAAGATCTGACTTTGCCTTTATATATTTTCAACACAAAAGGCATCTCGTGGTTTATGGAAAACCATCATCAATTAAACTAATGGTATAATCAAGTATTTATATATTTTCAACACCCAAGGGAGCCCATGGTTTCTCCCAAACCACCGTCAATTAAACTAATGGTATAATCAAATATTTATATATTTTCAACACCCAAAGCAGAGCATGGTTTCTCACAAACTACCATCAATTAAACTTTGTTTAAAAGAAAAAAGCATTTGCACTAGTAGTTGGGCAAGTAGTTTGCACAAGAAACACATTTAAATTAGTAGTTGGCCGATAATATTAATATTGTTTGTTTTATTTATACAAAGGATAAGAAATTTAGAATGGAAACCCCGTGACTTTTAATTTTAATTTTGTGTAGGCCAACATGTTAAATATAAAATTTATTATTATTTTATTAAAGGATCAATATTGTTTGTTTTATTTATACAAAGGATAAGAAATTTAGAATGGAAACTACATGACTTTTAATTTTAATTTTGTGTAGGCCAACATGTTAGGTATAAAATTTATTATTATTTTATTAAAGGATTACATACAAACTGACAACATCTAACATTACTTAGATTGCTTTTATGAAGATGTTATTCATCCTTAGTAATGTTGCTGAAACACCAATATTCTAGCATTCAAAAACTAGTAGAAAGATTTGACAGGTTTTCTATTAATCATATTTACATGAAATAAAATACCCAGACAGATTGCTTGTCCAAACCAGCAGTGGGTATTTCGGAAGGACTGATAAGTTTGAGTTTAAAGATTTTATTTTTTATAATTCTGGCTCCTTCCTTGTCTGTTAGTAAAAGTATGTAGGGTCTCTCTGAAATAGCAGTGTGGCTGGTTTGCTATATTTTTTTTGTTTACAGTTAATTTTTTTGGCTTGTAAAAAGTAGATTTAAACCATATTTCATACTTACCTAGGTGATGGTTTGATATGGTTTTTTTTATTAGATGTACCGATTATTAAAACTTTGATTTTTTTTAAATAACGAATTGTAATATTTTTCAGTTTTGAAAAAAATAAAATCTAAATAAACTTAATCCACCTCCCACATCTTCATCTACTTTATTTTTTTCACTTATGCATTTTGTTTCTTAAAGCTCTATAATTCTATACTTGTATTGTTTAGCAGTCCCTTTGGAAAACATTTTAACACTACATACTAATCAATGTCAACTGGATCATGATTGTCTTGCCATAATTGGATTATCATGGCAATGATCATAATCAGCATGATCATCTCTTGGCTTAAAATTTTCTTCATAATCATCATGGTAAAACCCAACCCATCAGTTTTTAATCCCAACCAGAATCCAAATCTCAGCTTTTTTAATCCCTCTCTTTTATTAAATAAAATCCAGCAGCTACTTTCCACCCCAAATTTCATATTTACAAACAATTTTACTCATACAAACAATCTTGGCACACTCATAAGGAATGAGTTGTTTTGTAGAGGAATCTTGACATATATAACCCTCCACTCCACTCTCAATCTTGAAAGCATCTACATATACAAATGAATCAATCACTATACTACAACTATACTACAGTTGAATCTAATGAGAAACAGATGGACTGGATTTGCTCATGCAATCCAACAAAGATAAAGAAAGACAACAAAAATTATGAAATATTAGGAATGGCTCTGTATATGATCACTCGTGATGTGATAATATATTGAGGCTCCTCTTGCCTTGATCTCTCTGTATCTCCCTCATGGTTTCGAAGGCGAAGGAGTGAATCACACAATGAACTCCGCATTTACTCCCCATGTTCTTCTTCCTCTCCAATAGCAAGCATTTTTCTCCCAGTGGATTGTCTTCCTCTTTGAATACCACACAAAGGTGTTGCCAAAGCAGCAGCAGATGGGCGGGCCCGCGGTGCACTTGCACTTCGCTTCAATCTGCAATCCTTCTTTGCTTCCTGTTGCAAGCCTTTACTGCTGCCAATCACCATTCCATTTTGATTATATGTATTACTGTTCTTGAGAATCTTCCCCACATCATCAGATGGGGACTCAGCTGTATGAAGTATTTTCCTATGCTTTTTGTTTTGGAGTCCTGTATTTGCATTCACTGTGACTGTTGCTGGTAAATTGTGTTGCTGCTGCCTATGGAACTCTTCATTCCCAGAAGTCAATTTGAGGCAATGGAGATCTTGGGACAGCCCCAAAACGACATCAGGCTCATCTTTCCCAGTCCTGGCAATGCCTGCTTTCGAGCTCTGCTCCACCCCTACCATGGTTCTTTTGCTTCTATTTGGATTGACGGCATTAGGATCCCTTGCATGTTTTTGAACCTCGGACTGATTGTGATCACGTTGAGACTCCTTCTTCCTCAATTTGTTCAGCAATCCTCCAAATAGACTTCTAGTTTCTTCCTTCTCAACGTCAGAGACAATGGCACCCTCTTCTTCCCCTTCTTCCTCGTCTGAGAACGCTCCTTCCTGTGTATTCTGCAGCAAATTCTGCAGCCATTTGTCTAAGTTGGCCTTTCCAACACGCCTAATCCTTTCCTCTTCATCACCATCTTTTTCTTCTTCTGCATTGGCATCTGCCCGAGCTGCCTGTGCTTCTTGCTGCTTTGACAATAGTTGTTGAAGCACACCATCTAAATCCTCCTCCCCATTTGCACATGCTACATCTTCCTTGGCATTATTATCTCCAACAGATTCAGTACTTGAATCTCCATAATCATGACCTGTTTTCTTTTCTATATCTGCTACACCCCGCACTTTCTCTGCCTCAAGAAGTGCTTCGGCCCTTGATGCTTCTAGGTCATCTTCTAGGAATTGTCTCAGTTCCTTTTGGATTCTTTTGGAGTTCCCTTCCATATTCTTTGCAAGAAGACTTGCCTCTTTCAAGGACTCCATGTTTTTCAGAACACTAGCAGATTCCTTCAGGGCCAATCTTCTAGATTCCTTATCCCGAGTAACTGGTGGAATAGTAGAGGGTAGGTAAATGTGCATTTTCTCTGCTTCTCTCTTGACAATTTTCTTGGAGCAGCTTGCTGTGTCATCCTCTCTGAGTCTTTTACGTACATGTTCCAAGTATGGCCTGAGTAACTCCTTTGTATCATCTCTTTGCTTGAATTTCTTGAAGAGTTCTCTCTCTGACTTGTCCGCATCTGCCTTCAGTGACTCCAATCTAGCCATAAGGGCATTGCAAGCAGCCTGATTCAACCTTGACTGCTCCTTATATACAACATTCCTATCCAAAGCCAATAATAATGAAACAAAATCAAAAAAATTTAATGTGCTTGAGAGAAAAGTGAAAAACAACTGCAAAAGAAAGAAAAGAGTGGAGTGTACATTTTCTCTCCTCTTCTAACACAGCAAAATGCAAATATTGCTTCCACTCTGAAACTCTCTTAATTAATAGAAAGATTAACCTATAATGTCATTAAAATCCTTTCATACATTATTATCTAAAATCATTTTCTTGCATTCTGAGACAGCCAAGCTAGGCAACCTATGTAACAATAGTAATTATAACATCAAATTTCTCCTAAACAACTTTCAGAATATTTGTATTTGACAATCTCTAATGACCTTAAGCATTCAACAGAGATAAGAATAATATATTCTTACTGGTGCATGGTGTCCCTTATCATCTTCTCCACACATTGCTTGTATGATGATTGTGTATCAGACACACGTCTCTGTTTCTCACTTCGCCTTCTGTGCTTTATGAGAACATATTCAAGGTCTTCCAAAGCCAATGCTTCTGCCTCATTTATCTGTTTTAACTTTTTGAAGTGTTGATCTAACTGGGTAATTTCCTCTATCTTTTTCCTGATATCTTCTTCCCGTCCCTGTTTCAGAATTTGTTCCCTTTCAATAGCTCTGGATAAGGCTATCTCAATACTATTGAAATCACCCCTGTTCTCTTTATCCAGCTGCCAGTCTCCTTTCTTGAGAAGATGCCGCTGCGAATACTAATAAATTCAGATATACACTCCCATCAAACCAAGCAACACGCAATGAAAGGAACACACATTCACATAATGGAATAACACGGATATCCAGATGATAACGAGATCGATCAACACATCCTACAGTAAGTACAAATAAACAAGTTTGCCCATGACGAAACTCTCTCTCCCCCTATACTCAATCTGTTACAATGTGTCTACATTCGTTCTGCACATATCCTATGACTCTGAGTCCAAACCTTCAGTCTCAAACATTCATAAAACTGCCAATTTTGAAGCATAACAGCTTCTTACTTTACAACAGATTTAATAGTATTTCATTTTTTTAACAGCGGGAAGGGAATATCCTTTCATAAACATGGAAAGCAAGGTCCAAAAGAGGAGATCTAGAATTCCCAGTCTCACCTTGTCCTTCATTTGCACAATAGACCTGCTAGTTATCCCTGGCTCCAATTCTTTGTTTTCTTCAGAATAACCAGGTTTGAACTTTTGGATTGCCTTGCAGAGGGCTTCATCTTCTTCTGCTGTCCATCTTTTACCAGTGAATGCACCTTCCAATCATGCAATCAGCTTCTTATCAGTCAAAACAAGATCATAGGCCAAAATGCTATCCAGGGACCAGTATCATATTTTCCAAGCACTAAACTCTAATGGAAGGTTGGAACTGTCAAGAGCTTACTATCAGTCAAAACAAGATATTAGGCCAAAATGCTATCCAGTATCATAAATTCCAAGCACTAAACTGTAATTTTAGTTTAAACCCTCAAGAGCTTAGTAGCCTTGAGTCCCAATGACCTAGACGTTAATAAAATTTCGATGTCTAGAGCTTTGAACTCCTGAGTTCCAGTGACCTACTTTAGTAGCTTATGGACATTAATAAAATTTTGAAATCAAGAGCTTAGAAGTTAGAACTCTTTAGTCCCAGTGACCTACTTTAATAATTTGTGTACATAAATAAAGTTTCGATTTCAAAACTCACCAGCCTCTAAAAGTCGGTTCATATTCAGGGGCTTTAGTGTGTTATCCACTTCTTTTTGTACCCGAACTATTGCAGCTGGAGCAAGTCCAACTTGTTTTTTCTTTTCCAGAAAATGCTGGGGCCACGAGTGGCAATCCACTACCGTAAATTTATTAAGCTGTTCGCTTTTCCCTGAAAAAAACATAGATGCAAAAGCCCTCTGCCTGCCATGACAAGGTAGAAGAATTAAGCAATACCCTTTCTGAACAGTGCTTCTGATCAGTACAAATCCAGAATTTGAAATAATTATGCCTCTCTCTCTCTCTGAGGAATGCCTTTCAAAATTCAAAGTTTTATGTTTCTCTTGCTCCTGATGGCCTTGGTAACTTACAGAGAACTCTTACCTGAAATCTGCATTCCTCGAAGCAAATATGGAAAGGAACTGGTTCACAGAGACTCCCAGCTGCAGATCCCACCAAGGCACAAGGAACTCCAGCTTGTCCTGCTTCATTTCTTTTGCTTGCCACTGTACGAGCCTCAGATTGCTTAGAACAGTTTTACCCCCTCCTGCCCATTATCACACAGGCCATTAATCATTCTATCAAACTGTGCCTCGCAAAAGAATAAAATAAAAAATACACCAAGAACGGGGTTGGTTCATACTTGAACAAGGAAACCAGTGATCCACCTCCCAAGCCAGAGGCGAAGCAGGGTCGGCATGGAAGTAAAGAACATTTCCATATGGATCTACTCTGAACTGAGCAGGGTCGAATCCTGCATTCCTGCAGAAAGACTCCCCGGATCAGCTTGCAAATAAAATGAATACAATCTCTGGGTTTCGCAGCCTAAGAGGATATGACCAGAATAGAATGCTTCCTTTAACTATGAATATGATCAAAATACAGATTCAATATGATCAAAACATGGACTTTCAATATAAGTGCTAGCAATATTATGAAAAAAACAAAAAACCCCAATTGGTAGAATGTGATAGAGTAGCAGTTAGTACCCTAGATGATCAAGTTGCTTCCAGAGGATATCAATATACATTTTGGTATTCGGAGGATTTGAATCTCCCGGTGAAGTAACTGGAAACAACCGATTGAGCTCCTTCAAATTGATAATCTGCAAGTAAACAAGGGCAATTAATGTTGAAGCAGATCCTGGTATTAATTTTTTTGAAGATCCCCAAGATACGGCACCACAAATTCAGGATTTAACAGAGCTCCATATTAAAACTTGGATGAACTTACATCCTGAGGGTGCAATGTGTATGGAAGGAATATGTGGGGAGGCCCTTTACTGTAAGGCATTTGGATCATGTGGGACTGGGCGTGGCAGAGCTTCACATATCCTCTTGGATACCCCAATTCATGATCGATCTCCATTTCTTCGTCTCTCAATCCCATTGAACCCATTCCCTTCTCTGTCTCACCCGCTGCTGAAGGTGAATCAAGAAGGTTCGATTTCACAGACATCGGAACTTCTTAATACCCGTGTGAAGAGGAGCGCTTAGATTATGTTTGGATTGGGAGGGAAAACGGAAGGCTGTAAATGAACAGAAAATGTCCTGTCCAACGTCTAGTTTTCCAGAACTGCAGCAACAATTCAAAGTCAAATTAGCAGAGACGGGCAACGGCTACATTGTTGATATTCCAATCATTTGTTTTCAAGAAAAAGAAAAGGCTCCTTTTAAAGATGTAAGAATGGGCCCTCGAGGTTCGAAGTTCACCTGGTTGCCGCAGTGGGGGCGTCCGGTCCGATAAGTCATGGGTTGAAATTATGGGCCATAAACCGATAAGTCATGGGTTGAAATTATCGGCCATAAATTTCTAATATTTAGCTTGTGGCATGTCATTTAATAAGGTGGTAATGTAGGACATTTAATGGGGGTGGTAATGTCGATTGGATTTTAAGTTGCTTGGGATTCAATGGGTATCAAGTCTGCTGCATCTGCTATAACAGATTGAATATTTTTACATTCTCTAGGTTGAAATTATGGCCCATAAATTTCAAATTATGTTTTATATATATATTCTTTTTTCAACTGAAAATTATGGTATATATTCTTTAGGTGTCTAATTGATATAAATTTTAATAATGAAATAATTTTTAACATCCAAAACTTTTGGATTGAGTTAATAGATAGATAAATTAAATTTTGTAAAAAGTATATTTTAAGTTTGAAATAAAATTTTAATATATATATGAATATTTAAGAACAAAGTTTTTATAAGTGATAGTCAAATTTTCCATCAATTAAATGGAATATAATTTATTGTAAGATTCTTATTAAATTTGTAAAAAAAATTTAAAAAAAATTGTTTGACCAATAATTAAGTTAAGTTTTTTTTTTTTGTAAATAAAAACATTATATTACAACAACTAGAGAAAATTACAGGGCAAAACCATAACCAGGCTAACAGTCTTCGAGCCGAGAGATATTCCCTACAGGGCTAGCCATGCACTAAAGATACCTATACAACTCAAACAAACTAAGACTTTTGAAACCAAAAGGGCGCGCAGGCCCGTCCTTCCAAAACATGGCACCTAAACTCCTAGAGTCTATCTTTCCAAAAAAACAAGAAAAGACTAAATCCTGAGCCAGGGTTGACAGACATAGTGCCTGGGCAACAGGAGACAAACAATTACAGGCCAGACCTTGGAAAAAACTTGAACCGACTGGGTATGCCAAATTACCATTCTGCGAAGGAGCCAATACATCCGGGACCATCATTCTTGCTTCTAGAAGGCCGAGGGAAAACATGACCCCAAAGCTTGAGCTGGAGTTGGGGGCACACCAGGAGGCTCCAGAAACGTCCCGGGGGGAGATAGGACCCTCCTTTTCTTTTTACCACACTGGTCGCAGCATTCTCTCAGCCGAGCCGTCTCATCAGGAGCCTTTCCTACCGTGAAGAAAGAAATCCCCAGGCGGGAGGCTAGAATATCTACTTTCTGATGGATAAGGTGGCACTCACCATTGTGTTGCTTCCACGCCCTTACAGGTTCCTCGTCCCTTGTCGTCTTTGCTTTCCGCTCAGTGAAAGAATTGTCGACTAGCTTCATATTCACCCAGTATTGCATAAGCAAGCGGTCATAAGCCGCAGCACGACCTGCAATGGAGCCAAGGTCCAATACCCAATCCGCCACTTCCCGATGGAGTTTGTCCTTGGGTATGTTTTTCACCGTAGTCCAGAGGTCCTTAACCATGCCCTCCACTTCACGACGGATATTTAGAGGGATGTTGTCTTTGAAGAATTCAGCCTCCTCTTGAGCCTGGAGTTGAGCTCTCGTCGCCCTGCGAGCCGGTCTTGGACCACTCTGCGCAGACGAATAATCTCCACGGGCCTTGCCCTTAACCAACTACCCATGCGGAGCCATTCTCAGCAGGAGAGACTTATATTTACGAGCACAGGGGCAACCGAGCACCAAGAACCGCTCCCAGACCAGACCAGAGGGCCACCGAAGAAACCAGAAGAGCCAAAAGACAGGGGGCACAAAAGAACGAAGATAGTGAATCGCCCAGAATGGCAGGAAATAAGAAGGGAGAGGACGAATCATTACTTCATCAGGTTTGTACCAGGGCGACGCCATGGAACTGGAGCGGACCACCTCTCTCATACCGATCACCATGGAGGACACTCTAACTGAAAGGATAGCCCTGTCAAGTCTGCCGTCCCTCCTTACCCTGTCCATCTTTTCACCTGCGTATGCGGGGGTAAAATAAAGGGCCAAGGACAACCACCTCTGTCCTCAATTACTAATTTCATTAAAACTCACCTCCATCGTGGTGATGGCTCGTCGCAGCATGCTCGCGTCATCTGTCACCAGTATCTTCCACATCGCTCAGGCGTGTCAACTACGTACCTCCCATGTGATCCTGCACCGCCAACTGTCGACAATTATGAGCCCAATCGGAACCATCAAAAGTCCCCAGTGGGCCCCATCGTAAATCCAGCTCCCCCTCGACCCCTACGTTCGCAAGATGGTCCGCCACCTTGTTGGCGTCACGTCTGATGTGGCTAAACGAGACCGCAGGATGGCCTTGGATCAGGTCCCGTAGTTCGTCCAAACGACTGGCCATTCTCCAACTGGTCGACACTTGGCCGCTGACTCTGCCATGAGCTAACTATCGAGCCAGCTGGATCAAGATCCGGGAGTCGCATTCTATTATCGATGGGAAACTGTTGCTGCGCACCAGACATTGCAAGCCTTGGAGCATCCCCTCAAGCTTAGCGGAGTTATTGGAATCACAGCCAATGGCCCCCAGAAAAACGAAAATAATCCTGCCTAGAGAGTCTCTACATAGGCCACCAAAACCCGCAGGGCCTAGGTTCCCCCTGGAGGCCCCATCAAAATTAAGCTTGTAGACCTGGGGGGAGGAGGAGACCAGGATTTCGGGCTAGACGGCTGGAGGATCCTCTCACGCATGCGGAGCTCTTCCAACTAAATTTTGTCCAAACCCCAGAATTCCCCAACGTGGATCTCTTATGCGGGAATTAACTTATCTTCATCGTGCCATTGCATACTTTTGATGGAGGAGAGAAGGTTTTCCCACACTGTTTGCCAAACCTGATCGGGGCTAGCGCATTTGTCTCGGAATATACAGTCGTTCCTCTCCTTCCAAATACACCACATGATCATACCAGGTAAGGCATTCCATATCGTCCTAATAATTCTGTTTTTGAACGTCTTTTGGTTCCATTCAACCAGAGTTCTTGTCGATTGGGCTCTTTTCCTATCACTTCTCCTAAAACCCATCGCCCCCATGTCCTAGATGGCCGTAGCAAATGGACAGCTGTCCAGAAGATGATTTGTGGTTTCCTCCGCCTGGGAACATAGACAGCATTGAGATGGGCCTTGGATTCCTCGCCTCCTGAGGTTTTCGCCTATGAGAATGCGCCCTTTGACAGTCAGCCAAGCGGAAGTGGCGACCTTAGGCCATAAGTTGAGAGTCCAGAGCTTCTTCCATATTTCCCCGTCCTTGGCGTCATTCCCAATTCGGATGTTGTATGCCTCCTTAATATTGAATATTCCTTTTTCCATATACCCCCATCTCAATACATCATTTCCCTCCGTGGGCCTGATGCTCCTCCTATGCATTTCGTCTTGGAAGGCCTCCCAGTCGTCCTCCTCGATTTGTTCAGGTTTGATCATGAAAAACCAACGCCGCCGCTCATTAGGAAGTTGTTCTTGCCAGAAGTGGTGGACGAGAAAGTGACCCTCCGCCCTAGTCCAATCCTGAATTGGGTCCCATCTTGGATTTTTGCTTAACCAAGGGAGTTGATTCCATGAGTCCTCCCAGAACCGTGCACTCCTGCCATCACAGATCTCCCAAAAGCTATGCTTTTGGATTAATTGCCTTCCCGCTTTCGCCTTATTCCATATAGGGGATCCCTGTTGCTCTTCGTTGAAGTGAATTAATTGAGGTCAGGGCCTGTCGTGGCCATATTTTGAGCGCCACAAACGCGCCCAAGGTTCAGAAGAATGAGAGACCCAGCGCCACCAAACTTTCGCCCCCTGGACTTCGGCCATAATTTCTGGATCCCGCAAGCCCAACCCCCCCCTTCAGTTTTGGCTGGCAAATGCTATCCCAACTAACCAAAGCAAATTTGGCTTTTTCCTCTCTGCCTCCCCACAGGAAGATGCGTTGGATGCGCCGAATCTCACGCAAAATGGATTTTGGAGCCAAAAGGACCGAGAACAGATAGATAGGCATTGCTTGAAGGATTGATTTAATCAAGACGAACCTACTGGGGAAGTTCAGGGGTCTAAGGGTCCAGTGGGTGAGTTTTTGATTCATCCTGTCAAGGAGTTCCATCCAGGACACACTCTTCAATTTACCCGGGTTCAGAGGGACTCCTAGGTACTTAGAAGGAAAAGAGCCTTTCGAAAACCCCAGGATACGAAGGATGTTCCTCTGAGAGGCTGGAGCAGTGTTGAGAAAAAAGACTTGGGATTTGGCCTGGTTAACATCGAGAACTGAGGCTTTGACAAATAGGTTCAAACACGCTTTGAAGCTTCGTGCTTCTTGGACTGAAGGGTGCCCCATGACATAGTGTCATCTACAAATTGATGGTGGGTTTGAGCCTCCAAAGAGTTTGTCAGACGAATGCCTCGAAGCTCGCCACAATCCGCCTTAGACTGAAGGAGACGGCTCAGGCCTTCAGCCATAAGGATGAAGAGAAAAGGGGAGAGGGGGTCTCCCTACCTAAGGCCTCTAGAAGATTGAAATGTACAAGTCAGGGTTCCATTTAGGAGAATGCTGAAGAAAGGGGTGGAAATGAGCCCCATAATCCATTCCACTCAGTCCTGGCAGAACCTGTAGGCCACCAACATTCTGCGGATGTAGTCCCAATTTAATTTATCATAAGCTTTTGAAATATCCAATTTAATCAACATACTAGGAAGTCTCGAGCTTTGCAGGGAATGCAGGACTTCCTAAATCAAGATGACCCCATCCAAGATTTGGCGTCCTTCAACAAAGCCCGACTGCTCTGGGCAAATTAGAGTGGGGAGAGGCTTCAAACAGTTGGCAATGACTTTGGAGATGATTTTATAGACCACATTGCATAGCGCTATCAGCCTGGACTTGTCTGGGCGATCTACCCCCGTCTCCTTAGGAATGAGAGAAAGGAACGTGGCATTGAAAGCTCTCAGCACCCCCTTTTTGTTCCTTGATTCCTCCACAATTTCCACCACCTCCTCCTTAACCATATCCCAGAAGTGGTGAAAGAAGTTGGAGGTGAACCCATCCGGACCAGGAGCTTTTCCCAGTGCCATCTGATTGACTGCCTCTTCCACTTCTTGCATAGAAACTGGTTTGACTAGCATCTCATTATCTTCCCTAGTGACTGAGGGAGGGATTAGCCTTGTGATTTGAGCTATATCTCTTTCCTTGTCATGGATGTCTTCGTTCAGGATCTCAGCGAAATAGTGATTGAGTTCCTCCTCGATTTCGCGATGTGTTTCAATTCGACCTCCTTCCATCTTTCTAAGTTTCACAATCCTCCAGGAGTGTCGATCCTAAATGACCGAATTATGAAAAAACTTGGTATTTCTCTCTCCATCCTGCAGCCATTTAACTTTGGATTTTTGTTTCCAGTATATGCCTTCCTGTTTTTCCTGAGCCTCTAACTGTCCCCATAACTCCTTTTCTTTTTTCTGCATGTCCGCGTCCCATCCTTCTGTCATTCCTTTCTGACTAAGTTGTTCCAAATCAGCAATCAGTCTTTTCTTGTCCTCAAAAATGTTTCCAAACTCCTCCTTATTCCAGGTACAGATTCGGGATTTGAGAGATTTGAGCTTCTGTTGGAAACAGTACATAGCTGTGCCTACTGGGGGAACCAGCTCCTGCCACCACTGCTACACAAGATTTTTAAAGTCCTTATGTTCCATCCAAAATTGTTCAAACTTGAATGGTTTCCCCAAAGTGGTGCTTGACCAGTCCGATCGAAGGAAAATCGGCCAATGGTCGGAACCAGCCATCGGGAGAACCTCTGCCATAATTTCTCCCATGTCATGAAGAAGAGGCTATGAGACCAAAAACCTATCAAGGCACGAAGCAACTAGGTGTTCACCCCCCCGCTCGTTGTTCCATGTATACCAACCGTTACTGGTTTCCATATCCACGAAGGAGCTACCCGCCTGGAAGGCCCCAAAAGCCTCTTGATATCTGTCCAAAGATATTCTCCCTCCCTTTTTTCCCCCAAGGTTGGCAATGAGGTTGAAATCCCCTCCCATTACCCATCGTCCTCCCCCCACTTGGTTATTGGCCCACTCCAAAAAATCAAAGAAGGCCTGCTTTTCAAAGAAGCTACTAGGGCCATAGGTGTTCACCAGAGTGCCCTTCGCCCCGGAAATAAGGTGGTGGAAATCAGCTATAAGGGAGAACTTGTTGGCTCTCCAATTTGAGAGCTCCACCACCTGAGGGATCCATAGGATTGCTATGCCCCCAGATTGGCCTGCCGCATCCAGGGCCATCACCCAACTACCTTTCCAGATTTTACTACTGATCTTATCCATGCCCTCATAGCTACATTTCGTTTCCTGAATAAAGAGGATATCAGTGCTTTCCTGCTTGATTTGCTGGTCGAGAGTTTTCCACTTCCTGGGGTTACCACACCCCCTTATATTCCAGGAGATGACCTTCATTGGGAAACTTTGGAAACTTCAGAAAAGGCCGCCCTAATCATCGGATATTGGCCTGATTTGATTAGTTTGACTCCAATCTCTGCAATGCGTTGCTTGTTTGATTTTCTTCCTCTACACTGTTCCTCCTCCGGAGGTTTCCGCTTATGCCCTGTTAGGGGATCTGGGTCAATCCCTAGGTTCGGATGGCCCCCCGCCTTGATAATGGCCTCCTAAAGGAGCTTGATTTTTCATCTGGACACATACCCTTCCCCTTCTTTCCACACTCTTCTTCGATAGCATCCAGATCTAATTCACCTAATTCCATTTCTTCATCATCAGCTTCCTCTACTATCTCCATCTGCTGGGCTTCAACCTCCTCCGTCAGGATGGGGGATTTGGTGGGCTGAGCGTCACTTTATTTTTCCTTAAGCGTGCCTTCCTCATCCAAACCTCCTAGGGTCTCAAAAGCATTCCTAGACCAGAACTCCCTCGTTTGTGTGTCTTTTTTGGATTTTGACTGCCCCGTGGCCTTGTTCCTCTTGCGATTCTTCACCTGGGTGAAACCATCCCGCGCCGCCCCTAATTTTACCTGACTAGGGTCGAATGAGGCTGGCTTGGCCTCCATCTGCGGGTAGTTCCTCCCCAAGTGGCCATACTCATGGCATTGCCAGCATCTGAAAGGGATTTGCTCATAGTCGATGGGTTGGAGCCACTCTTCATCCTGCTAACTTAGGTTTATGGCTTCTGGTAATTCCTTGGAGAGATCCAGGTAAACCCAAATCTTGGCGAAGGAGGTATACCTCTGGGTCCTCGTCTGCTCCGACACCTTAATAAACTCACCGAGGGCATTCCCAATATCCCGTAGGGTATCCAGATCCCAATATTCCCCGGGGAGAGAGAAAAGGCGGATCCAAACTGGGGCCACCGTCATGTCCTCTGTTTTTGGATTAAAACGCTCCTTCCATGGGCGAAGGTATAGCCCAGCAGAAAAAAAGAAATAGGGACCTCCCTCCAGGATCCGATCTCTATCCTCCTGATTGAAGAAAATGATCGTGAAGAAGCCCTTAGAGCCTAGCTGCAGATCATAGTGACCCTTAGGGTTCCACACGCTGCTAATCCATTTAACCAGGTCCTTCTCCTTGGGCCATATCCCTACAAACTTACCAATCAGAGCTTTCTCTTTCCATTGCTCGATCGTACCCCTCACCTTTTCAGAACGAATCTGAACTGTAGGGATGGTGGGGGCTTTTGGCAAACAACCCCCCATCCCAGGCTTGCGGCCAGCAGATGGGCTCTCTCGTTGGTCCTTTGCGGAAAAAACCTCTCCTTCAGGCCCATCGGGCCTTGAAGAGCCTGCTTCCATCCACCAAACTCCCAGGGAGGCCAGCCACCCGGAGAGCCTACCTTCTTCTGCGGCCAAGGGCCCTAAAGGGCAGGTTGTGCAGGAAGGCCACTAAGCAAAACCCCTGTAAACCCTAGCAAAACCCCCAGTCATTCCTCCGTTCATTCATCGTCAAATGATCATCCTATGCTCAATAATTAAGTTAAGTTAAAAGAAAGACTAACATGTTATAAAACATGTTTTTGGATTTAGAAGAAGTTTCCAATTGTGGAGAGCAACTCCCACCTTTTTACCTCCACCTTCATATAGCCTTTGAAATATTAGTAAAACCAAATAACAAATAAAGAGGGAGTCATAAGAACTAAAGAGGGAATCATAAGAACTAGTCAAGGATTAAATTGAAGCTAATTAAAATAGGTCAATGTGATATAAAGTCATTAATAATATTAACTATTGTTTAGTAAATTTATATTTAAAAGATCCCAATGCTAAAAAAAACTTATTGATAAATCTTTGTTTAACAAATTTTTTTGGCCTTACTTTAATAACTAATTTTTCAACTTATAATTAATAAACTCAATCTTAATATAAATGACTAAATCTAGACTTTGTTTAGTCAAATTATATTTAAAAGATCCCAATTGTAAAAAATCTCATTGATAAATCTTTGTTTGCTGAATTTATATTTAAAAGATCCCAATTTTAAGAAATCACATTGATAAATTTAGGAGATGTGCCAGTGAGTCTAGACTTTGTTTAGTCAATTTATATTTAAAAGATCCCAATTTGAAATATCCCAATTGTAAAAAATCTCATTGATAAACTTTTTGTTTGCTGAATTTATATTTAAAAGATCCCAATTTTAAGAAATCACATTGATAAATTCAAGAGATGTGCCACTGAGATTCTTCTTGATTAGGGAGGGAAATATATGCTTTGTTTATGGACCTTGACTATATTGTCTCTCTAGGAATTCAAAACATTATTATCATTGAGGACTCTCTTCTACTTATCTTGCAAGCTTGAAAAAGGACTCCCCAAGATGATTTGATCGTTGTGAAGCTTCAATTTCGTACTGTTGATCTCCTACGAGGAATAAAATAAGCTAATCTAGTGCATGTCCAAAGACACAACAACCCATTAGCTAATCGGCTTGTTAATCAAGCTCCCATCCTAGGAAAAGGTGTTCTAATTAAAAATGGGGACCAACCTCTCAACCAATGGCTCCCCTAAGGTTTTTATTATGTTTTGGAATCAATGGATTGATTACACCCCCCCCTTGCATGGACATCAACCACCAATGGTCCAAACTTTGAAGCGTTGGCATTAAAGACATTTCTACTTCATGCATGGGAGAAGCCTCAAGAGGTTTTGTTTTGATGTTGGTTATGCTTTGTTCTCGCTTTATGGTGGATCAGTTTGTTCCCTCTTATGCATATGGTATTTTGATGGCTTTTTTCCCTTGGGATGAAGTTCATGGGAGTTCTCTCCTTGTGGTTTGGTGTTTTGATGTTGGTTTCTCTGGTGGTTTCTAGGTGGAGGTCGTTTTTGGGTAGGTTATGTTAGCTTCAGTTGGTTTTGGGCCCCTCCCTATTGACCTCTTGTAAGGGTGGGGTTGTGTCTTGTTGTGGTTTGGGGTTTGGCGATTCGTGTCTACTGTCATTATGAAGGATGAAGAGGTGATTGTGGCAGAGCTAACAAAATTGTTGGTGGGTCTGCGAGACGTGAAAGAAGGCATTCATGACATGTAGTCAACCTTGAGTAGGACAAATTCTTAGCTAGATGGTGTCCTCTCTGCTATCCATGAGGTAACTACTCATGTCTCTTTGCTTGACCATCGATTTAATGATTTGAAGGACCAAGTTCGTCTTTAGGATGTTTAGATGGAAAATATGACCATCATTGTGGATTTACATCATGAAATGTTGGCTAGTAGTCAATCAAGGCTCATCTAGAATGTTGGCTCCAGGTTTGTGGAGGAGGAATCAGTTCATAAGTTGACTGCTGCCATTATTGAAATTTCAAGTTCCCAGGTTTGACTGGGGAGATTAGAGAAGTATAGGGATATATATATGGTTTCAACTCTCTAATTTTTGTTCATGATTTGTTCATGCGTCTTTTTGCTTGGCTAGTTTGTTAAGGTTTATAACAATATAACAATTTTTGTAAATGGTGTAATAGTCTTGAGGGTGCAAGTTGATGATAGATTGTGGGTATAGCTCCGTGGAACTTTGAGTTGGGTTGTAATTTGAAAATCTATGTACTTATTTTGGTTGTTTTCATCATCTTTTTAATTTAAATGTTGCCTATCTTTGTTTAAAAAAACTTTATTTATATATTCAAACTTTATATTATTATAATTTTTTTTATATATTATTTATGTAAAATGTAAATTAATAGATAATTTTTCCCATATATATAATTTGAAATAAATTTAAATTTTTAAAAATAAAATTTCATAATCAAAATTTATATTAATTAATTAAAAGTATATTTGAGTCAACCATTTTTGAAAAAAAAAATCAAGTTGGTTATTCTTTTTATAAAATAAAACATAAATTCCAACACTATTTTATTAAGTTTATAATATATATATATATATATATATATATATATATATATTATTTAATTTAATTTAATATAATATAATATAATATAATAGTTAAAGATACTTGTCTTGTCTTCTTTTCTTTGAGAATGGCACCATTTTGAAAAATGTTGAGTGTAAAACCACTTTATGATATGACTTTTTAGATTTGTGCAAAAGTTATTCTGCAATATTAAAAGGGACTATGTTTTTATATGATGCATTTTAAAAGTTTTTTTTAATTATGTTGAGAGGTGTTCTATAATCTAATATGAGGAAGATCTTGTAATGTCGCATAATGTTTGTCGGCTATAAAGAATAAATAATAGATTTTTTTAAAAATTACCCTCCAAAATAAATGTCGAGCACAAAAACAACACAATATGGAGGAGATGTTGTAATGTTCCTACTTAACAAAATAATAAAAAATAAAATATTGAATTATCCGCAAAAAAATGTTGATGGTGCACATGGTTGTAAAACCATGTGCAAGGCTTCATAAACAACCCATGGTTTTATTATACATGGTTTAGGAGGTCGTTGCAAATGGTTTTAAGACCATGTGCAAGGCCTCCTAAACAACCCATGATTTTAGGAGGGCCTTGCACATGGTTTTAAAACCATGTATGGGGGAGATGTTGTAATATTCTTTCCTAACAAAATAAAAAATATTATGTCGGCCATAAATAGTATTAAATATTAATAATAAAAATATTATATGTCGACCTCAAATAAAAAGATGTGTCTTTTGGTGTGAATCACACAGAAGCTGATAGTTGAGTGCAATACTTAAGAAGATGTTTGCACCTCCAAAGATTTGATCCCTCTCGACGCTTGATAGAGCCTAGGATTTGGATCTATGCTACTATTCTCCTCAATCTAAGGGAATTATGATTGAGGAATTATTTTGGTGACAATATTGTGATGTCTATAGAAACCAAAATCTATTTCAATGTAGATCATAATTTATGTATAATTGACATAAAATGTGATGAAAATTGTTATGTTAAAAAAAAATGATTGAACATTAATTTAATAAATTAGTATGGATCTATTTTAAACCTGGATTTACCAAGTATGAAGAAGGATCCAATTTCTTGAGGTGTAATTTTTTTAATATTATGTTAAGAACGTTAGAAAAGTAAAAAACGCGTCTCCCCCAAACTAAGATGTAGTGTAAAACACCTTACTACTTTAAATACAATAACTTTTTACTTTTGGATTTGGTACATGCCAAATAAATTTTTAAACTTTAAAATGTGTAAATACCATATTCATAGAAAATTGTGCTATCAAACAACAACCACATGTGGAAAAAAATAATACATGATTCTCCATGAGGTGTGGAATTTCAAATCTACTATGCATGTCAAATGGAGATTTGATGATGGTTTTGGAATTTTCATGCCTTTCACTATACATTTCATACAAATTTATGGCTGTCAAATTTGTTTAGATTTTTATATGAAATTTCAACTTAAATGTTATTAAAATAAAGACACCAAAACAAGCATACATAAGCAACGATTTAGTGAGCTACGAACAACAAAAAACGACCTAAAGACAAAAACTCCTGGGCCCTAATGAATGGTCCTTCTCTCATTTTCATCTTTCACAGGAAGACGAGGCAGTGCCATAAAAAGAAAAGCAACTAGTAGGTTAACTAACTGAGTAATTAATTTTTAGTTAGTTGTAACAATTTTACCTAAATGCAAAATACAGAATATTTTACATACCAAAATGTGAGTCGTGACATATAGATTTTGAGCAAGTGTACCTGTTAATGCTTAGTGAGCACTGAGAACCAAACGACGGACTCCAACTCCAGGTCTCTGCGCCACCCTCGAGTTCCCACTGGGCCACTACCCACAACTTAGAACAGATTATCCCAGGGAAGACTGCAACAAAAACCCTACTGTTAAAACACACATCCATTGGCGACAAGGAAAAGAAACAAAAAAGAAATGATATAAAATGTAATATATGATGCTACACGTCTACTATGCCTGTCAAATGGAGATTTGAAGATGGTCTTGTACCACGCCAAATTCCAGGCCTGGTTGCATACATAATTTCTACAACACATTTTCTCTCTTAAATGTGGTCTCCTCGATGCGTTCAAAAGGTGCACTCATAGGCTGGAATCTCTTTTGTGAGCTAAGCCAAACTCCCAGCCTTGGTCGTTGGCTTTCGAGCGCTGACCCAACACCCAAACCTACGCATCGAAGCCCTAGATTATGTGTCAACTCTCAACAAACAAAAGCCACGAGCCAGTGGGCTTACTGCTCACAACTCAAGCACCACGTGCTCACGTGCACAGTTGTCCAAGTAGGAGGGTGAAGGAATTTGGAATGAAGGGGGACGTAGACATCATTGTTCACCGCTACAAAGACTATATATATTTATATATAACATAGGTACCATGCCTATGAAAATAATTATAAAAAAAAACCACCATCTCGCTCTCATAGAGGAGAAAGGCCAACCCCTACCGTGGAACAAAACCGAAATAAAAATAAACAGAAGAAGAGAGATTTTGCTATACCTTAATTATAAAAAAAAACCACCATCTCGTGCTCACAGAGGAGGAAGGCCAACCCCTATCGTGGAACAAAACCCAAATACAAAAGAAAAAACAGAAGAAGAGAGATTTTGTTATACCTTAAACCAGTCGCTATGGAACTCTAGTTGTCTATAGCTGGTGGTAGCATTATCGTCCCAACCGACTCAAGTTTCAACTCCATTAACTCCCTTGCGCCTGGATTGATGGCTCCGACAGGCAACACAATTACAAAGGAATGAGGATGTTGTATGCAGCCGCAGGTGGAGGGTCGGATCCGACCAATTTAATTTCTGGAGGCTTCCCATTAATGCTGGGACAGTGGGAATTAACATAGTCTGCAGACAATATGGCATAATGCATTAGTTGGTGAAATTGACATGATAATATGAAGCCAGCACGACGAGCAATACTCTACATGCAACAGAGTGTTTAATACGCCCCTTGTGCATGAATTTATTGTTTGTCGTTTGACTCCGCCATGCCCATGCCCACCGTTCTGACGCCTCCATGCCGATGCCCAGCTTGCAGATGCACATGCACATGCATATCATATTGCATGTTATATATCTGGTCGCGTCACTATTCAGACACCGTGTTTAAGAGGCTAATTTGAATTTTGAATTTCAAATGCTAGGGCTCCACAAATGGTTCCTCACACCAATTCCCTCCATTCTCTCCCATGGCAGAAGACGCTATCCTTCCATCAAGGATACCTCCAAAAACTCGCGGTCGTAGTTCGAATCTTGCACAATGTGCAGAGGAGGAGTTCCTTCTGGGCTTGTAAGTATTTTTAGAAGGAAATGCGTGAAAGGATGCTGGAGAGATTCTCTCCATACTATGGCTTTGATGAAGGCGCTGAGCATTAAGGTATATGAACTTAATAATCTTAACGTATGCATTCTTTGTTGTTATTTGCATAATGATCGCTTTTGCTGCAGGTATCTCTCAGTCTCAAGATATGTGTCATGAGTTTTTTTTTACAGGAGTTTACATCCAGAAATAACATCTCTCTGCCATGTCATCCTATCCCAGCGCTACAAGGCGTTCTTGTCATCCTATCCCAGTGCAACAAGGCGTTCTTTTCCTACCCAACTAGACCAGAAATTGGATGGGGTTTGGTTTCGGGACTGAGGTTTTGTTAGGAAAATGCCAGAGAATTAAATGAGAATACAATATGTTTTGCTAAGAAAATGCCATAGTTTGGATTCGACAGACTTTTCCTTCTTCCTTGCCAGTGCATGGAATGTTCATAGAACACTGCAACATCTCATGAGAGATACCTTCCCACTTTGCCATCCTTTTTTCCCTTATATATTAACTCTCACTGGCACATGAATCCATTCAAATTTTGAGCAATATTATTCAGTGTAATTATTTGAGTTTGGAGCAGATGAGATTTCATTTCTTGGGTCATCGTCAATTTATCGGATCATCCGGATAAAATCAAAGAGCACAGCTGATAAGTTTGTTCTAGTAGGTGTTTATGTGTATTCCAAAATGCTGTATTGGGTTAACTATTGAGCTCTCATTCTTACTCTCCCTCTCAGGGGAAGATTAGTTGTGGAAATGGAATCCAGTAGTCTTTTCTTCATGTTTACCACTCTGTTGTTGCAGCCTGCCTATCCATGATTTTTGCTCTAGCCTTGGCATTCATAACAGAAACCCATCTGGATTTCATACAAAGCATTTTAGTACGAGCGATGAAAATATAGAAGGTGGACGCAACTTTTGTTAATGACTGTAACTTCCATCAATTAACGTTGTTACCATTTGGAGTAGCCGGAGGGCAACATTGTCATTTTATATTTTTGAGATTCACTATGTTTTATTTGTTCCATTTTGGTTCAAATAATTTGCCCAATAATTCTCTCACAAAGATGTCTATACATTACAATTAGTTAGTCTAATTTCTAGTTTCATCCATTCATCCGGACCGAAATAAATTTGGGAGAATGATGTTGATATGAAAAATGGTAATTTTTAATATATATTTATAAACCTTATGCCCTTTTTTTTTTCCAAGAAAAAAAAGCGTAATTTTATTTCAAGCCGAGGCGATATAAAATCACATTCTGTAGGTGCATAAGCACATCCGAGACAAGACCTATCATAGGTCTGCAGAAAGAATAACAAAAAACAATAATATTACATAAGATGTCTAGGAATTAGGGATTTTATAATAATCCTCTAATTTCCCTTTCTTTCCTCTCTTCTTTGATTTCACTTCTGTCCATCCCCCCTTCTAAGGTGCAACTACAATCAGTTCTTTACTCGCCTGCGCCACTTCTGGCTGAGCAGATGTTTTATCTTTATCTGAATCTGAGTTTTCTGATTCATGTGCACCCTTTTATCTCAACTTTGATTATATTTATATATATATTATTTGTTGAAATTATATTAAAGGATAAAAATTCAATTAAGATTTCTGTTATCATCTTTATTAAGTAAAATATACTTTCAATTACTATATATTATTTATTAAAATTGATAAAAAATCAAGTTGGGTTAAAAGCAAGTTATATATATATATATATATATATATATATATATATGGGATAAACATCTAATAAGATTAACATCTTTATTAACTAAAGAATAATTTCAATTACTATTAATCAATATCAATTATTTTTAATTATTTATTTTAAGGTGAAAATGTTTACTTAATTTATTTAAAATTCTTTATTAACTAAAGAATAATTTCAATTACTATTAATCAATATCAATTATTTTCAATTATTTATTTTAAGGTAAAAATGTTTACTTAATTTATTTAAAATAGGACTACTATTGAGAAGTTTCAAAGCCATAGCACTAAATTAATATTAATTAATTTGTTAAGACATGTTTAACCAAAAATGGTAATGGTTATTTTCTTTTTCGCTAGAAGTAGAAATGTCAAAATCCATAATGTCAAAATCCATAATGGAAAAATGTTGTTAAAACAAATAGTTACCACTTATTTTTGTTATTTCAAAGTCTCATTTGGTGTATGACTTATATTTTAACCATTTTATGATGACTTTGAAGAGTTTTATAAATGTGTGAAAAAAACAATAGTAATTGAATCTAATAGAAAAAAATATGAATTGGGGCGTTATACTTGGCTTTATGATGATAACAAATGAGAACATTACAAATATTTGGATGGCTAGTTATATAGAATGAACATCTTTCATGAAGAAAGCTAATATGACTTGGTGCGTCATACTTAGCTTGGTGACGATAAAAATAATTTGGATGGCTAGGTATATATAGAA
>LPNX010528259.1:1309425-1325224 GCA_001517045.1 Pseudotsuga menziesii
CATCTACACTTTATGCAATCCCATTTTTATTTGTTGAGATGAAAAAGTTCATACTCATTTCTTATTTGTTGTTTTTGAGAAGAACAAGTTCATAGGTAACTATATTTGTGGATTTATTTTGATTTAAACCTTTTTTCCTCACAATTTTAAGATTCTAATGTATGTCTAAGTATTTTGATTAATTAGATATTATTATGCACTATGGTGCTTTGTGTATGTGTCTTATTTTCTATTATTTCTCATCAAGAAAATGAATTTGTTTATAAAGATTTTCCAATATATAGCTACATATTCCAAAATAAATTTGATCGCTCTCTTACTCCATAGATATTGATTTAAGTTATAATTTTTTTTATAAGTAGATATGAATTTTTTTAAATAATTTTAATAATTATTTTTTCTTCTTATAAGCTCGCATTTTATTTTTAAATTAGAGCACCTCACTCCTCCAAGTATAATGAATAGTCAGTAGTTATTCAAATATGAAATGTGTTCTTACCCTTATAACATAAATACAATTTATTTAAATATTTCCAAACTAACAACTATATTATGTTAAAATAGTATATTATAACTAAGTAGTTGTTTTGAGAAGAAGAGAGTTCGAATGGGAAGAGTAGGGTTATGGGAAATTTAATTAATTTACATACTAATTTTAACTGGTTTTGGAGGAGAATGCACTAAGCTATTTTTATCCATTGTATTTGAATCTTGTCCATTTTTTTTTCCAAAATAACTTTGAATATTAATTCTTTTTAATTCATATGAATTATACATATTTATGAATAAATATCTATAATGATAAATAATTAGTTATTCAATTATGAAATGAGCTTTGCCTTAACAAGAGAAACACCATGTTTAATATTTTAAAAATAATTACTATATGTTAAAATAGTATTAAATAAGGAGTAGTTATCTTGAAAAGAACCCCAATGGGAAGAGCAGGGCTAAGTCTACGGGGATGGGAAATGTAATTATTGTCTAGTGAATAAGGGGTTGTAGGTGTTGCCATGTCTTATGTAGATTGGTTGTGTGCAAGGGCATAGATGGACTATTTGTTGGATTTGTTCTTAAAGTTGCAAGTAGATGATCCTTAGTAGTGCATAGAAGATTTTTATTTTTATTGTTGTATGGATTTGGGAGGAAAAGGTGCTTCAAATTTTGTCGGTATGATTTATTAGGTGGTTGTGAACGTGGAAGCATCCATAACAATGGTTTATTCACTAAATGGTTAGGGTTTTTAATTAACTTGAAACTGTGTTTGAGAGTTTTGGAGTTAACATTTTGTTGAAGATTAAGATACACGGATTTATGAAGAATGAGAATCTTGTTTATGGTGTCATAAATTCAATGAGCGCTCTATGAGAGTACTTATCATATATTGAATAACACTGCTACCGATCGTTGGGTGAAGGCCATTGTGCACTTTCTCAATTTCAAGAAAAACTCGATCATTAACAACTAATTATGCACATTCTGCCCTCCGTATATGCGCATTTACGAAATCCAAAATGCGCATATACAGAAGGCAGCATGTGCATAAACGGAAGCGAGCTTCCGTATATGCGCATATACGAAAGCTCGTATATGTGCATTCTGCCCTCCGTCTATGCGCATTTACGAAATCCAAAATGCACATATACGGAAGGCAGCATGCACATAAACAGAAGCGAGCTTTCGTATATGCGCATAAACAGAAGCTCGTATATGTGCATTCTGCCCTCCGTATATGCGCATTTACGAAATCCAAAATGCGCTTATACGGGAGGCAGCATGCGCATAAACGAAAGTGAGCTTCCGTATATGCGCATATACGGAAGCTCGTATATGCATATTCTGCCCTCCGTATATGCGCATTTACGAAATCCAAAATGTGCATATACGGGAGGCAACATGCGCATAAACGGAAGCGAGGTTCCGTATATGTGCATATATGAAAGCTCGTATATGTGCATTCTGCTCTCCGTATATGCACATTTACGAAATCCAAAATGCGCATATATGGGAGGCAGCATGCGCATAAACGTAAGCGAGCTTCCGTATATGCGCATAAACGTAAGCGAGCTTCCATATATGCGCATTCTGCCCTCCGTATATGCGCATTTACGAAATCCAAAATGCGCATATACGGGAGGCAGCATGCGTATAAACGGAAGCGAGCTTCCGTATATGCACATAAACGGAAGCTCGTATATGTGCATTCTGCCCTCCGTATATGCGCATTTACGAAATCCAAAATGCGCATATACAGGAGGCAGCATGCGCATAAACGGAAGCGAGCTTCCATATATGTGCATAAATGGAAGCTCGTATATGTGCATTCTGCCCTCCGTATATGCGCATTTATGAAATCCAAAATGCGCATATACGGGAGGTAGCATGCGCATAAACGGAAGCGAGCTTTTGTATATGCGCATATACGGAAGCTCGTCTATGTGCATTCTGCCCTCCGTATATGCGCATTTATGAAATCCAAAATGCGCATATACGGAAGACAGCATGCGCATAAATGGAAGCGAGCTTCCGTATATGCGTATAAACAAAAGCTCGTATATGTGCATTCTGCCGTCCGTATATGCGCATTTACGAAATCCAAAATGCGTATATACGGGAGGCAGCATGCGCATAAACAGAAGCGAGCTTCCGTATAAGATTGACATCAACTCACACCAATCAAAACATCATGTGTAAGACTGACATCAACTCACACCAATCAAAATGTAACAAATTTGCATTATTTGAAAAAATCATATAAATTATTTTTTTGAACTATACACAAACCACCCAAGACTATTAGCTTAGAAAAAACTTATACTCTGTAAGCAAATTAATAGGGAGTGAACGATTTTTATATATCCATGGAGGACATAATAATATGCTTTTAAATAAAAGTGGTTTTAAGAATCCTATGCACAGCCTTCCATATATGCTTTTAAATAATATGCACAGCCTTCCGTATATGCACATTTACGGAATCCAAAATGTGCATATACGGAAGAGAGCTTGCGTATATGCGCATTTTGGCCTCTGTATATGCGCATATACAGAAGCTTGCTTCCATTTATGCGCATTTTGCCTTTCGTATATGCGCAATTTGGATTTTGTAAATGCGCATATATGGAGGGCAGAATGCACATATATGAGCTTCCGTATATGCGCATATACGGAAGCTCGCTTCCGTTTATGCGCATTCTGCCTTCCGTATATGTGCATTTTGGATTTCGTAAATGCGCATATACGGAGGGCAGAATGCGCATATAGCTCGCTTCCGTATATGTGCATATACGGAAGCTCACTTTCGTTTATGCGCATGCTGCCTCCCATATATGCGCATTTTGGATTTCGTAAATGCGCATATACGGAGGGCAGAATGTATACAAGCTTCCGTTTATGCACATATATGGAAGCTCGCTTCCGTTTATGCGCATGCTGCCTCCCGTATATGCGCATTTTGGATTTCGTAAATGCGCATATACGAAGGGCAGAATGCACATATACGAGCTTCCATTTATGCGCATATACGGAAGCTCACTTCCGTTTATGCGCATGCTGCCTTCCGTATATGCGCATTTTGGATTTCATAAATGCGCATATATGGAGGGCAGAATGCGCATATACGAGCTTCCGTATATGCACATATACAGAAGCTCGCTTCCATTTATGTGCATGCTGCCTCCCATATATGCGCATTTTGGATTTCGTAAATTCGCATATACGGAGGGCAGAATGCACATATACGAGCTTCCGTTTATGCGCATGCTACCTTCTGTATATGCGCATTTTGGATTTCGTAAATGCGCATATATGAAGGGCAAAATGCACATATACAAGCTTCCGTATATGTGCATATATGGAAGCTCGCTTCCATTTATGTGCATGTTGCCTCCCGTATATGCGCATTTTGGATTTCGTAAATGCGCATATACGGAGGGCAGAATGCACATATACGAGCTTCTGTTTATGCGCATATACGGAAGCTCGCTTCCATTTATGCGCATGCTGCCTCCCGTATATGCACAATTTAGATTTCGTAAATACGCATATACGGAGGGTAGAATGCACATATACGAGCTTCCGTTTATGCGCATATACGGAAGCTCGCTTCCATTTATGCGCATGCTGCCTCCCGTATATGCGCATTTTGGATTTCGTAAATGCGCATATACGGAGGGCAGAATGCACATATACGAGCTTCCATATATGCGCATATACGGAAGCTCGCTTCTGTTTATGCGCATGCTGCCTTCCGTATATGCGCATTTTGGATTTCGTAAATGCGCATATACGGAGGGCAGAATGCACATATACGAGCTTCCGTATATGCGCATATATGGAAGCTCGCTTCCATTTATGCGCATGCTGCCTCCCGTATATGCGCATTTTGGATTTCATAAATGCGCATATACGGAGGGCAAAATGCACATATACGAGCTTCCGTTTATGCGCATATATGGAAGCTCGCTTCCGTTTATTCGCATGCTGCCCCCCTTCTCTCTCTCTGTCCCTAACCCTTAGTTACCCCTTCTCTCACTCTCTTTATTCCTTTCTCCACTTACCCCAATCTCCTAACACCCCCCTCTGTCTCTACCTTCAACCCATTAACACCCCTCCTCTCTCTCTAAATCTCTAACCCCGAACAAACCCCCTCTCTCTATCTCTTTCATACTCCCCATACCTCTGACCCCCTCATCTCTATGTATCTCCTACTATCCCTTGCCTTAACGCCCCCTCTATCTTTGTTTCTCCTAATCCCCCTCATCCTGTCATTAACCCCCTCCCCCCTCTTTCTCTCTCTCCAACACCCATCCCCCTTTAACTCTAATCACTCTAATCACCCTACTCCCCAAACCCCTAAGCCCGTCAATCTCTCTCTCTCTCTCATACTCCTCTCTTTCTTTGTCTTCCCCCTTCCCCTCATTCTCTATCTTCCTTGTAACCCTTGCTAATATTTAGTGTCATTCTATATATACCTAGCCATCCAAATTATTTTTATCATCACCAAGCTAAGTATGATGCACCAAGTCATATTAGCTTTCTTCATGAAAGATGTTCATTCTATATACCTAGCCACCCAAATATTTGTAATGTTCTCATTTGTTATCATCATAAAGCCAAGTATAACGCCCCAATTCATATTTTTTTCTATTAGATTCAATTACTATTGTTTTTTTCACACATTTATAAAACTCTTCAAAGTCATCATAAAATGGTTAAAATATAAGTCATACACCAAATGAGACTTAGAAATAACAAAAATAAGTGGTAACTATTTGTTTTAACAACATTTTTCCATTATGGATTTTGACATTTCTACTTCTAGCGAAAAATAAAATAACCATTACCATTTTTGGTTAAACATGTCTTAACAAATTAATTAATATTAATTTAGTGCTATGGCTTTGAAACTTCTCAATAATAGTCCTATTTTAAATAAATTAAGTAAACATTTTCACCTTAAAATAAATAATTGAAAATAATTGATATTGATTAATAGTAATTGAAATTATTCTTTAGTCAATAAAGAATTTTAAATAAATTAAGTAAACATTTTCACCTTAAAATAAATAATTAAAAATAATTGATATTGATTAATAGTAATTGAAATTATTCTTTAGTTAATAAATATGTTAATCTTATTAGATGTTTATCCCCATATATATATATAACTTGCTTTTAACCCAACTTGATTTTTTATCAATTTTAATAAATAATATATAGTAATTGAAAATATATTTTACTTAATAAAGATGATAACAGAAATCTTAATTGAATTTTTATCATTTTATATAATTTCAACCAATAATATATATATAAATATAATCAAAGTTGAGATAAAAGGGCATAAGGTTTATAAATATATATTAAAAATTACCATTTTTCATATCAACATCATTCTCCCAAATTTATTTCGGTCCGGATGAATGGATGAAACTAGAAATTAGACTAACTAATTGTAATGTATAGACATCTTTGTGAGAGAATTATTGGGCAAATGATTTGAACCAAAATGGAACAAATAAAACATAGTGAATCTCAAAAATATAAAATGACAATGTTGCCCTCCGGCTACTCCAAATGGTAACAACGTTAATTGATGGAAGTTACAGTCATTAACAAAAGTTGCGTCCACCTTCTATATTTTCATCGCTCGTACTAAAATGCTTTGTATGAAATCCAGATGGGTTTATGTTATGAATGCCAAGGCCAGAGCAAAAATCATGGATAGGCAGGCTGCAACAACAGAGTGGTAAACGTGAAGAAAAGACTACCGGATTCCATTTCCACAACTAATCTTCCCCTAAGAGAGAGAGTAAGAATGAGAGCTCAATAGTTAACCCAATACCGCATTTTGGAATACACATAAACACCTACCAAAACAGACTTATCAGCTGTGCTCTTTGATTTTATCCGGATGATCCGATAAATTGACGATGACCCAAGAAATGAAATCTCATTTGCTCCAAACTCAAATAATTACACTGAATAATATTGCTCAAAATTTGAATGGATTCATGTGCCAGTGAGAGTTAATATATAAGGGAAAAAGGATGGCAAAGTGGGAAGGTATCTCTCATGAGATGTTGCAGTGTTCTATGAACATTCCACGCACTGGCAAGGAAGAAGGAAAAGTCTGTCGAATCCAACACGGTGTCTGAATAGTGACGCGACCAGATATATAACATGCAATATGATATGCATGTGCATGTGCATCTGCAAGCTGGGAATGGGCATGGAGGCGTCAGAACGGTGGGCATGGGCATGGCGGAGTCAAACGGCAAACAATAAATTCATGCACACGGGCGGCGTATTAAACACTCTACTGCATGTAGAGTATTGCTCCGCCACACTACACCAGCTGGTTCAGCTCCTCGAGTCACTTTGACTTTCAAAACCTTGTCAACTCAGGTATTGGCATTTATGACGGGTGGTTGATACGATCAAACATCAAATTGATAGTTCAAAATTTTGTATGCACGTAAACATTGGCGTATAGCATTATATATTACCTATCAAATACGTTTTATTTTGTTCTATACATCTTATACCACGTCAAATTTCAGGGCTGTTCTCCACGTTTCATATGGCAACAGAAAAAGTCAAAGTAATAAACAATAAAGGAAATAACGTTTCACATGGCAAAACCAAAGTGAAAGTAATAAACAAAAAATAAATAAATAAAAAGCGGACGAGGAAAAAGGTAATGATATGTTTGAGCTTTTGAGAAAAATGAGATAGATATGTAAATTTATAACCAAAAATTAAGAAAGTTTTTTTTTTAAATGTGGTTCACCATTTGTTAGAGGGCTACTCCACGGAAAATTCCAATACCTGATATTCAAACTGAATCAAGGTATGGTCAGCTCATCATTCACAACATTTATTACAAAGGGCTTCACAAGAGCATCATGTCACTTACAAGAGTAGAACCACCCAAGCTACACCCAAGCTACATCCATTTGACAAAAATTAAGAAAAATATTAGGGAAGAAAATCCATATACTCTTTTCTTTTGAAGTTTTAAACACATGGAAGCATAACAATGGGGAAATTTCATTTCCTTAGTTGTGAGTTTCAAATACATTGAAGTAAATATTCTCAAAGTTTGAAGCATAACAATGGGTAAATTTCAATTCCTTAGTTGTGAGTTTTAAATGCATTGAAGTAAATATTCTCGAAGGGATAGTGAGATAATGGAAAAGAAATGAGAAGATATATTAATTTAGATCAATATTTAATAATGGAAATAGATACATCTTAAACCGAAACTTATCTTATAGTTTTTAATACTCTCACAATAGATTAATGAGATAATGGACGAGAAACGAGAATATACAATTTAGGTCAATATTTAACAATGGAAGATAAATGGAAATAGACACCTCTTTAATCGAGACTTATTTTATATTTTTTAATATAATGATGTTAGCTTAATAGCTAAGTTTAAAAAACAAAATTAAATAATATTAAGTTTAAAAACCTATTTAAATGAATTGGTGGCTGAATAAAGAAGTACTAAGACTTAAAATATTAAGGACTTGTAATACATAGTAATGTAGATGGCCTAAATGAAAAAATCCATTTTGAAAACATTTGAGAATAAACAACATGATAATGAAAAAATCCATTCTGAAAACATTTGAGAATAAACAACATGATAATGAAAAAATCCATTCTGAAAACATTTGAGAATAAACAACATGATAATGAAAAAATCCATTCTGAAAACATTTGAGAATAAACAACATGATAATGAAAAAATCCATTCTGAAAACATTTGAGAATAAACAACATGATAATGATGAGGATAAAATTATGGAAAATGAACATTTTAAAAATATTATGGGAGATAAAGAAATAGAATTTTTTATTACGAATTCTTAGTTACAAAATATGATTAAACTATATTAGAAATCATTAATTTGGAAAATTGAATGTATGATAATAAAGGCTAAAACTTGCTTAACATTTCATTAGGCACTAAAAAAACTCGACCTCTTTGAAAATAGTAATGTAAAAGTAATCACATGTTGAGGAAATCGCTCTAAGAAACCAAGTAACGCTTGATAAAAAACTAATCCAACAACTAGGGTTCAATGGAATATAGCTCTAAAGGTCGGTCGCTTCCTGCTCCAGATGAAAACGCCTTTAGAACACTGATCTAGTCACTCAATAAAACCAGATCTAGAGCTAAGGTGCCACACTTTGTTAGAAAATTGAATGACATTCTGAAGGTTAACCATCATGCAACAACAACGAGACAAAAGACATTAACAATGTCTGAGAATATATTTATAAGATAGTTTACTTGAATTTGGCCTTCTCCTATATTTATGGAGACTTGGCTGCAAAAAAATTGGCTAGCTTTAATCAAAGGGAGGATGACTCATTACTTTTGTGGAATCGGTTTTATGCTTTCTTGTTCGAGTTTAAAGAAGTTCGAGATTTAATTTTCCGTAGCAATCCCCATTTCTTCAACAATCGAGGAATGTGTCTAAATAGTTGGACTCTAGACCTTGATCTAGATTCAGACATTCCTCCAGTTGTTCCTATTTGGGTTTGGTTTCCTCATTTTCCTCTGCACTGTTGGGGAGATGACCACTTAAAGGATATTGGAAATGCACCGGGGAAATTTATCGATAAGTTTGAACTAAAGCAGGGTATGTTTCAATGTGCAAGAATTTGTGTGGAAGTGGACCTAGAAAAGGGTCTTCCTGAAGCAATTATTTTAGTTCATGACAATTGGAGTCATTTTCAATGGCTGGATTACAAACAACATCCTTTTATAGCAAATCTTATCATGCTTATGGTCACTCTGCAAAAGATTGCAAAAAAAGAAGGAGAAATTACTTCAAATGTTCATATCTTAGAAGGGAAACGACAACAAGTTCAGAAGAAAGAAAAGAAAATAGTCAGTCAAGCAGAGCCATCTTCAACCTAGGCAATTTTAAACCAAAATATCATTCCACAACAAATCAATTTGAAGTTCTCCAAGAAAAAGTTCTAGAATATATCTCTACAACAAATCGACTTGAAGCTCCCCAAGAAAATTTTCCTGTAGCTTTTTTGGAGGTGGTGGCTCCCTTGGTCAAAGAACCAGGGTCCACCTTTGCTCCTAGGATCTCTTTTTTGTTGCTTGGAGTTGACTGTTCAAATATGGGTGGAGATAGTCAAATTTTTTTTGATGATCCTGAAGCTACTTAGAAGGTGCAATCAGTTCCAGTGGGGGTATTAACAAGAAATCAAGCTAAGCAAGTAGTGATAGAGGAAGAAAAAAAAGGGGAAGAAGGAGAAGAAAGATCCACGAAGAAAGTTGGGAGAAAACCAACTTGAGAAATTTGTGAAGAGATAGATAATAAGGAAAATATTATGGGACTGTAGTCCACTTTGGATAGAAGCATCATTCATAATCCCAAGAACCTGAATATTAAAGGTATAACCACTCTGAGAACCCTGAGCAAGTCTAAGGAAGTTCACCCAAATCGGGTAAATAATGCAATTAGTCTCCTGAAATAGCAGAGATATGGGGAGTAGGATTAAAGAAAAAGAAGCTAGAGATTTGATAAAATGGGAAAATCCTAGGATACTTCTGATCCAGGAGACTAAATTGTGGAGAAGGAAATGCAAATGGTTGGAATAAAACAATAGAAAAATAGTGTTGGTATTTCTTTAGTTCGTGGGGTGCCTCTAGAGGAATCAACACCTTATGGGATAACACATAGTATGAATTAATAGACTCCAAACAAATGCAACACTGGATCTTAATTCACCTAGTAAGCAAATTGTCTGTCTCTTGTTACAAAATTTTCAATATAAATGTTTCCATGCATTATAGAGAGAAACATGATTGTTGGCAAACCATTGGTAATATTAGAGAAGAAATTGAACAAGATAATTGTATTATTGTTGGAGATTTTAACACAGTCTTCTCTCAAGAATAAAAAATCGGAAGCTCCAGAGTTGAGACACTTCTAGAGAAAACTTAGATGGATTGATTTCAAATTGGGATCTTGTTGACATCAAAACAAAGAATGGGAAATTCACTTGGTCAAATAGGACGATTGTCTCATCCCACATTGCTTTTTTTGTAGACAGTTTTTTAGTTAGCAACTCTTTTATTACTAAGGATTTGATAATTTCTTCAACAATTATTTCTTCAACCATATCTGACCGTAAGCCAGTCATCCTTTCCATCCGGAAAAATGTGAACTATGATCTTATTTCTTTCAAATTTAACCCCTTATGGCTTTAGCACTTGCAAGCTATTGAGATTATTATAGCTACTTGGAAGTAAAAAAGGGAAGGTTCTCCAAACTATATTTGGGAGTCTAAACTGAAAGATGTGAAAATGGATTTTAAAAGATGGTCCATACATTTTTATGAAGAACCTTATACTCAAAAAAAGAAATACTAGGAACATTTGGCAGCAATTTAACAACAAATGGAAATGGAGGCACCCACTCAATAGATGAAATTTGAGGAAGTTGAAATAAATAGGAAGCTTCATTCAATTTACAGAGCCAAGGAGGAGCATTGGAGGTTGTAGTATAGAAGTTTGTGGCTACAATATGGTGACATGAATACTTCCTATTTTCATAAGAAAGCTAGCGCGAGACAGTGTAGAAATAATGTAAAATAAATGCCAAACTCAGTTGGAGTCAAATTAGTTGAGTACATGGATATAAAAAATGAAGCTTTTCACCATTTCAAAAAGTTATTATCCGGGAGTTTCCCTCCATTGTTTTTAGAAAAGGTGTACATTGGGCAGCTCACCTTGAAGAGGTCTGTCTTTCTATCCAATCAGAAGTTTGAAATTCCAAGTTTTGAAAATTAGGGTTTCTCTGACAAACCCTAGATCATCTAGATCCAGAACCAGGACAGATACCTCAAATTAGTAAGATCTAATCTTTTGCTATTTACATTTGAGGTTCTCATTTCAAAATGACCTATCACACCAACTTGATGACAAGCTTGGTGAAGCTGAAAACTTCCGAGCATGGAAGTATAGAATTTCACTAGTTCTTGAAGAAAGTGAATTGGATGCCTACATAAGCAGAGAGGTTCGAGTTCCAGATGGAGGTGAGCCTAAAGCCTTACATAAGAAGAACTTGGCCAAGAGGATAATTTTTGATTCAATCAAGGATCTCCTTATACCACAAGTGTCTTCCCTAAAGACACCTAAAGAGATGTTTGATTCCTTGACCAAACTATTTGAAGGGAAGAACATAAATTGGAAGATGACTTTGAGAAACCAATTGAAGAATGTAAAGATCCAAAATGCAGAGACCATACAATCATACTTTACAAGGGTCTCTCAAATCAAAGAACAACTTGAAGCAGTGGATGAAGAAGTGGAGAATACAGAAATTGTGATAACCACCTTGAATGGCCACCCAGGATCAAGTGATTCATTCATTCAAGGAATGTGTGCCAGAAGGAAGTGATTACCTTCAGTAGACTCTGGGAAGAGCACACACAAGATGAAGATCGGCTCATAATAAGAGAAAGAGAAGATGGGATCAACTGAAGATCAAAGCTCTCACGATTCAAAGAAGATCCCTCAAGCGATGGAGAATACGAAGGACTCAACTCTTGAAGAACATTTTATCCATATTAGCATTTGGATAAGAAATGATGTTGTTATGAATGAAGAAGATGATGAAGCTGAAGCCTCGAGAAGGAGTCTACCCACGAAACAAATAAAGGTAAGTATTCAATTGTTATTTCATGATATTGTTTTGTTATGCATTTGTTTATATTCAGTTGATGTATTATGCATGATAGAATGCTTGCATTAATGACAATATACTACTAATATGCATGTGATGGGTAAGTAGCTCATGGTGCCATACAACTCTCCATTGCTACTTATCTAGAATGAAACCTCTTTGCTGAAATATTGGATTAGTGCACAATCTCAATGTTGTCATGGTAGAGATGGAAGGCATCTAGAAAGTTTCCGTGAGATATGGATGAATGTTGTATTGGCTAAAATAGTTGCATAATCATATATTTATGCATAAGAATTTGCCATTATGAATATTCCTTATGAAATGTTTCTCACCATACAAATGCATTTGACTTGTAGGAAAGATCGCGTACAATCACCTACAAGAAAAGAAGGATGAGACATGTTCCGAAGAACAAGTGACGACAGTTCAAGAAATAATCCAAGATAAAGAAGAATATGACGATACTTTCAAAGAATTCAAGAGGCCTTAGACACAATGCAGTTATGTGACATTGTTGAGTGACATCATTGATGCAGAGCCTTCCAGCTATAAAGAAGTAGCCAAGAAGAAAGGGAAGGAGAGTACCAGTTCAAGAAGAATGATGTCTAGGATGTAGTATCGAGATCTGAAGGGAAGTTTGTAATGTCTTCCACATGGATCTAGAAGATCCAGCATGCAGTAGATGGAAACATCATGGGATAGAAGGCAAGATTCGTAGCACGAGGCTTCTCACAGAAAGAAGGCATAAACTACAAAGAGACATTTGTATCCATTGGAAGTTAAGACACATGACAGGCATAATCATGTGTGAAAATTAACAAAGGCCTTGTACGAGCTCAGAAGACACCCATGGGATAACACATACACGAGGAGCTTGAATATCACCTAGAGTGATGAATATCCTAACCTTTTCTACAAGATTGAAGATGAAAGCCTATAGAGGATGACAAGCTCACAGATGGGTGCAAGAAGAACGCTTTCAAGATAGAGGATCTTGGTATCCAGTGAACCTAAAAGGATATTGTTGCAACTGCAACTGTTCTCCCCAAATTCTTTTAAAATTTGGACCCCCCTTTATGATTTTAATGCTGCATTGAATCAATTGGAGCCGTGAATTTTTGGTCATGCTTTAATTTTGGATGATTTTCAAAGATTAACTCTCGACCTGTTTCAAAAATTGCTTGTGTTTGAAATTGTTGCGGGTCGCCGATGTTAGAGTCTGGTTTTTGTTAGTCGAAGATGAATCGGGTCAAGTGTTCTTTGAAAAACGCTATTCCGGAGGTGAAACAGTTTCAATCGTTGCCAAATTTTTAAAGTTTTAAAACACTTATCATTTTCATCTGACCGGAGGTTGTTGTCTGTTTCTCTTCTGCCATTGCGGCTCCCAAATCATCTAAGCACCCGATGTGTAAGCGCTCCATCCGCCGATGCGTGTCGGTCTTCTAGTCGCATGTCTATAACCCTTTTCTCTTCCGCCGTTGCGGCTCCCAAACCAGCTAGCTACCCGAAATGAAAAACCCTCTGCCCGCCGATGCGTGTCACATGTCTGTAGCCTTTTCTCTTCCCCCATTGTGGCTGTGCAAAGCACTTGGCTTCCGATGTCGATGTCTTTCCGATTTCCGATTGGAAGTTTTCCCGCCCACAGCTTAGGTCATAAATCTTTCGACTCCGATAGGCCTACGTGTTTCTGCGGTACCCGTCTCCTGTTAAGACCTGCTTATGCGGCTGTGAATGAGTTTACCCTGCCAAGGTTAGCATCTTAAGCTGCTGATGAGTTCTTCATTTTCCATCATTGGAGATTTCTTTCAAACCCGTAGGTGGATGAGGTGGTGGCGTTGGTGTTTGTGAAAGTTCTTATAACAGTCATGCACATGATCTTTCTTATTGAGTAGCCATTTTGGTTGATATAATTTGACGTTTTGTTTTAGAATGCAATCACAATGAATGATGCACATTGATTTATTGTAGGTGGACTCAAGGGACTATTGAGATGACCACGACGCGAAGGCATAGCTGGACAGTTTTGACAAAGATCGAACCGAAACCGATAGGATCGCAAGGAGGACAAGCGAAGCAAAAGGCAAAGATCAGTAGTGACAAAGGCACAGACCTGAAAGATGTCAGTTACTAAACGGATCATGAGTGCACACAGAAAAGATAAAAGTAGGGATCCGAAACGTTTCGAGAGACCGAAAGGTCATGCGTTTGGGAGGGAAGCCCAAGCGTTCAATTGTTAGTTTAAATATTTGAAAGTTAGAATTGATAGGGGCTTTTTCCCAGTTAGACATGTAAAGAGACATTGTAAGAAGAACTACTTTTTTTTGCAATAAAGAATTATTGTTTGCCTGTCGGAGAAAGTTTGGTGGGACGTTCAAATGCTATGCTATGGATTGGTGAAAGATGAACCATTTCATTTTTCCAGTTTTTGTCCATTAACTGTGAGATCGTTCTAACTCTTAGAGCCTATGTTCTTGTTTGAATGATTTCCGGTTTATTCTGTGAAATTACCACCATGAGTAATGCATGTTGTTCATAAACAATTGGCTATCTGATTGTCTAAATATCTTTAATCGTTCATGTGTTGTAAGAAGGAATATTAGCTATCTGTAATTTATCTTTATAATGCATGCACAATATGCATTACTCATAAATAAGTTACATTTTGGCTCCCCGGGGATAGATAGATAGTTAGTTTCACTTTATTGCTGCATATGTGATTTAGATGCTTGTGAGTTCTAAGACGAGAGGTAAGAACCTGCGCATCATGTTGTGACTACTCCTTGCGTCCTTTATCACCATGCATGGTTAATTAGGCACGTGCATATCTTACTTTAAGTCAAAAAATACAAAAAAATACACACGGTGGACCGGGTCGCAACTGGTAAAACCTTTATTTTTTGTTACTTGACCTACGGTAGCTGGACCGCAAACCGGATGGATTCCCTATACCAAAAAGTCACGGGCTAGTTGGGAACGTTGACTGGTGTTATAGTGGATTTCACCACTCTAGGTGAATCACACTTTGTATGGCCTTCCCCTGTCCCGCTGCAGACTCTTTAGACCCCATGGACCATATTTTATCCTTTGATGTTTCCTTGATCATCCCTAAAAACTATATAAAAGATGATATACGTGGCTTTTTCCTCGATAACCGTGTACATACGCGAGTTTGACCCCTATATCCGCGTACATCGGGATGTGTGCATAGTCCAAATCCTTTTGGAGTTTTCCTTGACATGGATCCGACTCATTTGACTCCTGGCCTTCCATATGCCTTGATATCGCTCAGATTCAACCCTTCATTATCCCTTATGAAGCTATATAAGGAACCCCTTGGTACATTGAAGGCATATAGAGAGATTGAAAGCAACGAAACTATAGTCCATTGTTGCCAGAATTTATGCTTGAGTCTGCATCCCTTTGTCCCTTTGGAGCACTGTTGTGTTCTTCCCAAGATTGCCTTTTTCTAGTGAGCTTGCTATCGTGAGATGGAGGATTGAGGTGGTGGAGGCCCAAGTGGGGGATTCAGTTTCTCCGGTTTGCAGACGTGCCGTCAGAGGTTGTAT
>LPNX010528259.1:1325338-1336453 GCA_001517045.1 Pseudotsuga menziesii
AATTGGCGGCTCCGCTGGGGAGTTCCTAGTAGTTGTCCTTTGGGGGTGATTTTCTCGGCATTCAATGTATTTGAATTGCTCTTTCTCTCTTGTTTCTGTGTCAGGTCTGGGGGCATGTATGCCTGGTAGAGTCTGATTGGAGTAAAGTCTGTCTCAGCCTGTTTGTTTGCCTTGTTTTTATGCACCTTTTCTTCCTGTATGCGGGTTTTGGATTTACAGTCGCATATACACGCGGTTTCCTCTGGGATTTCCGTGTATACACGTGGGTTTACTGCAAATAGTCGCGTATACCCTGGTTTTTTCCTTTTTTGTGGAAGTTAATGGGTTGCTGGGTGAATGTTGTTAGTTGCTGAGTCTCCTTTGGCACTACCTGAGTCTGTTTTGACCTCTGGTTCTGACTGGAAATGATTTTTTTTAGCCTAATTTTTTTTTTTAGGTAAGTTCTTGTCATGGCATTTTTGATTTTTTGTTTGAGATTAGTGCATTAGAGTTCTTTTACCTTAGTGCTTTGCTGGGATGCTGTTTATGTGTGCTTGCAGAGTCTGGGGGTGGTATAATCATTCTTTTTCTTTTTGCATCTCTTATATTTTCAAAAATCCAAAAACATTTGCTTATCATAATGCATTGCATTTTGCACTTTGCATTGTACTTGCACTAGATCTAGATTTGCTTTGGAGTACTAGTTAGGAATTCATATAGGAAAATTTGCATTCATCATTTGAAGAAGAAATTGTGCATTTCACGTAGTAGCATACCCTGTTTACATGGACACAATGCATTTGCATTGATTGTTACAGTGTGCATTTTACTTCTGTTGCATCATAACACCACTAGTTGCACGACCATATCCTATTTTTGAGTAATAAAGCCAACTAAAATCAACGCTAATTAAAATGAATTACACTCTTTTCTTTTCTAGGGTGCACCAACAAGCTTAGGTTTTAGGATCTTGGAATAGTTCATTGTAAGTCAATTCTCCAAGATCACTAAACAACAACATCTAGGTGTCTGTCTAGGGAGTGTGTGAAATCCTTGGTATAACCATCGTTCTCAGGATCCTCCTCTCAAACGGGAGTTAAGCACGAAGCAGTGTGAGCGGTTATTGATTGGGATGACCCCTAGTCATAACTGAGTAGAACCGGCGATATTGCCAGGATTGTATTTGTATCTGGGGGCTCTTTCGAGAATTTCGGGCTTTGCTACCCTGCCCATACGGTCAATCCTGCCTGCGATTGTCCGCCTGAGATTTGATTATATTGAGGTGACCTTAGTGACCTTACCTAGGATATCGAGGGGGTACTTATAGAGGTTATTCTGCATGTGTCCCGGCCAGGTTGGGGTCGGGCAGCACAATTGCTATACGCGTTGAAGCTGAGGGCCACAATAATTGGTTACATACCTCCGCTTGTTGTGTATGGGAGTCTCAGGCCTCTCCTAGGCGAGACATACCTGCTTCATTCGGGAGCTCACTTATCCAACCCTTGTTTTCTTGCATTTGGCTTTATATTTTATTAGTGATTGCTCTGTGCATGCTAGTTGGCCTAGGGTTTACGTAAATAGAGAGTCTTTGCTTTTTGTTGAGTCATTGTGGATTCGAGTGCGGTTTCGCGCCGTTCTTGTCGGTTAGCAGGAATTCTGCCTTCCACTTCTCCTCCTCCTTTGGGAGAGGGGCCTAGACTTTCCAGGAGGACTATGTCACACACTGATTCACACACCATGGAGGATCATTCAGAGACTATTCCTGAGCCACCTCCTCCCATTCGTATTGACGATGGGGAACTTACTCCTACGTATGATCCTTCACCTGACCTAGCTGAGTTCGGTCCTGTGATTTCCCAGATAGGATCTTTGCATGATAGACCTACTCACCCTAGGGATGATTCCCCGTTGACACGTTACCGGTATGGAATGCCAAAAGATGCCGAGAATCACTTTGACCCTCCTAGCACTAGCTACGGTAGTTATGCTATGACTGGTTTTCCTATGCACGATTTGACATTTCATGTTGAATCTGACTTTGAGCCTAGCACTATGCCTGAGGGCAATCCCATTCATTACCTTGCGAAGAGGTTTGGGAGTACTAGTCACATTGAACCTTCCATCCCAGTGGTGGAAGCTCCATCGCATCCCCCTCCTAGGTCTAGGGCTAGTGATCCGATTAGGATACTAGGTCCGAGACGGGTGATGATAGGCACTAGTACATATCTTATTACTGAGATTCCTTAGTCCTCGGTTCCGAGTTCTTCAAATGTACATCCTCCACCTTATCCACGTGATCCTTCGAGCCGATATATGGCTACGAGTCAGGTCCGTGCTGTGGTTACTAGACCCATTGTGTCTCAAGTTCATATACCACCCGCTGCTTCGGGAGGCTATATCCCCGATCATAGTGGGCAGCTTGTTACGTCAGGGGCATATATACCTACTTCGAGTATGTATGTTCCTCCTTCCAGAGCTTATCTTCCTACCTATGGAGTGTCCCATGGGACATGGCATGCGATGACCTATGGACCTTATTACGGTCCGCAGTATGGACAGGTTTCTTCACCTTACGAAGGCGGGTATCAACAACCTGCTTACTCTCTTAATTATGGCTTCGTAGCTCCTACTAGTCAAGGTCCACCTTACTATGGTACTTCCACGTCACATTATACAGGTTAGACAAGAGGAGGACACTATGGCCAAGGCCATGGTGTTGCTCAAACCTATGTGAACCAGGGAGCGGTCCATCGACCTCATCATGCTAAGCTCCCTTTCCTCGCGACACTCAACCTTCTTGACTTATCGAGACTTATGAACGATCCCGTGGCTCATGACCCGGCTTGGCCGGCTGTCCCTACCAAGCTTCCTTTGGATATACCTAAGTTCAAAGGCAAACCGGGAGAGGATCCGAGCAAACACGTTACCACGTTTCACCTTTGGTGCTCTTTGAATTCGTTACATTAGGACTCAATCCACTTGCGACTATTTCAATGCACCCTTACAAGGCCTGCTGCGAAATGGTATATAGAGTTACCAAAGGGATCCTTTACCTTGTTCAACGTTCTTGCGATGACTTTTCTTAATCACTTCCAGCTACCAGTGCGCTATGACATTGGTACTGAACTCTTGTTGACATTTCGGCAGGATAAAGAAACCCATATTTTTGATCATATTCAGGAGTGGTGTAGACGGAAGAGATTAATTAAAGATTTTATACCACCGGAGTTCCTTCTCGAATGGTTCCTCAAGTCTTTATTGCCATATATCGCGAAGGATGTTTCTACATCCGGAGTGCAGAATGAGGAACAAGCGATCTTTAGGGCGTAGGAACTGGACTTGATTTATGCTTAGTCTGGTTTGTTGTATGAGATTATTCCCAACGCTCCTCGTTCTAGTTTCGATCCCAAGGTCAAACCTGGACCACATGCCGATGGCATTGTGGGTTGTGTAAGTGGGAAACCTGCAGATTCGGTTGCAAAACAAGTTAGTCAATTGTTGCTCAACCAGTATGCTTCAGGACAAGCTATGGCTTCGTCTCAACCTGCCCAAATGGTGAGTGTACTTTCTGTGCAATCATTGGAGCAGAAGGGTAACCAGCAACCCGGACTGAATAAGAGAAACGGTAAGAATAATAATCGAAAGGGTGGGAATAGGAATGAGAATGCTTCCAATAATGACAAGAACGGTCAGAATGCTGGTGGGGACAAGCAAGCGAAATGTAAGGTTAAATTCCCTTGCAAGCTATGTAAGGATGATCACCTCACTTACTTGTGCCCTAGAATTGATGAAGCTTCGAGACTCTTAGCACAAGGCCCAGCTGTGCTAACAAACCCTTTACTGCAAAACCAGAATATGAACTCAAAGTCCTAGGAGCAATCTAGTGAGAATGATCCACCAGAGGCTAGTGCTCGTGGGTGCATTAACATGGTCCGTGCTTCCAAGGTTGTGACTCGTGCGAAAGATTATGGATCATCACAACCCAACCCATGCAAAGAACCCGATCCACCAGGAATTCCTTTGCGCATTGAGAAACCTGTGGATAAACCTGAAGCTGCACCTCGCATTCCTAAGGGGGTACTTAAGCGCTCGGGGCATAATCCAAATGCCCGAGCTACCCAGAATTATTCAGTTGTCGAGGATTTGGGCCATACTCCTTGTGCGATGTCTGCATTGGAAGTGCTTCAGAGTTGTCCTTTGCAAAGGAAGGCTTTGCTTTCTGCTCTTGGTGTGAACGGTGATGATTCTTCCTCATTGATCAAATTTGAAACCGCAGGTCATCAGCCTCGCTTGCCCTACTATGTGTCACTTTTGGTACACGTAGAATGTCTTAATATGATCGTCAAGCGCACTGTGATTGACGAGGGCGCTGCTGCATCTGTGATGTCTTTATCCTGTTGGAAGGGTCTTGGTTCTCCTGAGTTGTCGAAGTCAGTGACTATGTTAACTGATTTTGATGGGAGATCTTTTAGGCCACACGACATCATTCCATCCCTTAAATTCCATTTGGGAGGGAAGGCCGTTGCGATAGAGGTTGAGGTGGTTGATGCGCCCCTCAACTACAATCTCTTGCTGGGTCGGAACTGGATGTATAGTATGCAAGCCATTGCTTCTTCCGTGTTTCGTGTTGTATGCTTTCCTCATAACGAGAAGATTGTGACAATTGATCAAATGGAATTCAAGAATTCCCCTGTTACTGCATCTTCAGGAACTTCGCTTCCGGTCGTTGAACACTCTCAGCCGGCAACTAGGAGTGTGGGTGTAGGCATGTATCCATCCCTCATGGGAAGCTTTAGTTGTCCTGCGCTGGTCCTCATGATAGGATCTTGTTCCGATAAGGTGTCGAATTCTATGACCTCAGTGTCTTTTCGCACGACTCATATGGGAGATCCTTGGATTCTTCCTACATTGAGTATTTCGAGTGAGCCTGTCGAAACCAACGTGCCACTTCCTGCAACCATGATAGATTATCAAGACAATCTTATGAATGTTGCAGAGCCTTGTTCTTCTTCTTCACGGACGGAAGAGGAAGACCCCTATGTATTACCGGCATGGGCAGTACAGTCTTCTCATGCCCACGATTGCCTTGATATGGTTTTCCCTTCAGATGAAGCGATCATCGAGGCCATGTCGGGTGTTGAGCCGCCATGGGAGGGACTTCATCATATATCATATTTCCTTCCACCGCTTGACCGTTTGGAGCATGAGGATTATAGGGAGATTCTTAGTCAGAGAGTTGGTAGTCCCATGATTCCATTAAGATCTCCTGGTCAGATGGCTGATGGGAACATGGCGAACATATCTTCCATGATTTCTATCAACATATCTCGAAATCCTGGCACCATCGAGAATGTCTATATTGGGGCGGATTGTTCCTAGGCTGAGATTCTCGAGTATACCGAGCTATTCAAGGAATTCCGTGATATTTTTGCTTGGTATTATGATGAGATGCCAGGTATTGACCCTCGGATTGTCGAACATGAGATTAAGACTTACCCCAACGCTAAGCCCGTTCGACAACGCTTACGCGCCGTGAATCCTAGGAAAGCACCCGCCATTAAGGCAGAGATAGAGAAGCTGTTGAAAGCCGGTTTCATCTATCCCGTTCCCTTGACGGAGTGGGTTTCAAACCCCATTCCGGTGGATAAGAAGCAGGGAACGATCCGAATATGCACTGATTTCCGCGATTTGAATTGTGCTTGTCCTAAGGATAACTTCCCCACACCATTTATAGATCAGATTTTGGATGAGTGTGCGGGTAGCGAGGTGTTCTCCTTTATGGATGGCTTTTCTGGGTATAATCAGATCCAGATTAAACCTGAGGACCAAAACAAGACTGCATTTATTTGTCCTTGGGGAACGTTTGCATATCGGAAGATGCCTTTCGGCCTTAAAAACGCCGGAGCTACATTTCAGCAGGCAATGACCTTGATTTTCCACAATCTCAAGTCTATTATTGAAGTATTTTTGGATGACCTCGCTGCTCATTCTCGTATGAGAATGCGTCATTCCTATCACTTGAGATTGGTCTTCGAAAGATGCCGGCACTATTCGGTTTGATTAAATCCTCATAAGTGCATCTTTTGCATAAAGTCAGGTCGTTTATTAGGATTCGTCGTTTTGAAGGAGGGCATAAGAGTCGATCCCTTAAAGGTTGAGGCAATACTTCAGTTGTCTCCCCCGAAGAATATTCGTCATCTTCAGTGTTTGCAAGGTATGGCAAAATTCTTACGAAGATTTGTGGTCAATTTTGCCAATTTGACTAGAGGCTTCATGCGTCTCTTGAAGAAGGATACTCCCTTTGAATGGGATGAGCGAGCCCAAGAGTCCTTCGATGCACTTAAGCGAGCCCTAGCATCAGCCTCGGTGATTAGTCCTCCGGATTATAGCTGTGATTTCCTATTATATGTGGCCGCGTCTTTAGAGACGATTGGTATGGTATTGGTTCAGGAGGATGAGGAGATCCAAAAGCATGTCATATATTATCTGAGCCGAAACCTTATTGACGCAGAGATTCATTATTCTCATGTCGAGAAGCTTGCCTTAGCGACCGTACATGCGGTTCAGCGTTTGAGACATTATATCCTCCTTCGCTAGACCTCGATTGTGGCCCATGTCAATCCGTTTTAGTTTGTCCTCACATGAAGGATGATTGGGGGAAAGTATAATAAATGGATTGTCATCCTGCAAGAGTTCGATCTCGAATTTGTTTCGGCAAAGTCGAAGAAATCGTTAATTTTTGCAGAGCTTATATCGGATTTCCCGAGCGAGGTTGAGGAGTCGGTTTGTGAAGATACGTTTGTTGATGAACACATCTTCATAATCTCGACGTCTGACTCATGGTATGGAGATATCATAGTATATCTGTAAACATAGAGGACTCCTACTCACCTCTCGCGAGATGAACGACGACGATTACGTCACGTCTCTAAGAACTACCTTATAGTGGACAATACTTTGTACCGCCGTAAGGTAGATTCCATTTTATGACATTGTTTAACTCATGAGGAGGCTGAGGTTGTGCTGAATGATTTCCACATAGGGGCGTGTGGTGGTCATTTATCTGGGATTTCTACAGCTCAAAATATTTTGAGAGCGGGTTATTTCTGGCCGTCGATCTTTAAAGATTGTGTTGATGCGGTCAAGAGGTGCCACCCTTGCCAGGTGTTCACACGGAATACGCACTCGAATCCTGCCCCATTACATCCCATTATCACCGCCGGTCCCTTCACCAAGTGGGGGCTCGATTTTATGGATTGCAGCCCAGCTTCGGCTGGGGGGCACCATCATATTATAGTGGCTGTAGATTATTTCATGAAATGGGCTGAGGCAATGCCTACAGTAAAATCCGACGATGAGACAGCCGCTCACTTTGTATTCAACCAAATCATTACTTGGTTCAGGATTCCGAGAGAGCTTGTCACTGACCATGGCTCGCACTTTCAGAACCGTATGATGAAAGAGTTGGCATCCAAGTTAGGGTATAAGCAAGAGCACTCCTCTTCTTACTACCCCCAAGCGAATGGACAGGTTGAAGCAGTGAATAAATCACTTAAGTCCATTCTCCAACGAACCATCGCACAGAGCAAAACGAATTGGCATATTATGTTATACCCTGCTTTGTGGGAATATCGAACCGTGGTTAAGACTGCCACTGGTTTTTCTCCATATTAGCTTGTGCATGGAGTGGAGTCGATATTGCCAGTTGAATGCGAGATTCCTTCGTTGAAGCTAGCTGTGGAACTCTTACCAGACACTTCACCTTTGGAGGAGCATTTGGTCCACCTCGAGCAACTTGATGAGCAGGGTCGAGATGCCTTGGTGGCTCTAGAGGTTAATAAGCGTCGCATTAAGGTCCAATATGACAAGTTTGTCCGTCCAAGAGTGTTTAGTGAAGGAGACTTGGTCCTTTTGTGGGATCAATCGAGAGAACCCTTGGGGGTAGGGAAATTTAATCCTATGTGGCGTGGTCCTTACGTGGTTAAGCGTGTCTTAGAGAAGGGTGCCTATGAGTTAGTCGATTACGAAGGAACAACTTTGGTGGAGCCTAGAAATGGGCTCTATCTCAAAAAATACTATGCATGATCTTTAGCCAAGGTTGCTTGTTGTATATTATTGTACAACTTTGCATAGTTAGGTCTTTTTCTTATCATGATCGGGTTTGTGATTAGTTTCCATTTCTTTTGGCAGATGTCAATGGAATCTTCCACCTACATAGGATTCGTGGATGGTGCAAGCCATCACACTCAACACTCAGCCTCTACTGCTTGGGTGATTTATACTCCTATGGGTCAGGTACTGTCTTCAGGAGGTGTATGTCTACGACCATCTTCCAACAATGTTTCTGAATATAGCGCCGTTATTGAGCTTCTACGGGATTCCATTTCGCATGGTGTTCTATCTCTTGAGGTACGTCTTGATTCGGAGTTAGTAGTGTCACAGCTCAATGGTTTGTACCAGGTTAGGGATCCGACGTTATTGAGAAGATTCTTATGTGTGAGATTGTTAGAACGACAATTTGACAGTATTACATATTTACACATTCCAATAAATGATAATCAAGTTGCTGACTCATATGCTAACTACGTGTTAGATTGGCATTTGTTTCATTCATAATAAATTAATCATAAACATTTTTACACATGTAAATAAATAAACCAATCACCATAAAACTTTTTATATATATCAAAAATGTGGTAATACATAGTGTCATATACAAAAGTGGAGCTTTCAAAGCTTCCATCACATAATACATGGTAGTACAAAACATATGCACTCCCAGGTGTCTAATACTGTGGAGGGGGAGGGTTGTGATCATGATACGTCACTACAACTCTAGCTAGTCGTCGAAATAAACGCACCCATGCGCGTGGCACACCCACCACCTGTCACTGCATGGCCTCAGGCAAGTCCTCGACTTGCACCATGGGAACCCTGTGAGTCAGTCGCATGAAGTTGGTATGAATGCCCTGGAGCGTTCGCTTCGCATCCGCACCTATGATGTCATCCCCTCTTCCCCTCTGTCTGTGACGTGGGAATCCCTCTGGTCGCCGTGGTCCTACATCTGCACATGAATGGTAGATGTCACTATGTGTTGTCACGCAAAAACATGTCTTTTTGATTCCACATAATCGAGAAAATACAAAAAAATTAAATAACTTAAATTTTTTTAAGAAGAGTGAGAGTCGAGATTCGGTAACTATCTCTCCGTATGCCGATCCTTGTGGCAATGGCATGTCCGGATCCCCCCAGAAATCTATCCCTCCATAGGGGTAGTCATCTATGGCAATAATCTATCGTCACCACCATGGAAAGAAGTCAGCTGGATATGGGTTGGCCACCCTACCACCCCCCAGTCTGTGCATAGCATCTGCCCAACGCCGTTGGGCCGGATCTCGAACCCCATCGAGAGGAACGTCCACTCTAGGGCTCAATCCTGGAACCCGCTCGAAGAAAAATGTGCTCAATATGCTGCTGAACCCGAAGTTTCGTATCCTACCTGCCTTACACTCACTGAGCTGGTGTTTCATGTTGCTCAGTAGTGTAGTACTCCAGTCATATATGGTCAGTCTCATACACTCCACCGCATAGTACATCAGCGGCCGCGAGGCCTGATGGAGTGAGGCTAAGCCTGCTATCCCTCCCAACGTCAGTAGTATGGCCTTTAGGCCCAGTACCTGTATAGCATTGGTGGGGACTTGACTTCCCACCTTCTCAGTATCTAGGTAGCAGTACACAGCTACGTACTCATCGATAGTAAGCCCACCGCCTGGCCCACCTCGGGAACGAAAGTTCACCACCTTCCCTCGTCTAGATAGACCTGTGATGAAGTATATGTCTTCCACCTCTATAGTGAGAGACATCCCATCTATCCTGAAGGACTCTGAGTCTGGATCCCAATAGTTTACCAGCATCTCTAGCAGTTTTGGTTTGGCCCTCAAACCACCAAGGCACCAAAACTTGTAGAGTCCACATCTTCTAAGAGCTTGTTGAGCCATCACGTCAGCCCTTACAGCTTCCTCTACTTCACCATGCTCGCACTCTCTCCATTCTAGCACCATCCTGCATGAGAAATTTCCATTTTGTCCATTATATTCTTGTAAATCCACTTGCGCGGCGTCATACGCGACTGTTTTGCAAACAATCGCGTATGTACGCGGTTTCGAGCCCCTTTTCCGCGTATAGCCAGCCCCATATGCAGAAAAAGCTTCGATACCCGCATGGGCCGCAGTGCTCATGTAGAATTGGCCTGAACTACCTCATTTTACCATGAAAATCAACAAAAATTATATTGAAATGCATGAGGAGAGCATGAGTAACTACCTAGAAGAAACGGTTGTGAATTCCGCTGGCTGGATCTCCTGAAATTTGTAGTTGAATATCAGAGCTCCAATGGGTAAAAGTTTCAAATGATTTATATTTTTTACTATTTATAGAAAAATTTTCAAATATTTGAAAATTTTTACCCCTTTTCCTATAGTTTTGACAGTTTCTAACCATTTTGGACCGTTTCGGACATAATTTGTGATGTAGAAGACCATTTTCAGTGTCGTTTCATCCTTTGGATTGACCCGTTCGTATTGATCTCAGGTATAACATCTATACTAGCATATAGGTTAGGTTCACCACCGTTTGCATTTTGCATGACCTTATGACCATGTCACCATTACCTTAGGTACGAACCCACTCTATTATGTCACGGAACCTTCTTGCTGCTTTAGAAGTGGCATGATGTGAGTGGTAGAGCTTCACCTTACATGGGTACCCTAGTTAGCGCCTTATTTAGATTTGGTGCCCATGCCGACGTTTTCTCCTTTAGGGTGTGGGAGTCCGTTGTATTGCCATGACATTTAGCAAGAGCCTCATACTCCTCTTGATCTTATGCTGGCCCGTTTCCCTCCGGACTCCCCTTATGTCAAGTTGTGAATTCATCATCATGAGCTTTGCCTGCCTTATTTAGCGTTATGCCAGCTCCCCTGACATTGCGTTTCAGCCATATAGCCCGAGATTGTCTCATGTCTAGCCATGTAGAGCCATTTTTATATCCTTCGCAGCTTGATTCCCTTTTTACCGAGAGGGGATTTCCCCCCGAGTGTCGATATCCTACACATGTATCCTTGCATTGAGCATAGGTAT
>LPNX010528259.1:1336788-1395665 GCA_001517045.1 Pseudotsuga menziesii
ATTATCATTATCAGTGGGTAATCTCGCATCTGCTAACAGTATACATCAATGACTGGTAATCAGACGATGAACTACTATGTTCGACCTCGACACCTCTATTCGCATAGTAGGACATGTACTCGTAGCGGTTTGTGTAGAAGACCTTCCAGACTGGTGGCATCTCTTATATGCTACCTCCTTGATCGTGCCAGTGTTCATGAGATTTCAGCTCTCGTGACTTGATTCCAGTGTATGTCAGACATTTCCAGCCACTATGGAGATCTTGATCTATTGTATATCTTCAGCCATTTTGGAGATCATGTTACTTTGTATATCTTCATCATGGAGATTCTGATCTATGTATATTGTACGTGGCAATGACCACATATGTGATATCATGTATTATGCCTATTCATGGCCATTGTACTCTTATGTATCCAGGACTGCTATATGTACTTGCAGTTGTATGCAGAGTTGTATCATTGTACTATGCTGATTGGGTGGCTGGTCTTCCATTTGGGATCCTTCATCACTCCACTTCTGGGATGGAATTATAATGTATTTTGGCCATCATATGACCCCTATGACCTCACACATTAGGGGGCATCTGTTATAGCGAATTTCACCACTCTAGGTGAATCACACTTTGTATGGCCTTCCCCTATCCCGTTGCAGACTCTTTAGACCCCATGGACCATATTTTATCCTTTGATGTTTCCTTGGTCATCCCTAAAAACTATATAAAAGATGATATACGCGGCTTTTTCCCCGATAACTGCGTACATACGCGAGTTTGACCCCTATATCCATGTACATCGGGATGTGTGCATAGTCCAAATCCTTTTGGAGTTTTCCTTGACATGGATCTGACTCATTTGACTCCTGGCCTTCCATATGCCTTGAGATCGCTCGGATTCGACCCTTCATTATCCCTTGTGAAGCTATATAAGGAACCCCTTGGTACATTGAAGGCATATAGAGAGATTGAAAGCAAGGAAACTATAGTCCATTGTTGCCGGAATTTATGCTTGAGTCTGCATCCCTTTGTCCCTTTGGAGCACTGTTGTGTTCTTCCCAATCTTTCCTTTTGCTAGTGAGCTTGCTATCGTGAGATGGAGGATTGAGGTGGTGGAGGCCCAAGTGGGGGATTCAGTTTCTCCGGTTCGCAAACATGCCGTCAGAGGTTGTATCTATCTTGTAATCTCTAGTTTATATTAATAAGAACTATCTTTCCTTGTCAAATGATGTGTATTTGATTGAATATTGTATCTATTGGAATATGTCAAATGCTTTTACATTATTGATTATATATGCTAGAATAGATATAACACCATGATATATAGTATGCTTGTATTGTTTACTTGTTGTTGAGGAAGTATTATATCAATTCAAGCTGAAGATTGGAAAGCTCAACGTGGATCTACTTCAACCGTCTGGAATAAGGTACGAGGTCTAATCCTTTAGTGTTAGACATTTTATTTCTATTGCATATTGGGAAAGATTGATTTCTGGAGTCAAAGCTGTCTGTTGTGGTACCCCAAGCCATAGGAATTTCTCTCTGTAACAACTAGGGAGAATCCCTTACTGTTGTTGCCTGCGAATTTCTAGGCCTCAACAGTTTTGGTGCTAGAAGGAGGGCCGCCAGTGCATGGATGGCCGAGGAAAACTGTTTTCCCGAGACTATTCCACCGGTAACAGTTTAGAAAGTAGTGGGATTCATAATCCAATTCCAGAAGAAAGGGGTAGAGAACATTTGTTTTCTGTTGACAACGAGGTTGTTAATAATATGAGAAGACACACTAGGGCATGCGTGCAGAAGATCGGAGGATTTCCGATCATCCTTGAATTGTCCAGAAGAGAATATAAAAGGAAAGATCATCCCATATTGGAAGGCTCAGTGCTGGTTGAGGATTGGGAAGAGCTTGTAGAAATAGCCCTACAGGAAGTTGTACTGCCTTTGAATCAAGAAGGCCCAGATACTCCTCACAGTTCTCCTGCTCACACTCCTATTTGCTCACCTCCTCACTCTCCACCCAGACTCATGGCAAGCGTAAACGCCAATCAACCACCCAACCCACCGAATCCACCACCTACCTGGAGAGCCATATCACCTTTAAACCTGACACCTCCGTTACATGATTTACCTCAAGCCTTTGAAAAGATGCTGCCCAAATTCGACCCAAGTGAAAAGATACTAGTAGACGACCACTTGAAAAGTTTTTATTTGGTAATAGAAGGGTTAAGGGCTGGGGAGTATGAAGATGTAGTTTGCAGACTATTCCCACACACCCTTAAAGGAGCTGCAGCATCATGGTATTTTGGTTTGAGTGCGAACTCTATCTCTAATTGGGATACCTTCGAAAGGATCTTTAGAAGTAAGTATGCGATCCAAAAGACTCATGCAGCCCTCATGAAAGGACTATGCGCTTTAAATAAAGAGAGAAAAGAGAAGGTGCACAGCTTCACTCAAATATTTGCAGCATACCTTAAGAATTTTTCTGAAGCTGACAGACCTTCAAATAAAGTCCTGATCGAATATTATACTTCGGCTTTAGGACCCGAGCTGGCCATGTTCGCCAAAATGAAGGCCAAACCCACTTTAGAAGAAACTTATGAGGAGGCAGAGAAGGTAGAGGCTGAAAGAGAAAGTATCGAAGATTATCCCGAACGGTCAGGAGAGAAAGGTGTGGGAAGGAAAGCCTTGTTGTTTGCTAAGCCTAAGGAAGAGCAATCACCAGATTTTGAAAGTATGGAAAAAATGATGCAGAAGCTTTCTAAAAGAATCATAGACTTGGAAAAAGAAAAGGAAACTCATAAGTTCTACAAGCCCTATTACAAGAAAAGGGAGGATAACAATCAATCCCAACCTCCTCCTCACAATTCAGCATCTATGAATTTAACAGAGGTAGGAATGGACAATTTTTGCATGTTCCACCAACAGCCCAAATCTGAAAAGAATTGTCCTCAATGGATAAACTCAATGACGTTGGTTATGAATCAGCTGCTAGATTCTAAATTAACAGAAGATGGAGATGAAGAAAAGAGGGACAGTACCACTTCAATGAAAGAACAAGAAGATGAGACCATGGTTCTGTGGAATTCCGTTTCGTTATGCGATGCTGAGGAAGAAAAGAATTGGGGATACGAGGGCATCATGGAAACGAACGTTACAACAAGGAGCCAAGGGTCAGTTAAAGAAGACAGTCTCATACTCCCAAAAATCAAAAGGCTCCAGAAAAATGTTAAGAAATTTCAAAATAATTTCGCAGCTGATAAAATTCCCGAATTCACCATTACCAGCCAAGATCCTAGGCAGAATGATACGTTGGACAAGCCCAATGAAGAAAAGATGAATGCTGATAAACCGCATCCCATTGAATCGCAGATGGATTACGGCATCATGGAAGATATTGTCACGTCCCCATGCCTCCAACTGGCGAAGAGGACGCGATCGCCATGGCGTTAACCATGCGAGCTAAGAACCCCATGAACATAAGCATGCACAAAATTGCTGAACGGAAATACATTGAAGTAAAACATGCACATATGCAATTAATCATCATACACAGCAGAAACCAACAACATTCATACATGCATGCATTTAACATGCTCATCAGTTTCATTAACAGAAAACATGGTTGCAGAAGTAAAAATGGGCAAGACCACTTATCTTAAGAAGAAGTCGTTCCGCAACCAGCTACGTCACTGCAACGTTCCACCCAACCATAGGCCCTCCTGCTCCTTAATTTCTCAGCAATGCTGCCACCCCCGAGCTGGGCATGATTCTCCAAGGAATAAGGGAACTAGTAGGCTTACACCTAGCCAAGGATATACAAAACACAGCCAAGCCAACACAGTTGGGTTTATTAGGCCATCAAGGAGTTGGGAAAATCTTAAAGCTAAGCTGGTGAGCCCATTACAGAGCCAAGAACACCTACACCAGAACTAGCCTGATCTCTAAGACACCCACCCACACCCAACATAAGGAATCAGTCCCTTCTCTGCTACACAGTCCCTCAGGTCCTGCATTCCCTTCTAGTGCTATTTAGGGGTGATGGAGAAGAAGGCTAGTGCTCTAGCTCTGTCTGTGGGGTTTCCAGCCACCAGGTTTATCAAGCAAAACTAAGCCCCCATCCCTGCTCCTTACACAGTCTGAATACCAACCATTGCACACATGCAAACAATCAGTTGATATAGCTTAAGACAGGGAAGACAAATTCTGAGTCATTCTTGGCCCTATCGTGGCCAAAATGACTCTCAAGCAAATTTACAACAGTCCCCAGAATGTAAGGGAGACCACAGCAACCACAGCCAACAATGTGGGGAAACTCAGTGACCCAATCTGAACAGTGAAGTTAACAAGGAGCTTACACAGTCCAATGATGGAAAGAAAAACCAACTTCACAGCTGAGCAGAGGCAACATATGTACAGGCCATGAATTGGTAAGGAAAAACATACACATGACTGGAAATGCGAATGGCCCTTCATAGGGAAAACCGTGGATGAAAACGCACAACTCCTAGCTCGCTGTGTGAGCCCAAAATAGAAGAATACCTGTGCATGAGGATAATGGACAGATTATGGTCCATGCGTGAAGATGAACAGCTCCCATCTTGTGCATGGATGAACAGACTACAGAGAGGACATGAATTAGACATGCGTGGGTGTTCAGCACCGGCATGGAGAGGAGAATGTGTTCGTGGGAGTGAAACCAGGTAAGTCCTGTGCGTGGAGGTTAACAGACAGTCGTGAGGCCTGTGTAGTGTAGAGTGCGTGGAGGTTTTCTATTCCATTGTGAAGTCAACTGCTATGGTGGAGTGTGCATGTGGGTGAGGACTGACAGTCCTACCACCCCACTCCCAAAGACCATAACTGCCTCAACCACCAGCAGCCATTCATAATGAAAGTGGTTGGAATAAAACAGGGGAAGACGATACATGGGTTTTTCTCTCATTGGCCAAGGTTTAACAATTTCCCCACCCTTATCCTTGTGAAATCATGCCCCTTCTCATTTTAGTTGCTGCGATCCTAGCTGGTTGCAGAACGACTTCTTCTTAAGATAAGTGGTCTTGCCCAATTTTACTTCTGCAACCATGTTTTATGTTAATGAAAATGATGAGCATGTTAAATGCATGCATGTATGAATGCTGTTGGTTTCCGCTGTGTATGATGATTAATTGCATATGTGCATGTTTTACTTCAATGTATTTCTATTCAGCAATTTTGTGCATGCTTATGTTCATGGGGTTCTTAGCCCGCATAGTTAACGCCATGGCGATCGCGTCCTCTTCGCCGGTCGGAGGCATGGGGACGTGACAGTATGGTATCAGAGCTTTAGGTTGCAACAATGGGCCTCTATGGGCTAAGAAGGAGCAACTGACAGAGGTGGTATCTCATTCTGCCCAGCAGAAATCATAAATTGAATGACTGTAAATTCAAAAAATGGTCTAAGTGTTGGAGCAGTCGGAAGAGTCAGCGGGAAAGACTTCCAGTGTTGCAGAAGAGTTAGGCGGAAGGAATTCCGCCGTAGTAGAAGCGTTAGGCAGAAGCCTATCTGACGGAGCAGTTGGAAAGAAAAATCAGAAAATTTTTCTAAGCTATTTGGGCGCTGATCGGAAGAAATAGTGGTTTGGCGTTCCGCCGTTGCAGAAGCCAAAGCCACTATCCGGCCGACCAGAAAGGCCGCCAACGCCGACAAGTTTAAAATTATTCTAAGTGCCGATCGGAAGAATTTAGTGTTTGGCATGCCAGCGTTGTGGAAGCCAAAGTCACTAGACTTATGATGTGGGAAGACAACTGACGCCGCGAGGAAGTTTTTCTAAGCGATTTGGTGTTCGTCGGAAGGAATTAGTGTTTGGTGTGCCGCCGTTGCGGAAGCCAAAGGCACTAGCCTTCCGAAGTGCAAAGACCGTTGACACCCGAAGTTAAAATTTCTTTAAGTAAAGAGCGGCCAATCAGAAGGGAAAGCGTTTTGTGAGCCGCCGTTGCGGAAGCGAAAGCATTACGACTTCCGACTAGAAATGCTGCCGATGCCGATCGGAAGGAGGAAGCGTTTCGTGAGCCGCCGTTGTGGAAGTGAAAGCATTACAGCTTCTGAATAGAAAGGCTGTCGACGTTGATCGGAAGGAGGAAGTGTTTCGTGAGCCTAAGGCATCAGATGGATGACATTGCAAATATCTTCATGAAGGAGATTTTCAAATTGCATGGATTGCCTAAGGCAATAGTCTCTGACAGAGATGTCAAGTTCACTTCCAACTTTTGGAAGGGGTTGTTTGCAGATTTGGGTACAAAGCTAAACTTCAGCACTACATACCATCCTCAGACAGATGGTCAGAGAGAGAGAGTTAATCAGGTGCTTGAAGACATGCTTCGTATGTATGTGATGGACAAGCCAACCAAGTGGGAAGATTACTTGCACTTGGTAGAGTTTGCTTATAACAATGGGCAGCAGGCATCCTTGGGGATGAGTCTGTATGAAGCTTTGTATGGAAGAAGTTGTAGGACACCAGTGACTTGGGATCATCCAGTGAACAGGATTGTGCTTGGGCCAGAGTTGCTCAAGGAGATGGAGCAAGAGGTTGTGAAGATTAGGCAGAAGCTGAAAGGAGCACAGGACAGACATAAAAGCTATGCGGATAAGCATAGGGTGAATAGGGACTTCAGTGTAGGGGATCATGTTTACCTCAAAGTGAGGGCAAGGAAGAGTTCCTTGAAGCTTGGAAATTGTGCCAAGTTGTCACTGAGATACTGTGGGCCATTTGAAGTGCTTGAGAGAATAGGGCCAGTTGCATATAGACTTGCATTGCCTGCTAGCACTAGAGCTCATAATTTTTTTCATGTTTCTTTGCTTAAGAGATATGTACATGATCCTAAACATGTGATAAATTGGGATGTGATTCAGGTGGAACCCGAGGGAGAGTTCTGAATCGAGACAATGCGCATCCTCGACAAGAAGGTCACAATGCTCCGGAACCGAGCCATAGGTCAGGTAAAGCTGCAATGGGAGCACTTTGGACCTGAAGAGGCTACATGGGAGCTGGAGGATGCCATGCGATTGGCACATCCATTTTTGTTCAATTTTGTGGAACACTGAGGCAATACTGGTGTAGCATTTTGTTCAATATTGTAAGCACTGAGGACAGTGCTATTGAAGGGGGAGGGGAATGTCACACCCCGGTTTTGACCCCGTTGCATTAGATGCATATGATGTATATATTGTAATAATCATGGTGCATAGCTAAAGGCCAAGGCCCCACCATTGATTGGTTATGCTATGTTTTGGATTTAAAATTGTCATCGAAGGTGTATCGGGGCATGCGACATAGATATTAAGTTTATCATCATGTAAATATGCATATTTAATTAAAATAAACACAACCAGCTACGATCGCGGCAACTAAATTGAGAAGGGGCATGCTTTTCACAAGGATAAGGGTGGGGAAATTGTTAAACGTTGGCCAATGAGAGAAAAACCCATGTATCTTCTTCCCTTGTTTTATTCCAACCACTTTCATTATGAATGGCTGCTGGTGGTTGAGGCAGTTATGGTCTTTGGGAGTGGGGTGGCAAGACTGTTAGTCCTCACCCACACGCACACTCCACCACAGCAGTTGACTTCACAATGGAATAGAAAACCTTCACGCACTCTGCACTACGCAGGCCTCTCGACTGCCTGTTAACCTCCACGCACAGGACTTACCTGGTTTCACTCCCACGAACACATTCTCCTCTCCATGCCGGTGCTGAACACCCATGCACGTCTAATTCGCGTCCTCTCTGTAGTCTATTCATCCACGCACAAGCTGGGATCTGTTCATCTTCACGCAGGGACCATAATCTGTCCATTATCCTCATGCACAGGTATTCTTCTGTTTTGGGCTCACACAGCGAGCTGGGAGTTGTGCGTTTTCATCCACGGTTTTCCCTGTGAAGGGCCATTCGTGTTTCCAGTTGTGTGTATGTTTTTCCTTACCAATTCATGGCCTATACATATGTTGCCTCTGCCCAGCTGTGAAGTTGGTTTTCTTTCCATCCTTGGATTGTGTAAGCTCCTTGGTAACTTTACTGTTCAGATTGGGTCGCTGATTTTCCCCACATTGTTGGCTGTGGTTGCTGTGGTCTCCCTTACATTCTGGGGACTGTTGTAAATTCGCTTGAGAGTCATTTTGGCCATGATAGGGCCAAGAATGACTCAGAATTTGTATTCCCTGTCTTAAGCTGTATCAACTAATTGTTTGCATGTGTGCAATGGTTGGTCTTCGGACTGTGTAAGGAGCAGGGATGGGGGCTTAGTTTTGCTTGATAAACATGGTGGCTGGAAACCCCATAGATAGAGCTAGAGGGCTGGCCTTCTTCTCCATCACCCCTGAATAGCACTGGAAGGGAATGCAGGGCTGAAGGGACTGTGTAGCAGAGAAGGGACTGATTCCTTGTGTTGGGTGTGGGTGGGTATCTTAGAGGTTAGGCTAGTTCTGGTGTAGGTGTTCTTGGCTCTGTAATGGGCTCACTAGCTTAGCATTAATCTTTTCCCAACTCCTTGATGGCCTAATAAACCCAACTGTGTTGGCTTGGCTGTGTTTTGTATATCCTTGGCTAGGTGTAAGCCTCCTAGTTCCCTTATTCCTTGGAGAATCATGCCCAGCTCGGGGGTGGTAGCGTTGTTGAGAAATTAAGGAGCACGCGGGCCTATGGTTGGGTGGAACGTTGCAGCGACGTAGCTGGTTGTGGAATGACTTCTTCTTAAGATAAGTGGTCTTGCCCATTTTTACTTCTGCAACCATGTTTTCTGTTAATGAAAATGATGAGCATGTTAAATGCATGCATGTATGAATGCTGTTGGTTTCTGCTGTGTATGATGATTAATTGCATATGTGCATGTTTTACTTCAATGTATTTCTATTCAGCAATTTTGTGCATGCTTATGTTCATGGGGTTCTTATCCCGCATGGTTAACGCCATGGCGATCGCGTCCTCTTCGCCGGTTAGAGGCATGGGGACGTGATAGATATAAAGAAGGTAAAGGCAAATGTTTCACTATTTGAAATGTGTAAAGTGCCGTAGCAAAAGGAAAGACTATTCAAAGCACTTGAAGCATCAGATGAGAGGCTGCCCGTTGACAATTGGCCTAAAGAGGAAGAAGAAATCGGTGAAACCAGCATTGGAGGTAAGTCTAAGAACAAACATCCACCTTTCCTCCTCACTTTTGAAATTTTTAATCACAATGTACATAATTTCCTGGTAGACTTAGGGGCATCGGTTAACATCATGCCAATATCAGTCTATAAAAAGATAAATGGGCAGGCTAAGCCATCCACGTGGAGGGTTGTTCAGTTGGACAGGACGAATGTAAAGGTAATTGGTGAGATGGAGGATGTCCTAGTCTGCCTGTCGTCGAATGATAAAGTGTGCCAAGTCATTGATATCGTGGTGGCCGATATACCAGATGCTTATGGGCTTGTCCTTAGCAGAGTCTAGTCAGCAAAACTAAATGGATATTTTGCCTCGAATTGGTCGCATCTATGGCTGCCGTATAAAGGGATCCCGAACCAAATTAAAATTTTGAGGGAACCTCACATGAAATACAATGTTACTCAACTTGAGGAAAAGAATGAACCAGTGGATTCTGTGTTGGGAAATTATTTTATTGAGTTGGAACCAGGAAATTACCAAGTAGAAGAAGCCAGCAACATGTCAGACACCCAGCCTGATCTCCTTCGATTCTCACAAGTTGATGAAATCGACTGTAAAATAGTAGACTTAGCAGTAGGCATAGATTCGCATGCAGTAGCGAGTGATTTCTGGACATTATTTTTTTATGGCTCTAAGACATTAGAAGGGTCAGGGGCTGGTTGTGTCCTTATTGACCCCAAGAAGAATAAACATTTTCTTTCATGTAGATTAGAGTTTGAATGTACGAATAACACAACTGAGTATGAAGTGTTGGTGCAAGGATTGAGGAAAGCAATCGAATTAAAGGTAAGTAATCTGAAAGTTTTTGGAGATTCTGAAATAATTGTAAAATAGATTTGGAATCAAATACATTGTATTTCTCCCCACTTGAAAGCTTATTAGAATGAGGTATGGGATCTGCTCAAATGTTTTAATGCATTTAATATTGTTTCAATTCCAAGACTGAAAAATGCAGCAGCTGACTTGCTAGCCACATTAGCTGCTAGGATTGTGCCTACTAATAATCGTTGCTCCGTTGAACTGCTTTTCAGGCCCTCGGTCCCTGATATGATTACCAACTTACGAGTGTTCGATGACGATCAGCAGATTATAGAATGCTTAACAAATGACGAGGTATTTAAAGGAGCAACTATAGACGATGAAGAACATCAGGCTGAGCTGAAGTATGATAATTTCATCCCTAAAGGAGTTAGAAACTTAGAAAGAATGTTCGATCTAAATGAAAAGTTTAGAAGGCCAGCAAACGTGAAGACTCACAGCTCATCTCTACAGTTCGAATCGATAAATTTAGGGATTGAGACAAATCCTAAATATGTGAATCTTGGCAAATGCTGTTCACCAGCCGAAAGAGATAAGTTCATCAGTCTTTTTAATCAATATAAAGATGTTTTCGCCTAGACATATAAAGATTTGAATACATATGACACTAGCATCATCCAGCATGTCATCCCCATTAAATCTGGTGTCAAACCTTATCAACAACCTTTAAGGAAAATGCACCCCAAATTGGAACCTCTGATTCAGAGTGAAGTTAAGAAATTATTGGATGCTAGGATCATTTTTAAGGTCAGACACTCTGAATGGGTCTCAAATTTGGTACCAGTGAGAAAAAAATCTGGAGAAATCAGGCTATGTGTGGATTTCAGGAATTTGAACCGCGCTTCAAATAAATATAACTATCCTGTTCCACCCATGGAACAACTACTACAAATGGTCTCAGGTTCTGAACTATTTTCTTTATTGGACGGTTTCTCAGGCTACAATCAAGTATTAGTAGCCAAAGAAGACAGATTAAAGAAAACATTCAGGACCAGATGGGGAACCTTCACTTATCGAAGAATGCCCTTTGGGCTTATAAACGCTGGAGCCACGTTCCAGAGGGCTATGGACATAACTTTCCATGGTTTGATTGGTCGTAGTGTTGTGATATACCTCAATGATATTACGATATTCTCAAAGAGGAGAGAAGAACACACGTTCCATCTAAGGCATATTTTTGAACGCTATCGAAAATATGGCATCTCACTCAATCCCAAGAAGTGTGTGTTCGCTGTCACAGAGGGTAAGTTGCTGGGGCACGTAGTTTCAAAGAAGGGAATATCTATAGATCCGGAAAGGATCAAAGCAATTGAACAGATTCCCTTGCCCCATAATAAAAAAGGGATGCAATCATTTATGGTAACAATAAACTTCGTGCGAAGATTTGTGCCTGACTTCGCTAAGATTGTCAAGCCTCTGCAGCAAATGGTGAAGCAAAGTGCACAATTCAAATGGACTGAGATTGAGAAGAACACATTTAGCAAAATTAAAACTGCTGTTGCACACACACCCTCCCTAAAATGCCCAGATTTCGACAAAGATTTTATTCTGTATACCTTTGCATCCGATGATTCACTAGCAGCTGTGCTTACCCAAAAGGAAGATGGGGGGGATGAATTCCCAATATCTTTCATGAGCACTGGTCTACAAGGGGCCGAATTAAATTACCCGGCTATTGATAAACAAGCTTACGCAATATTCAAAGCAGTGAAACAATTTAGGCCCTATATATTAAAAAATCGAACCAAGGTGATCGTCCCATACCCAGCTGTGAGGTCACTTTTTGTACAAAAGGAGTTAGGAGAAAGAAGGGGCAATTGGGTAACAGCTCTTCAAGAGTATGACCTAGAATTCAAGCCAGCTTCTATAGTTAAAGGGCAGGGGTTGTGCAAACTAATGACTGAACATGGGAACAATGATGAACACGCCTGGGAAGATGAGGTTGAATTACATTTGATGGATGTATGTCCTTTGTTCACAACCCCCGAATCTTGGTATAGAGACCTCGGGCATTACCTGCAGGCAGGGTTGTTGCCCGAACATTGGAATTCTAAGCAAAGAAGAGCAATGCGTCTCAAATCAGCCTCCTATCAAATTGTTGAAGGAATATTATTCAGAGAAAACTACGACGGAGTTCTTCTTAGATGCTTAGAGAAAGAAGATGTGACGAAAGTAATGACAGATTTGCATGACGGGCCTGCTGGGGGACATTTTTCAGGAGATACCACTGCTTACAAAATTCTCAGGGCCGGTTACTATTGGCCCATGCTTTTCAAAGATGCACATGCCCATGTCCGGAAGTGCAATATTTGTCAAAGGTGTAGTGGAAGGCAATCTAAAGCAGCCGCACTACTAAAGCCTATGATGATCACGGAGTCGTTCGAACAATGGGGGTTGGATATTATTAGGGAGATAAAGCCGAACTCTTCCCTACAACATAAGTACATTCTGACCGCAACTGATTACTTCATTCGCTGGGTCGAAGCCATCCCGTTGCGTAAAATAAATGAAGATGCGGTCATCAACTTCCTGCAGGACCACATTATGACCAGGTTTGGAGTTCCAGTTTCTTTAGTCTTTGATAATGCTACTTACTTTTCATCGATTAAATTAACTGATTTTGCTCATGAGAAAGGAATAAATTTGCATTACTCTACAAATTACTATCCACAAGGAAATGGCCTGGATGAATCTACTAACAAAAATCTGATTAGAATTTTAAAGAAGACTGTGATAGAAAACCAGAGGAGTTGGCACTCAGCGCTACCAAATGCCCTTTGGGCTGATAGAGTCACCCCCAAGTCTTCGTTAGGAGTGTCACCATATACCCTTGTGTATGGTAAAGAAGCCATTCTTCCCCCCAATATCATGCTACCCTCCTCCATAATAGCTCAAGAGTCTAGAGGGTTGGAGAATGAAGTTTTGCAGATGAGGATATGTAATCTTCTGAAAGCAGAAGAGGCTAGATCTAGGGCCAGAGAGTGCTTTAAATAACAACAAGAGGTAATAAAGATATGGTTCGACAAGCACAAGGCAAGAACAAAGGACTTTGAAGTGGGAGATTTGGTCCTCAAGTGGGACCACCCCCATGATGAGAAAGGAAAACACACGAAATTCCAGCAGTTATGGGTAGGCCCTTTCCAGATTGCGGCAAATTTTGGCCCTTCCACTTATAAGTTACAAGATCTGCAAGGGTGGGAAGAGAACTTATCAGTAAATGGTTTAGTTCTCAAGCCTTATTTTTCCTAAGTTTCATTTGTCTTCTTCTATCTTGTATATAAATAATTTGGCTTGGTCGTCTTTTTGAGTCTTTGAGTCATGAAGTTTAGTTTTGTTTTAGTTTAAATTTCTGTCAATTTCAATAAAGGAGGTAAACCCGCGGTTGCATGGAAAACATCAGAATTTTGGTATGATTAAGGTTCTTGGGTATAAGACTGTATATTGCTGCTTGTCTAAAATAACTTCTTCCAGTTTAGCAGTTTTCCCAAATAGCCATGTATGCATTGAAGTCCTGCTTAACCCCTATGAAATAAACTACAGTCAAAGGGTCTAGAATACTATTTTGAGGCTCCATCCATGTCACATTTAAAATGTCCTAGGGGGTGACAGCCAGAGGCTCATGGAAAGAAGTACGGTAAACATTATATTAAATACAAATGATCCCATGCCAGGAAATGAATGCCAAAAGGAAGATAAGAGTCAAAACTCCTATGAAAGCATCATATATCAAAATAAATGTTGAATCATATAAGTACTGAATCGCCGAAAGTTCCTCTCCATCCGTGAGCTGAAATGTGAAATACACCTCTCACACAAAAGGACACTTGGGATAGAGGAGCCTGAATTAAAATTCAGAAAGAAAGGCATGCGGGAGGAGTCATATGAAAAGGACAAAAGTACAAAAGCACAAAAGTGCTAAAGTGGCATGGGAATGAGGAACAAATAAATATTTCTGTTTGCCATATGCTACGATCCTGTGGTGTCCAAGCTGCCAACTACCTGAAGGCAAGTAACAATGAAACTCATCCTTCGGCCTCAACAGAGTTATCTGGACTTGAAAATCTTGGTTTCCAATCTCCCAAATTGGACTATCATTAATGAATAAAGGTACCCACTTTTTCCATTTGAGAAATCCAGATAGTTGGAAGAATTCAATAGATGCGTTTGTTGTTAAACAGTCTATTATTTCAGGAATAATCATCCAGAGATCTAGGTTCACTAGGTAATCGCCAGTTGTTGCAGCTGCAACTGTTCTCCCCAAATTCTTTTAAATTTTGGACCCCCCTTTATGATTTTAATGCTGCGTTGAATCAATTGGAGCCGTGAATTTTTGGTCATGCTTTAATTTTGGATGATTTTCGAAGATGAACTCTCGTCCTGTTTTAGAAATTGCTTGTGTTTGAAATTGTTGCGGGTCGCCGATGTTAGAGTCTAGTTTTTGTTAGTCGAAGATGAATTGGGTCAAGTGTTCTTTGAAAAACGTTGTTTCGGAGGTGAAATAGTTTCAATCATTGCCAAATTTTTAAAGTTTTAAAACACTTATCATTTTCATCTGACCAGAGGTTGTTGTCTGTTTCTCTTCCACTGTTGCGGCTCCCAAATCAGCTAAGCACCCGATGTGTAAGCGCTCCATCTGCCGATGCGTGTCGGTCTTCTAGTCACATGTCTATAACCCTTTTCTCTTCCACCGTTGTGGCTCCCAAACCAGCTAGCTACCCGAAATGAAAAACGCTCCGCCCACCGATGCGTGTCGCATGTCTGTAGCCTTTTCTCTTCCACCGTTGTGGCTGTGCAAAGCCCTTGGATTCTGATGTCGATATCTTTTTGATTTCCGATTGGAAGTTTTCCCGACCACAGCTTAGGTCATAACTCTTCCGACTCCGATAGGCCTACGTGTTTCCACGGTACCCGTCTCCTGTTAAGACCCGCTTATGCGGCTATGAATGAGTTTACCCTACCAAGGTTAGCATCTTAAGCCGCCGATGAGTTCTTCATTTTCCATCATCAGAGATTTCTTTCAAACCTGTAGGTGGACGAGGTGGTGGCATTGGCATTTGTGAAAGTTCTTATAACAGTCATGCACATGATCTTTCTTGTTGAGTAGCCGTTTTGGTTGATATAATTTGACGTTTTGTTTTAGAATGCAATCACAATGAATGATGCACATTGATTTATTGTAGGTGGACTCAAGGGACTGTTGAGATGACCATGACATGAAGGCATAGCTGGACAGTTTTGACAAAGATCGAACCGAAACCGGCAGGATCGCAAGGAGGAAAAGCGAAGCAGAAGGAAAAGATCAGTAGTGACAAAGGCGCAGACTTGAAAGATGTCAGTTACTAAATGGATCATGAGTGCACACAGAAAAGATAAAAGTAGGGATCCAAAACATTTCGAGAGACCGAAAGGTCACGCGTTTGGGAGGGCAGCCCAAGCGGTTAGCTGTTAGTTTAAATATTTGAAAGTTAGAATTGACAGGGGCTTTTTCTGAGTTAGACATGTAAAGAGATATTGTAAGAAGAACTACTTTTTTTTGCAATAAAGAATTATTGTTTTCCTGTCGGAGAAAGTTTGGTGGGACATTAAAATGCTATGCTATGGATTGGTGAAAGATGAACTATTTCATTTTTCCATTTTTTGTCCATTAACTGTGAGATCGTTCTAACTCTTAGAGCCTATGTTCTTGTTTGAATGATTTCCGGTTTATTCTATGAAATTACCACCATGAGTAATGCATGTTGTTCATAAACAATTGGCTATCTGATTGTCTAAATATCTTTAATCGTTCATGTGTTGTAGGAAGGAATATTAGCTATCTGTAATTTCTCTTTATAATGCATGCACAATACATATTACTCATAAATAAGTTACAATTTGGCTCCCCGGGGATAGATAGATAGTTAGTTTCACTTTATTGCTGCATATGTGATTTAGATGCTTGTGAGTTCTAAGACGAGAGGTAAGAACCTACGCATCACGTTGTGACTACTCCTTGCGTCCTTTATCACCCTGCATGGTTAATTAGGCACGTGCATATCATACTTTAAGTAAAAAAATACAAAAAATACACACGGTGGACCGGGCCGCAACCGGTAAAACCTTTATTTTTTGTTACTTGACCTACGGTAGCCGGACTGCAAACTGGACGGATTCCCTATACCAAACAGTCACGAGCTAGTTGGGAACGTTGACTAGGGAGAATCCCTTACTGTTGTTTCCTGTGAATTTCCAGGCCTCAACAGATACATAGAATATTAGTTGTAAAGGAAGCTACTTGTCACTCCAGTACCGAATGTTTCAATGCATAGAGTACGAAAGACAGAGGGAGAACGATGCTCCACTTCAGAGTGAGTGATTTCAGAAGATCCTAAGGTTTGACATGGTATAGTAGGATGGACAACTTACTGATGGCTCTAGGATTTACTAAGAGTAAAGCGGATTCCAACCTTTACTTCAAGGTTGAAGGCGGAAGACTAATGATGTTCCCATTATATGTTGATGACTTGTTTCTGACAGAAAAGAGGAACTCATTAAATTTGCAAGATGGAGACTTGCTGCCAATTTCGAGATGAAGGACTTGGGGATGACGCACTACTTTCTAGGCATGGAGGTGTGGAAGAATGCAGATGGAATATCCCCGGGATAAAGGGAGTATGCAGTAGAGTTCCTGAATAGGTTTAGGATGATGGACTGCAAGGCCATGACCACACCTATGGAATCAAACCTGAAACTATTGAGTGTTGCTTCATCAGAGTCGGTTGATGCCACAATGTATCGTTAGATGATTTGTTCCTTGATGTACCTAATGAATACGAGACTAGATATTTTATTTGTTGTGAACACATCTAGACATGTTCACCTGATTGCTACAAAGCATATTCTGAGTTACCTGAAGGGTACAGTTGACTATGGGCTCAAGTATGAGTTGAATCAAAAGATTAACCTAGAGGGTTATGTGGATTCAGATTGGGCAGTGCCATTGATAGGAAGAGAACTTTGGGGTGCTACTTCAATATTAGATCATGTGTGATCTCTTGGTTTATCAGGAAGGAGTCCTGCATGGCACTGAGAACATCCGAGGCAAAATATGTTGCCACTTGCTCGACTATCTGGGAGAGAGGAGCAGTGAAGCTCCAGTATGTGATCTAGATTGAGATCTCTCGAAAGAGGGAGTTCTAGCATAGCCAGTGAGAGAGGTTTTCTGAGCATAAATATTGGCGAAGCTTGTAGGTTGATCAGACGTAATCAATCCTGTAGGTTGTCCTCGGATGTAATCGGTCCTGGTGAATCTCGTAGGTTATCCTTGGATGTAATCAACCCTAATGTGATTATATGCTAGAAATTGCCAGAGTGAAGTTTGAGTACTTCAGGGAGAAGCTTGGTGTTCTCAAGATAGAGGTTCCTTTAATAGGAAGTGATGAGTCCGTGAGCCCTTTTGACATGGTGGTAGGATTGGTTCCTCCCATGGTCAGATGTAAGTGCTATGCCATTTTGACATGGTGGTAGGAGAGGCCTCCCATGGTCAGATGTAAGTGCTGTGCCATTTTGACATGGTGGTAGGCGGGGCCTCCCATGGTTAGATATAAGTGCAGTGGCCTACATCCAGTATGAAAAAGGACTGGCTCTGTGGAAGTACATCCAACATGAAAAAGAGCAGGCTCTGTAGTGGCCTACATCCAGTATGAAAAAAAAATGGCTCTATAGAGACCCACATCCAGTATGAAAAAGGACTGGCTCCATGGAAGTACATCTAGCATGAAAAAGGGCTGGCTCTACAGTGGCCTACATCTAGTATGAAAAAGGATTGGTTCTGTAGAGACCCACATCCAGTATGAGAAAGGACTGGCTCTATGGAAGTACATCCAGAATGAAAAAGGGTTGGCTATGTTGTGGCCTACATCTAGTATGAAAAAAGGATTGGCTTTGTAGAGACCCACATCCAGTATGAAAAAGGACTGGCTCTATGGAGGTACATCCAGTATGAAAAAGGACTGGCTCTGTAGAGGCCTACATCCAGTATGAAAAAGGACTAGCTCTGTAGAGGAAGACCTATGTGGAGGCTAGACCTACAACCAACATGAAAAAGGGTTGGCTCTGTAGAACGTCCTATGACGAGAAGAATGAAGAGATAGCACCATTTGATCGAGATAGCAGAAGCAGTGATGATGATGATCCAGTGATGATCCAACTATGATGATCCAGTGATGATCCAGCTTTGATGATGATCTAGCTTTGATGATGATCCAGTTTTGATGATGATCCAGTGATGATCCAGCGTTGATGATGATCCAGACTTGATCCATAGAAGAATACTTGTGCTGATGAATTGTGTGAAGAGAATACCTTCATAGTTAAGAGGGAGTGTTGATGTATTTGTAAATTCAAAATGTATTCACTTGTATAACTTATATCGTAACCTGATGTTCCTATCGAGAGAATCATTTGTATTTCATTATACTCCGATGTTCCTATCAGGACAGTCATTAATATAATAAATTCATGTAAGTCATTGAGGTTAACCCTCTGTTGTAAGTCGGGGAAATAGTCCCCACAATTGAGTTAAGGTTAACCCTCCTTGTTGATCGGAGGGAAAAGTCCCCACAGTTGAAGGGTACTAGGGTTATTAGACTCTCCTAGAGATGTCGGCCTTGGTAAGTAATTGTAAAAGTCAGAAACTAGTATAAATAGAGAGTGAGACTCTCTACTTGTAATACACACTCACTCAACTAGGGCACATGAGTGAGAGAGGAAGTGCTCACACAAGTGAGAGAGAGAACATCTATTGGAGATCACATTTTTTGTCTTTGGGTTTTACTGCTGCCATTGGTGCTCATTCTATCTCTAAGGAAGTTGCAGGGTTTTCTCCTTTATGGTTTCCCCAAGGAAAATTCTTTGTGTCTCTTGTCTCTTGTGATTATTGCTGTGCATTTTATTCTCTTAGATAAGATCCTAGATCATATTGCTTAAATGATAAAAATCTAACAACGTGTTCATAAGCTTCCAATCTATTGAATGAACCATGAATTGGATAAGGCCATCCCACTGAAGTCCCAAATATGACTCTTCCATCCATAAAATGTCCTTTGGGTGAGCGACAATATATTCATGAAGTGTCATCATGCAAGTGTCGTCATGCGATCAAAACATGTAATTGTCATCACGGACTTTGAAGTGTCAAATTTGGATGTAATAGATTCCCCCTAATGTATGAGGTCAAAGGATAAGATGATGGAAAAAATACATTATAAATAATAAATAGTTGGTTCATGGAGTCGAATAAACCGGAGAAACCAATATCGTAGGCTTAAACTATGTATCTGAAAGAGAGGAAATGTTAGACAATATGATCTCTAAGACATACATGTCCATGTATAAATGATCACCAGAAAGATACAAGGTAGATCCAAAATATGTATAGCTGCTGTAACTATCATGGCCACACAAAAGACAAAGAGGCACCATGTGAGATATAGAGGAGTCATGGCCATAAATGAACAACGTGGATCCATGCTCAATAATCAATCATAGAAATAAGAACATAAGGTGGATCTATGTCTCAACAGGTGTCATACGAAGTGTGACATGGTCTTGTGAAACTTGGGCAATATCACAAGATAATGATCCTACTTTTGGCCCAAGATATTCTATCCAAACCATCCAAAGGTACGAATCCTAACCATGTGAATAAAGGAGATGACGTCGAACATGGGGAATGCCGTTTTATTACCAATCATTGATGTAAACCATTAACAAACATGAGGGAACCCACCAATAATGAAAATGGTCCCCAAGATACCTAGTGCATTATAGCAGGTGTGAATATATGGTCTTAAAGTCGAACACCAAAAGAATCCATCGAGTAGGAGACATTAAGGTATTCCTACCACCCAATAGCGAGGGAAACTACCGTCGATGACTGCAATCCCTAAGATACTATTGAAAACTCTAAATCTCATTCCCAAAGCAAGATGAGTTGAAGTTGATGGGAAGAGACCCATTGTAATGGAGGAATTAAGGAATCCTCCATCATCCAACATGAGGAATGTCAATGACTAATTTGATTTGGATCTAGGACAAAGTTTTGTAAAACATACCACTAAAGACATGTTGTAATGGACTAATACCAGAGAATGGTGAACACAAGTTTTATCCTTAAACAATGAGCATGACACAAAAGTGACTCAGGAAGCTTTAGACATAAAGGGACCAATGATACAAATCTGTAATGTAGGAGACATTGAAATATTCTCCATATGATTGGAAGAGTAACCAATCAGAGGACTAAAAACTCTGAGACCAGGCTTTATCCTAAGGCCAAAACTAGAACAATATTTTTGAGAGACTCAAACTGGTGCTTTGTTTAAGGATGACATGACTTGTCTCCATTATATTGAGAGACATTTGGTATCTTTCCCTTCCCTTTTTTATTTTTAGAAACATTTCTTGTATAAGTTTAATGAGTCTAAGAAAGTAAACTCGAGACCTTCAATTTTGAGCAAGCTCGAAGAAGAGAGAGAAGAATGCTTGATAATACACTGATCCATGGATTTTACAAGCTTGAATTAGTGAATGGTCATTGATGGTTTCACATTTTGAGAGTCTAAAAAATGCCAAAGAAGACTCTAGGGGGGTTATTTTTTGTAAGGTTAGTCTCCAAAGTCCGAAAAAGTATAAAACTACATAGAGGAGAATTCTCTTAGCTCAGGAGAACTAAGGTATTCCTTTTTTTGTAGTTAGTATGCTAGGTTTGAAAAATGGTTAAACTATCACCAAACAGACACTCCTTCGATAACAAGTGCAAAGCTTTAGTTTAACGAGTGTGAAGGAAAGCAAGGTCACTCGTGTTGTCCCATTGATTTACGAGTGTGAGGCAACAAATAGTTAACTCAATGCCATTTTCCTAAAGTTTAGTAGTTAGTTTAGTAGTTTAGTAGTTAGTATTCCTTTTTTTGTAGTTAGTATGCTAGGTTTGAAAAATGGTTAAACTATCACCAAACAGACACTCCTTCGATAACAAGTGCAAAGCTTTAGTTTAACGAGTGTGAAGGAAAGCAAGGTCACTCGTGTTGTCCCATTGATTTACGAGTGTGAGGCAACAAATAGTTAACTCAATGCCATTTTCCTAAAGTTTAGTGAGCATGATAGTAGCATGAAAATCACTATAAATATTTTTTATGTTTAAACCAAAGCACGAAAAAAAAGTCTACTAGAAAAGGTTCCTTTTTCATAGATTTAGTCCCCTAGGACTGAAAAAGAGATAAACTAAAACCAGGGAGAACTCTTCTAGCCACAATGAACTAGAGTATTCCTTTTTCAAAAGTAATCCACATGGTCCAGGAAAGGGTTAAACTTATACCTATGTGTATGTTCCTTCAAGTCATTTAATGAGTTTGAAGTGAACAAGATGACTCGATAATCTTGTCAATTTTAAGGAATCTAAAAGAGATTAAGGAAAACTCCATATACCTTTCCCATAAAGGTATAACGATCCTGAAAAAGTCAACTCGTGGCCTCCTTCTGTTTTTAATGAGCTCGAAGGAGAGATGGAATAATTCTCATAACAAGAGGGAACGAGTGCTAGGGGCATGCAAAACTAGTTCCAAGCATAAGGAACAAGCCTATGCATAGTGAAAGGAACATGAGCAAGATAAGGACACTCAGGGGGCATTTCCTCCAGGTAAAGGGTGTTAAATTGCAATGAAAAAATGATACAATAATAAGCTAAAATGAGAGCAGAGAAGAGGGATTATATAATGAGATAAAATCATGAAAACCAACATTAGGATTATGAATGCAAGCATGGTATATGTAAATGAGGTTACAATTTAAACATAAAAACAAGCCTGGTAATCAGTCGTGAATCCAACTAAGAATCTTGTCCCTAAGAAATAACAATTTCAAGATCATATTCATAAGAAAAGATCTAATACAAGTCACTTTGGTAGAAACATTTGCAAATTCACTATATTCAACAAGAGGCATAGTCAAGGCAGAGCTACCCGATGAAGACTATATAACACCAAGTCCCAAGGATTTACAATAAACAAGATCAACCTCAAGAGGAAAGCTACAGTTGAAAAAGGTGATGGAGTATGCAGGAATAAAATCAACATTGTGGGAGTAAAATATTATACAAGAAGAATCAAGATCATCAAGATCACTAACTTTTTGTTTGATGGGAGAGTCCAAAGACTCAAAAGTAACAATGTTTGAGGATCAATTGACAGTACAATCATACTCAAAAGGAAATTTAGGATGGATCTAACTACAACCAGGTCAACATCCAAAGGAATGTATGTCTCTATCATAGACTCTAGGAAAACTTCATTCGAAGGAATTATATATTCTCAGATAAAACACATGCCCGAACATTCAGTTTGATCAATAGGGTGGAGAGCGGGATTCAATGCCCCCATTGAAGTGACCACCTAGTCAACTGTCGAGATTTGATCCTAAGAAGGTAAGTGTTGGGCCTAGGGAAATATAGGAAGAATTCAGTTAGAATTCTTCCCAAGGATGGAAAAGAGTTAAGTCACAAGAAGTAAAAGGAGCTACGACAGAAGTAGAGAAGGAAGAACAGAAGAATGAAAAGAAGGAAAAGGAGCTGCGACAGAAGCAGTCACAGAAAGAAGGAAGACAAGGTAGAAGAAGTAGTAAGGAAGGAGGATGTGATAGGGGAGTAACAAAAGTAGACAAAGAAGAAAGAGCTAAGGATAGATGTGACAAGAGAAGAAGAGAGTCTGCGGAAGAAGAGGAACAACGACAGAAGGAAAGGGTGCAACAAGGAAGGATGCAATGGAGTTAACCATGTTAGAAGACGTGTAGTGGTGCAACAAATAGAAAGCGATGGCCAGCTAGAGTCGATGGAAGCCACATGTATGAAAGCATATTTGTAAGTCGAGTTGTTAGTTCCTACTGATATGTGTCAATAGAATAAGAAAGACAGTCTGTTGGCTAACTGTATGAATTTGGATGAAAACAACATGTAATATTATATATAAGGAGGAAAACAAGCTGTATGTGGGTTACCCTCAGTGGTATATGGTCACAGACACTCGCTGGTCATTTAGTGACATTTAATTGTATTGTTTGTTAGTGTGTTGAGTCATAGAGAGGAGTCTAAGAACCTGCACCTGAGTGCGCAAGAGTGTGGAAGAGATTGAGTTGATCCTGGTTGTGTGCAGATTGATAGTAGATTCATAGAAGAACTTGAGTGGATCGAGGCAGTGTGCAGATCATTAGTAGAGTCAATTAGATAAGGAATAGTGACAGAAGACCAAAGAGCATGAGAGAAGGAAGAAGTCTGTATAGATAAGAAATATAGATCTAGAAGAGATTCTGTAGCTTAGTGCACATACCAAAGGTGCCATATATTTCTCATGTCAGATGAAGAGCACCTTTGTGGTTTTTAGATGGGTTTCCAAGTTAGATACCATGTCAAATGTGTGAATGATGAATGTGATTGTGTTGCATATATATGTTATTGTGAATGTGTGTTTATGTATTTGCTTATGAATGAATTTATATGTATTTGTCAAACTATTATTATTGAATGTTCCCATGCTGCATGGGGTTTTTTGTTATAATACCTGTTGAAGGACGAGTTGTAGTGCAACTTAAATGCGTATAATAAGTATAAATACCCCATGTTAGCACCGGAATTGAGCCCAAAGGTTGCGAAAGGCCGGCTCCCAGGTAACAACAAAACCGCTTTAGACTGTGTCTCCGGCCCCGCGTAGTCAGAGAGGGATCTATCGTTTGTCACTAGAGTCTACTCCGCACAATATTTTCAATCTCGTGTTTCACCGAAGTCTACTTTGAATAGGATTTTCAATAGGCATGATCAGGGGGCCAAGATCCTGAATGGAACAGAGTGTGTAAGGGTGAGATGCAAGGTGGGATTATCAAGGTGGGAACCATTAGCAATGGACTTGAGAACCTGCATAATGAACGCTTGTAAGAGAAAAGGAAGGCATTGGCTAGTGAACAAAGGCAAGGTAGCCGTTGATCTCCTAATCACGAGATTTTTAGCGGGCGGTTGGAGGACGAGAGAGAGAACAATCCATCGCGTGGAGCACCAGCGAGATGAATTCCATGCAACTTTCGAAGAACAATTGATAAATGTCTGGAATAACAACCAGAGCATAACAAGTATGAATTCATAACTACTATACCCTAAGTTGCAGACATGAAAAGCAATTAACAGACTGGAGTGAAAACAGGAAACACATTGCACATAAAATAAGATACATATTGGGAAAAACAATGACACATGAATCTCTGCTATGACAAACAACTCTTTCTCTGCAATTTTATTCATAACAAAGGCATCAAACTTATTTACAATGGAGAACCTCAGCCCTAGAAAATTTCCCAATCCAATCAACTCTCTCTTTCCTCCCTCTATCGGGAGTGTATTTATACTATTATGATGCTGATACTACCGAATAGAAAAGTGTTACAAGTCACTACATGCGCTAACTATACAGGGAGTGGAATATCGCCATGTTTTACAAATATAAACAACATCATGGAGATATGGCGTGTGATGAAGCAGACTGATAGCACAGATCCCTCTACCATCCTGCTTCGTGAAAGTGATTCCCACGTGGCATGCTGATGGTTAATTTCCCCCACAGGCTTCTTTGGACATATTTTGGGTCTCCTTGTCTAGCCGACGATCCATTTCCCAACTACTTTTTTTGACCCCTCCTTCGTCGGGTAACACTATTATAGGAGGAAACCGGGAAGAAGGTGGTCATACACTTGGTGATGATAAACGACTTAAGAAGCTTATCATCCTTGTACTTCTCTCTTCCTCCTACAAGGAGGGTTTTCCCACAAGCCATGCAGTCACATGTGTGCTTGACCTTCTCCTTTCTCACAACCAAACAACCAAGTGGAGATCTTGGGAGTGGCATCGAAGGCTCCGGGCCCGCATGGTCCCAGTTCGAGCATTTGCTCCAACAGTTCTACCACCAATGTGAGCCGGGACTTTAGAGGTCTTGACTGCAGCTGGGAGTGTCGGAGGGACGTCGCTGGGATGTCAAAACCTATGCACTACACATTTAGAGACCGGGTTGTGTAGAAGTGGGTGAATCCCCCTTGGTATTTCACATCTGTGCCTCGATGGTTGGTGATTTTTTGGTATGGATAACCAGAACAAAGATTCATGTTTTCCTACCAAGAGTACCCCTTGTCGAACTAATTTCTCGAACCACACAGTCATGGTTGTTAATGAAAGACTTTGACACTTTTTGGAATTCAATCATATATCTCTTATCATCTACACAGTTTAATGCCTCAAAGATCTTCGGAAGATGGTGTTATATAGTGTGAGCAGAGATGGATCAGGAAGGGCTATACCCTTAGAGTAGCTGCAATGGTGGTATGTGTGATGCCAGGGGGGTGATATTTTCTCCTAATGTTTTAATCATATTATCTGGTATGGCTAAGATTCCAAGCCACTCCTGCATGGATGCCAGGTTGGTTTCGAGGGCTGCGGATTTGACCATCCCTTTCCCTTTCAATTACCTTGACGGTAGCATCGGGCTATTTCAGTTTGTCACATCCCTCGGCCTTGTGTAAATGCCAAGTCTGTCGTCTCAATGAATCAAACCTCCATCTTTCACATGGTTCCTTTCGAAGTGAACCACGTGCCACACTTGCGAACCGAGGAAATTAGTATCGCTGGACAAGACTTCCATCTCAGGCTTATCCCGAATGGCGTTGGAGGAATTGGCTAATTCACAATGGGACCAGGGAAGATTACACGCGTGAACACCTCCTCCGCTGTCATCTCCGCACTGGATGTGAAATCACGTACCCTAGGAGCCGCCTCAACCGTCCGACTCAGGGAATCTTTCATTTCTGCCATCCACGTTCCATTCCTTCGAGCACTGCGACAGTTCAGGATCATGACAAGTTTTCAACCGTCGATCACGACCGATTCTTCATGAAGTCATAGATATGAGTGGGCCCCACTGTCTTTCACAATGAGAAGCTTTTGATATTCATCAGGCTAGTCCGCACTGTGAAATAAATTGTGGCCATAGATTTATTTCCTTTCTTATCGCGGCCGTTGATCTTCATGACCTCTACCTTTCTTTCGCGATTTGAAATCACGGCTTCACCCGCACAAGTATGGCATGCGAAATTGATCAAGGCTATAGATCTGACTCAGATCTCATCTTGACCACAGAATGTTTCCGGCTTTTAAACCATTTCACAAATTGGAAATGCGGCTTCGGTCGAGCATGTCTACTCGCGCGGAATGGTTTAGAGCCATTGATCCATCTTCGATCAGTTTCAGCCTTTGATCTCGAGCCTTACCCAACGCTTGCAGCACATCTTCCGCTTTCTTCTTTGCTTTGCAACTCTGATATCCTGATGGAGAGTTCACATGAAGTTCGCAGGGATGAGACCTTCATCGAACTCCTCTCAAGTTCTTAAATCAACTTGTTAAAAAACGGAGTGTTAACAACTGGCTCCACGAGGGATTCTATCCTCCCATTGAGGTAGAAAAGAACCCCCGTAGACCAAGTGCCAAACCATTGGGCTGCTTTCAAACTTTCTTTGACATCTCCATTCTCCTCTGAGTTACTGCTTCAATGAATTCATACCACTCTTGAAAATCACACTGGTGACTGTAAACCTGTGCTGATAACTGAAAAATGAAAACAAACTAAAACAGTAATGAAGGAAATGATCGATAACTGCCGAGCTTATTCTTTCCTACCTACTCTACCTTACTTTGTACATAAATCTGATTAAGTGAAATCAAACTTCCAATGAATTCAATCAAGTAACTTGCCTAATATTTTTGTTCTTTCATTGTGTTTGATGGACAAAAGCGAAATAGATAATGGGAGAAGGGAATGATAAACAAACTGATATTCAGAGCAGAGATGCAACCAATCACTACCTTCAGCCAGACCCTCCATGTACTCAGATACAGGGTCATATAAATCATGGCAACCTTCAAAAAATTCTGTCATTATCTTACCATGAGAGAGTTGTCCCAACTGTAAATTCCCTTGCACACTGTCAAACTGATCTTCAAAAGAACTATGTAAGGAAAACTCGTGACAATTTCCAGGCGAGACATCCACAACTTCATATGAAATTTCTGATTTTACAACTTCATTCTTTTCATTCATTTCAAAAGAAATACCACTCCGTTCCTCAACATGATCAAGCAAACAGACATCTTTTCGATAAAAAATTTCTGAATTTGAAAAACAAAAAGAAACATCCATTTGAGAACCCCTATCTTCTTCTTCGTTATTCAATTCTTCATGGCATACTGTTGGTTTTTCTAAAGGCTGGGATTGATTGCATAACTACCCTTCTTTCTCATCATCCATTCCAAGGAAATTTATACATTCATCTACAATATCAAATTTCTATTTGTGATCTTCAACATGTCTAGTTTCTACTATGTTTTCATACTTTTGATCTTGGATTGCAATGAAATTTTCTTCACTAACAAAAATTGTGACAGGCTGATTGCACTCTTCAGAAAACAAATCAGTACACCCATCTCCTTTCAAATCACTAGGCTGATCATCTTCTTCAAACAAAGAGAGCTTTATATATTCATGTAAATCTTTAGGTGTAATATGAATTTGATCAACATGCACAGGTCTTCCTTCAACCACTATTTCAAAATCTGATTTATATTTACTTGAATTTTCAGAAAATGAACATGTGGAGGGATCACAAGATTGATATTTTTCAGAATTATCATCTTCTGTGTAATCAATCACACAAGCATTGTAACTTTCAAGAGATTGTTGTTGCGAAAAGGAATTTTCTGATTGGGAAGGGGAGGCCTCTTCTTGTAACAAAAAATTGGAAGTTGAATAATATGAGGAAGGATTTGATGGTCAGTCCCAACCTCTCTCTTGGTCACATAGAGAATGGCAAGAATGCTGCAAATCATCATCAGTTTCAGAAAGAGAGATATAACTGGTTGAAATAGAGCTTTGGTCTATGTCAACTTCAGTCAAGGAAGACAATACTGACTGCTGGGAATTTTCTTGAATATCATGGCAGCTGGTTTGTCTTTCTTTTTGAGCTGAATATTCATGTAAGATATCTAAAACCTCTTCATCCAAATACTGATCATCAGCACACTCATCTTTCACATTTTCAATGAACTCTCTATCGTGTGTGCAACAATCTTGAAGTAACAACAAATAAGGATAATGCCTTTCGAAATGTTCATGAAATATTATATGAAAGTATTTAAGTGAGGATAAACTTCCTACTGGCAATCCCTCATACCAATACCTTGCATATCCTTCTAAACTAAACATGAACAGTTTCATTAAAGAATCTTCATGCCATCCCACTCCCAGCTTATGTATATGCTTATGAAATCTAAATAAATGAATGGCAGGATCATCACCCTTTTCATCATTGAATCTTGGAAGATATGTTTGCCAATCTACCAAAGGTATTTTATTGGGATAACCAGGAATGGAAGAAAGATTCATAGGAGCATACCTTGCAGCCTGAGAAGTCATCTTGATGGTGGAGAAACTGAATCAGCTCCTCAAAATTTGCAACCCCATTTGATAGTGGAGTTGCCATAGAACATTATGAAGAATGGATCCTTCACAGATGGAGTCGCCAGGTGAAAAGAGACATGACCTTCTTGATGTCTGACCATTGTTCTCCATCAATATTCAGATCTAAACCCTTCATTCAAATCCTGAGAAGATTTGAAACCTCTCCCCATATTTGTGTTTCTGACCACCGGTCTCCCCAGTGGAGTCACCTTCCAGAATCTTTCAGTGGAGTCACCAGGGAAAATGATAAAACCTTTTTCACGTGTAAGAATATCTGTTTGCCCATAGAAACTATTTATACTTTTAGGTTTTGTCGTTCTTCCCAGGGATGATCTTCAATCTCATCCTCGGCAACGGCGCCAGTTTGTTAGCACCGGGATTGAGCCCAAAGGTTGCGGAAGGCCTGCTCTTGGTTAATAGCAAAACCGCTTTAGACCGTGCCTCTGGCCCTGCGCAGTCAGAGAGGGGTCTGTCATTTGTCACCGAAGTCTACTTCGCATAATATTTTCAATCTCGTGTGTCATCGAAGTCTACTTCGCATAGGATTTTCAATAGGCATGATCAGGGGGCCAAAATCCTGAATGGAATAGAGTGTGTAAGGGTGAGATGCAAGGTGGGATTATCAGGGCGGGAACCATTGGAAATGGAGTCAAGAACCTGCATAATGAACGCTTGCAAGAGAAAAGGAAGGCATCGGATAGCGAACAAAGGCAAGGTAGCTGTTGATCTCCTAATCAGGAGATTTTTAGCAGGCGGTTGGAGGACGAGAGAGAGAACATTCCATCGCGTGGAGCACCAGCGAGATGAATTCCATGCAATTTTAGAAGAACAATTGATAAATGTCTGAAACAGTAGCCAAAGCATAACAAGAATGAATTCCTAACTACTATACCCTAAGTTACAGACATGAAAAGCAATTAACAGACTGGAGTGAAAACATGAAACACATTGGACGTAAAAGAAGATACATTTTGGGAAAAGAAATGACACATGAATCTATGCTATGATAAACAACTCTTTCTTTACAATTTTATTCATAACACAGGCGTCAAACTTATTTAAAATGGACAACCTCAACCCTGGAATGATTCCCAATCCAATCAACTCTCTCTTTCCTCCCTCTATTGGGAGTGTATTTATACTATTCTAATGCTGAGACTACTAAAAAGAAAAGTGTTACAAGTCACTATCATGTGCTAACTATACAGGGAGTGGACTATCGCCACATTTTACAAATATAAACAACATCATGGAGATATGGCGCGTGATGAAATAGACTGATAGCACAGATCCCTCTACCATCCTGCTTCGTGAAAGTGATTCCCATGTGGCATGTTGATGGTTAATTTCCCCCACATGCTACTTCGGACATATTTTGGGTCTCCTTGTCCAGATGGCGATCCATTGACCGACTAATTTTTTTGACCCCTCCTTTGTCGGGTAACACTGTTATAGGAGGAAACCGAGAAGAAGGTGGTCATGCACTTGGTGATGATAAACGACTTAAGAAGCTTATCATCCTTGTACCGCTCTCTTCCTCCTACGAGAAGGGTTTTCCCGCAAGCCATGTAGTCGAATGTGTGCTTGACCTTCTCCTCACCCACAACCAAACAACCAAGTGGAGATCCTAGGGGTGGCATCGAAGGCTCCGAGACCGCCTGGTCCCAGTTCGAGCATTTGCTCCAACAGTTCGGACACCAATGTGAGCTGGGACTTCGGAGGTCATGACTGCAGCCGAGAGTGTTGGAGGGACGTTGTTGGGATGTCAAAACACATGCACTGCACATTCAGAGACCAAGTTGTGTAGAAGTGAGTGAATCCCCTTGGTATTTCACATCTGTGCCCCAGTGGTTGGAGATTTTCTAGTATGGATAACCAGAACACAGATTCATGTTTGCCTACCAAGAGTACCCCTTGTTGAACTAATTTATTGAACCACACAGTCATGGTTGTCTATGAAAGAATTTGACACTTTTCGAAATTCAATCATATATCTCTTATCATCTACACAGTTCCATGCCTCAAAGATCTTTGAAAGATGGTGTTATATAGTGTGAGCAGAGACGGCTTAGGAAGGGCTATACCCTTAGAGTAGTTGCGATGGCGGTATGTGTGATGCCAGGGTGGTGATCTTTCCTCCTGATGTTTTAATCATATTATCTGGTAGGGAAAACATTCCAAGCAAATCCTGCATGGTTTCCAGGCTGGTTCTGAGGGCTGTGGATTTGACCATCCCTTGCCCTTTCAATTACCTTGATGGTAGTGTCGAGCTGTTTCAGTTTGTCACATCCCTCGGCCTTATGTAAACACCATTTCTGTTGTCTCAATGAATCAAACCTCCATGTTTTGCATGGTTCTTTTCGAAGTGAACCATGTGCCACACTTGCGAACCGAGGAAATTAACATCGCTGGACAAGAATTCCATCTCAGGCTTATCCCGAATGGCATTGGAGGAATCGGCCAATTCACAATAGGGGGAATATTACACGCGTGAATGCCTCCTCTACTATCATCTCCGCACTGGATGTGAAATCATGTACCCTGGGAGCCACCTCAATCGTCCAATTCGGGGAATCTTTCATTTCCTCCGTCCACGTTCCATTCCTTCGAGCACCGCAGGCAGTTCAGGATCATGACAAGTTTTCAACAGTCGATCGCAATTGATTCTTCATGCAACTGTAGATCTGAGTGGGCCCCACTGTCTTTCACAATGAGAAGCTTTTGATATTCATCAGGCTAGTCCACACTATGAAATAAACCATGGCCATAAATTTCTTTCCTTTCTTATTGCGGCCATTGATCTTCGTGACCTCTACCTTTCTTTCATGATTTGAAATCGCGGCTTCACCCATGCAAGTATGGCATGCGAAATTGATCGAGGCCATTGATCTTACTCAGATCTCATCTCGACCGCAGAATGTTTCCAAATTTTAACCCATTTCGTAGATTGGAAATGCGGCTTCGATTCAGCATGTCTAATTGCGCGAAATGGTTTAGAGCCATTGATCCATCTTCGAGTCAGTTTCAGCCTTTGATCTCGAGCCTTGCCCAACTCCTGTAGCACATCTTCTGCTTTATTCTTTGCTTTGCAACTCTGATATCCTGATGGAGAGTTCACATGAAGTTCGCGGGGATGAGACCTTCATCGAACTCCTTTGAGGTTCTTAAATCAACTTGTTAAAAAATGGAGTGTTAACACCCCACCCATTAGCTTTTGTCGAGCGCCTTGGTAGAAGAGCAAGGGACGTGAAATCCCCCACCCAACTGTGGAAACCTAGTTATGATAGTTACCCATAGGATGATATCTTAGGTGAGACGACATCTACATTGCAGGTGCTACCGAATGAGATTTTCTTTGTCAAGATGATTTCTTGGGATTTGTTGCATGCTAAGGAGGGACTGAACCTGGGTCGAAGAGAGAGAAAGCACCAACAAATAGTTTTGTTGTCGCGACTGCAAATCGTTTTGGTGAGGGATATGTTGTGGCATCTGACAAAGGCTGAAATCCAAGACTGGGTGGATTTCAAAACATTACAATTTGCACAAGAAGAGAGTAAAGGATCTTTGTTGAATCCAAGAGAGTGGTTGGGCCGATATCTGTACACAGATATTCATGAGATTTTCTTTTCCGAAATTCCTATTGTGTTGCATGAGTGGTTGTCGAAGTTGGAAACCCAACAAAAAAAATTTCAAGCAAGAGAACTGACGAAGTGGAATCCTCAGTTGATTGAGCGACTAAAAAGTGTGAGCAACCATGTGTCAAGGGATATTGATTTTTGGGTGGATAATATTTTGCAAGGATATATTACTAAGTTTGATGCCAATTCAATAACGTCATATAGTGAGGCAGACAGAAAAAAAATTCAAGGACCTCGCAGAAGATATTTGTTATCCTTGAAAACTTGGATAAAGATGCACATATGTGTAAAAGGAATTTTACGAATGTGACAGTTGATAATTGTGCACAGAAGGGTGTATATGTCGCAGCAGATTTATGTGAAAAACATTAGAGGAAATTTCAATTTAAAATGGGCCTTCCAAAAATAATACAAATTCCATGTCATCATGTATTAGCCAATCAAAATGCTTTAAAATTAAAAAANAAGGTATCATAAAAAAAACTACGTTTTTTTGTTCGTATTTTTGACATATCTCCCTATGTTTTTACTCAAATTTTGATCAAGAGAGATCGTTGGATGCGGAATTAAATTCCGCATCCAACTAGTACCCACTCGAGATACTTTTGACAGGACCTGCTACCCAAAAAACAAGAAATACCTGAAAAATGTGATGATTTTCAGGTATTTCTTGTTTTTTGGCTAGCGGGGCCCATCAAAAGTATGCGGAGTGTGTACTCGTTGGATGCGGAATTTAATTATGTATCCAACAAGCTCTCCCAATCGAAATTTGGGTAAAAACACATGGAGATATGTCGAAAATACGAACAAAAAAGTAGTTTTTTCTTTTCTTTCTCCAAAATTAATAAATATTGTTTTATTATTTTAACTATTATTTTATTAATTTTCCTTAGGAGGCCCATTTTGAGTTGAAATTTCCTCTATTGTGGTGAAAACTAAGTTGATATTTCCATGGAGATAGAGGAATTGAACTAGAGGCTGGTTATTTAAGAAGTGGGAGAATATTTAGGTCAGGAAATAGAAGAAATACTATCACAGGAAGAGGAAGTTGCAGTACGACTAGAGGAGAAGACTACGATCTTGCATTGCATGTAGACGAAGAAGATGTTGGTTATGGAGCTTGATCTTCCATATCCAGAGATATTATTCAGCTGTGTTTGTACCCCAGGTTTACTGTACACTCGTTCCCCCTCTTTGGGGTTCAGGGCAGTGCCTTGAAAAAGGGGGTTTGGGGGAAAATCCCTCGAGATTTTTTTTTGGGATGTTTGTTGGCCAACAGTTTTGTGGACCCATGGTATTGGGTTAATCGTAGTATTTTCCCATGGTATTTCCCCTGTAAAACAAAATCATTGTAATATGGCTGGGTAGGTTATTGTATTGTATTGTATTGTAAACGATCTCTATGATTGTGTGAGAGAGACTATGAGAGAGTGAAGAGGAAGTGCAGTGGTATTGTTGCAGGTTGTATCCCTTCATATTTCTGGATGGTAATAAAAGGACAGGAAATTTCTGTGTGGACGTAGCCCATCATTTGGGTGAAACACATTATATATGTGTCTCTCTGTAATGTGTTTAATGTGTTTTGTATCTTGTTTAATGATTTAACTATATATCTATTATTTCCCTGTGGTCCTATTTTCTAACAGAAGAAGAGTATCAACCAATATTCGAAGGAGAATAAGAATAAGAAGAATCAACAGAAACTCCAAGACCACAACACAAGTACGGTACACCTACAACACCATGCACACTGTCAGAGGTAAGATCTAGAAACTTGACTCCAAGAAGAGTTGTCAATACTAGTAATACTAACGCTATGAATAGTGGACAAGGGAGTCCGACTACTCCAAATTTTTGGCCAAGTGTATCAGGAGCCAACATAATGAATGGAACAAACATTAACTTGCCGATATTTAATGGAAATGGTTTGGAAGGCCCAGAGAAACATTGGTTTCTCTATGAATTCATATGGACTGTGAGACATATCCAAGATGAATACATAAAGAAAGCACAGATGGTCATGACTCTGCGAGGTCGTGCACGCACATGAATTTTTCTATAGTGCTAGTAGGAGTTACGTAGAAAACATTTGACAAGGTTCAATTCAGAATGATATATGAGTTTAGAAAGCTGAAATATGAGTCGCAATGCATGAGAGAGATTGAAGAAATCAAGCAGTTACCGATAGAGTCTGTCTGGGGTTTTGACCAGGGATTCAAGACATTAATGGCCCAAGTAAGCTTCCAGATGTCAGATGTACAACATAAGGAATGGTTCACTGTCACGCTATTGCCGCACATCTAGGTTCCATTGATGCAACATAATATTATGCCGCAGAAAGAAGCTATGGAAATAGAAATGAAGCTAGAATCCTTGCCAATTGGAGAAACCGGTGCAGGAATGATGTATATTCAGTCGCAACTAGATAACCTTATACTGTAACTCCAGGACATCAAGAAAGGGAAAGAGGTTCAAGAAGAGATATGGTGTACAATATGCATAACAAAAGGACACCATAAAGATAATTGTCTGGCACTCATGAACTATGTCGCAACAGGAGCACCAAACCCGATAAACACCCAAGGGATGCCTTGGTGTATAATATGTCAAATTAGATGCCATCGGTTAGAAGAATGTTGGTATTTTCAAAATATTGTAAGTACACCAGCTAGTTTGTATTGTAAATTTTGTAAGTATGTAGGACACGATGAGAAATATTGTAGATCATTCCAGCTACGACAAGGGAATACATTGGATACCTACTTGATGAAGAATGATGAGAAGATGCAAGTTTAACGAGCGTAAGCTCAATGCCAACCTGCTCAATATCCACCGGCACAATTTCAACAATTGTCATATCCTCATCCACAATATCAACAAAATCAGTATTTGTCGCAGCAACACTACCCTCAACCTAGGGGGGTGGAAATTTTCTAGGTCGAGGACAACAACAATAAGGAGGAGGAGGACTTGGTCGAGGAAGAGGCCAAGTCGTATGTTATAACTATGGAAAACCATGCCACTTTACTCAATATTTTGAAAATAGTGCGAAGACCTATTCATATTGTAAAGAATTTGATCATACCATCAAACAACGTCCACAATTAATTACGAAGTGGCAGGATCAAACTGTGGGAAATCCAAACCTTGTGTAGAATCCCATTCTGAACCCCAATAAGAACATCCATATGATTTGTGTCAACCTTGCAACTAGAGAAAACCAGGACGCACATCATGGAAAACCACAGGTGTGAGCGATGACAAAAGAGAAAGTATCGTTCGACATCCAGAAAGAAAAGAAGGTATTCTTCAACGTCTTACTGGAATTTTTCGACACAAATCAAGCGTCAACATTTGGACAAGTAAGAGTGATGGTTGAAAGGTTCGATCAAATACTTAGGAAGCAACCAAGGATAAAGGTTAGTAAGTTGAAATAATTTTTCAAATTTTTCTTAGTGCTAATCCATGATAAAGATGTTGTCGTAGAATTGACAACACCCATAGAATAAACTCCATAAGAGTTATGACCCGAACAAAGAGTTAACCATGTCTGGAAAAAAATAAAAACTAGTCGCGAGCTACGAATGATTGCACAGATAGGATACTATGACATGGATTACATCATCTTAGATATGGGATATGATGTTAATATCTTGACAAGGCAGAAATGGGGAAGAATGAACAAGCTGTGACTGGATTGGTCTCCATTCAATTAAGGTTAGCAAATCAGTCGAAGGTTCTACCCATTGGTTGAATGACTCAAGTACCTGTCGAGGTAGAAGGTCTGAGAACATATGCATATTTTGAAGTGATTGACATTATCGATGATACAAACCCATATCTTGCACTTTTGGGGATCGAATTGGAAATAGATAACCAGACCATCATCAATTTTAAGAGAATAATCATGTCATTTGAAGATTCAGAGATAAGGGTCGTTGTGCCTATTAATCCATTGAAAGGATAGAGATATGTTGAACCAGTAAGCAGTGAAGGACAAGGTGATTACTTGAATCATATATATACCATTATTTCCTTGTGAGATGACTATATAAATCCAACAACTGATTGAAAGTTGAGTTCGAGGAGTGTTAGCTCCTGTACGTCCGATTTAGGTGAAGCATTAGAAAATTGGCAGAATAGGATGCACAAAGTTTCCATGAGAAGATGTGCAAGAATTACAAGATATGTGTGAAGGGTAGGAGCTGAGGCAGGTGAGCTACCCACATATGAAGTTTTTCCTAACCTTCCATATTTTCTCACAGAATTTGAAGCAAAAGTTACAGAATCACAATGATTGTCTGCCTCGGACTTTGTGCTAAAATCTACGCTCGCTAGATGGTGGGGTACACATAAACAATCTATCTCTGAATGGCCGTAATCTAGAAGATTGTTGGATATCAAATTTGGAGAAGAGATCAGTTATATTGGTCACAAGTATATGCGATTGACAAATCCTACCAAACATATCGAGTATTGTTGCATGACATGGTAGGAATATCTGTGACAAGAATGGGTTCATCACTTCATACATACACTGGACATGATACCAAGGAATTGGTATACATCTGTTGAACTGCGACGAGGAACTCTTAAGTGGGAAGAGATAGCCACTAATTTCACACATGCATCCGAGTTCATAGATGATCACCCAACAATTGATGTTGCACTACAAGTAATGAAAGATAATATATTTGAGGAAATCACTATCGCAATGACAAATTTCCATCAATGCAACATGACAATCCACCATTGGATGGAGTGCTACAATGTGACGGGAGAACCAGATGATGATGACCTGCTCAACATAAAAATACCTAAGTTAGAAGGTATGCTCACAGTGGAGGTATTTGGTATTTCTAGTGACAAATTCCTGAGTCCACTAAAAAACAAGAAAGTTCTTATTGGTTCGCCTGAAGATCCAAAGTTTGTCAATATTGAAGATTATTGGGATGAAGATATTGTAGGAAAGAACACTGATTTATTGCATGATTTTCATGATCTGTTCCCTACCATATTTTTAGAAATGAAGGGAATACTTGGAGAGCTCGATGAAATGAAAATACCTTTATGGCTTGATGCAAAACCGTTCAAGCAGTGGCCATACCGATTGAATCCACGATACAAAGAAAAGGTCAAGGCCAAATTGGACCGAATGTTAGAGGAAGGTGTTATAGAATCTATCGAGGAATTATAATGGATTAGTCCGATAGTAGTCTAGGACAAGAAGACCTCAGGAGAAGCAAGAATTTGTGTCGACCTAATAAAGTTGAATGATGCTTGCTTACATGACCCGTTTTCGACTTCATTTATAGATGAAGTACTGGAGAGTGTCGAAGGATAGGAAATGTATTCGTTCACTGATGGATTTTCTAGTTACCATCAAATCAGGATTAAAAAGGATGACCAACATAATATTAGCTTTGCGATGGAGTGGGAATGTTTCCAATATATGGTAATGCCTTTTGGACTTAATAATGCTCTCATGATTTTTTCCAAAATCGTAGTAGCTGCATTTAAATATTTCATACACAAATTTGTTGAAGTCTACTTCGATGATTGGACATTATTTGGGATCATAAAAGACCATACTTAGAGCCTTAGAATGATGCTAGAATGTTGTTTCTAGTATCAAATTTCACTCAATTTGAAGAAATGTATCTTTTGCACCCTCCGGACAAAATTGTGATCATTCTTGATCTACCACTACCTAATACAGTTAAATAGTTGAGAGAAGCATTGAGACACACTAGATACTACAAAAAAATTATCAAAGGGTATGTGGAGGTGACCACTCCAATGGAAAAGATTTTGAAAAAATATGTTAAGTTTTAATGGACAGAGAGCTACCAAGAGAGTCTGGACACATTGAAAAAAAAATGGCTACTACGCCAATACTTGTATTTCAAAATTGGAAAAAAGAGTTTCATGTTCATGTTGACGCATATTCTATCATTCTTGGCGTGGTATTGACACAATCAAGTGAAGGATCAATTGATCATCCCATTGCCTTCGTTAGTAGGAAATTATCGACGATAGAGAAAAATTATACCACGAAGGAAAGAGAAGGTTTAGCGATGGTATATGTGCTGCAAAAATTAAGACATTATTTATTGGGTGGACATTTTAAGATGTACACTAACCATTCAGCATTGAAATACCTGGTCAATAAGTCAGTTTTAGGGGGGAATATCTGCCGGTGGCTTCTCCTCTTCAAGGAATTTGATTTTGAGATAATTATTAAATCCCGTCGATTGAATTTGGGACCATACCATCTTTCAAGGATAGAAAGTGGTGAAGAGAATAGTAACCTGGATGATAAGCTCCCTGAAGCACAATTGTTTGTGATAACCATGTTTGATGATCACAATAGAGATATCATACAATTTTTTAGTACGAGTTATACGCCAGCTAAATTCACCATTGCACAGAAGAAACAGTTGGTTGTGCGAGCTGCGGTTTTCCAATTATTCGTTGGATAATTGTATCAGATGGGTCCAGATGAGATTCTTCGTTGCTGCATTTTGGAGCACAAGCGACCATTGATATTAAATGAAGCTCATGCTAGTGTTGCAGGAGGGAACTATGTAGGGAAAGCTGCGGTACACAATATTTTGCAAGTAGGATTATGGTGGCCCACCATGCATGAGGATGCCTGAAATTATTGTTGTCGTTATGATGTTTGTCAAAGGATTGGAAAGTCGTCGCGATGGGATGAAATTCCATTAGTGCCTCAAATAACATTGCAGGAATTTGATAAATGGGCCATGGATTTTGTGGGTCATATCAGTTCGACAGGAAAGCACACTGGTGCACACTATATTATTACTACAACTAATTACTTAACCAGATGGGACAAAGTAGCGCGACTAAAGGATTGTACTGCTACAACCACTGTGAAGTTTTTATTTGAGAATTTTATGACATGATTTGGATGCCCAAATATTTTAATAAGTGATCGAGGTATGCACTTTGTCAACCAGTTGATTTCACAAATCATGGAAGAATTCTAGATTCAACATAGAAGGACAACACCTTATCACCCTAATGCAAATGGAGCTGTCGAAGCCTTTAACAAAATTATGGAAAACTAATTGACAAATATTTGCAATTCCCAAAGAGATGTCTGAGATAAAAAAATTTCAGTGATATTATGGGCATATCGCATGACTTGTAAGAAACTGATAGGGCAAACTCCATTTCGTTCGGTTTATGGATAGGAATTTGTGATGCCTATGGAGTATATTGTCCCGAGATTAAGAATTAGTGTGATCATAGAGACAATAGATGTTGATGCTATCGAAGAAATATTTTCGTAACTTGTGTAGCTGGAAGAAGAACGTTTGGTCGCAGGATTTCACCAAAATGTTGAAAACAAAGCAAAAAAGAATGGCATGATCAACAAATTAAGAGCAAGCACTTTGAGGTCAGAGGAATTGTTCTTATGTATGACAACAAAAGTTTTAAGCATCCAGGAAAGTTGAGAACACATTTGTTAGGACCGTATTTCGTCACGAAGATCAATAACATTGGAGTAGTGAAATTACAAAAGTTAGATGGAACAGAAGTCTAAGGATTGGTGAATGGAAGTCAGATGAATCCGTATCACGATAGAAGCAACTTGGTCGCATTAAGAGAGAGAGAGAGNCATAGAGGAAATTGAGTCGATCCAGGCTCCGTGCGGGCCGTTAGTAGATTCAAGTAGAGAAGGAATACTGTTAGAAGACTAGAGAGAATGAGAGGATGAAGAAGTCTGTATAGATAAGAAAGAGGGATCTAGAACAAAGTCTGTAGCTTAGTGCGCAAACCAAAGGTGCCATATATTTCTCATGCCAGATGAAGGGCTCCTTTGTGGTTTTTCTCAGATAGGTTTCCACGTTAGATATTGTGTCAAATGTGTGAATGATGAATGTGATTGCGTTGCATATATATGTTACTGTGAATATGTGTTTATGTATTTGCTTATGAATGAGTTTATATGTATTTTTCACATTTTTATTATTGAATGTGCCCATGCTGGATCGGGTTTGTTGTTATAATACCTGTCGAAGGATGAGTTTTAGTGTAGCTTAACTGGGTATAATAAGTATAAAGACCCCACCCATCATCTTTTGTCGAGTGCATTGGTAGAAGACCAAGGGACATGAAATCCCCCACCCAACTGCAGAAACCTGGTTTTGGTAGTTACCCATAGGAAGATATCTTGGGTGAGACGACATTTGTGTTGCAAGTGCTGCTGACTGAGACTTTCTCTGTCGGGCGGAAATATTGGGCTTTTTTGCGCACTAAGGAGGGACTTAACCTGGGTCGAAGAGAGAGAAAATGCCAACAATAAGCATGAATGTAGAGGCTTCTTCTCAGTAGAAATTGGACATGAGTGATATGAGGCTACATAATTCACCCATGGAAGGGGAGTGTCTACCAAAACACTAGGAATTTACAAAGGATAGACTTGGTATAAAGTCAGGTAACTACAGGGATCAACAAATTCCATTTGATCAATAGTGACAATGTTTTTTTTGTGAGGAAAATACATCACACGAACGAGTGTAGACACCAAAACATTCATAGCATATATGTAATCATGCCCAAAGAGTATATTGAATTCCAAGGGGTCCTCCATAACCATAAAATCGACCAAGACAATATTCCCACCTAAAGTAATAGGATATTGAGAAAGAACTCCTAAAGTTTCACTAGGACTTCTATTAAAATCTAGTGGTTGATTAACAGTCGACATGAGGTTGGGAGATCGCATACCTCTCCAAGCATGTGTGTATAAAATTTTAACATAGTCTTCTTCATTTGTAATACAAAGAGAAACCATGTAGTGTTTAACTTGAACCTTTATTTGAAAAGGTGCAATAGAAGGAAGGCGTAGCTCTGCTAGACAATTCCAATAAAAGGTAGAAATCTGAGATCCTGGTGGGGGTTCATTCGAAGTGAAGTGAGTTCCCCCTTTTCCATAAAGTTATCAACTGGCAGTGAAGAAAACATGACTAGTAGACACATCACTCTCCAAAGGAAGAGTGGGATTGATCTAAGACTGCATTGATTCAACCACTTGATCAACCAAACGTTGAATAGGTTGTTGAGAAATGACTGGTTGTTCAGGGGTAGAATATCCTTGAGATTCAGACCACACTCTTTGTACTTCTACAATAGTAGGGCACAAGTGAGTAAGATGACCTCCCTTGCAAAGCTTACAAGGGAAATTAGGCTTGTGTTCTATATGTTTAGGTTTCTCAACAATGTCAACATGAATTGCAGTGGCTGAATGTTTTCTCTCATCATGATCTCCATAGGCTAGGTATATGCACCTAGCATGAATTGCATAGGTTGGATGGTTTCCCCAGCATGACTTGCAGAGGCTAGGTGGTTGGTCCCTTGCTTTTGCATATTCTTCATATTTTTCCTCCTTATTTTCCTTTTATATTGTTGGTTACTAGTATCATAACATTCACCACATGAGGAGGAAGGAGGAGGAGAAGATGTCACTTGTGAATAGGGGACAAGGTTTTGATTCCATTGATATAAGGTGCTTACTTGAGAAGAATCAGGATCATTCATGATAGTCAGAGTGTAAAATTACCAAACCGACAGCCCAAGGGTGAATCCCAGGAGATTCAGAGTGGCCATCATGGGAACACCAATGTTCCTAGCAAAAGGAAAAACACAAGAAGCCCCTTGCCTAGGGGTCCCTTGGTTGGTTTCCATAGGAATACTAGCCATAATTTTTTACTCAACAAGGAATAAATCTATGATGCCGAGTAAAGACAAAAAAAACAAAGATAACGTCGCTAGAAAGAATCCTAATTAATCCAAAGATGACAAACATTTAACATATGCCTTCCATAGGAAATTCTGGGATGATGAGGGCCCAGAAAAAACCAGTGGAGGATGAAGAATAGTTACCCGGGGTCCACAAAACAATCACCTTGGGAAAAGCATTTGAGTCACCAACCACCTTTCCAAAGAGTTGCAAGGGGTTTCCTCCTGCATATGTCCTAGGTATAATGAAAATAACCCTCCAGCATCACTTGTGTAAGAGCCCTAAGGTCAATATACTAAGGCTACCAAGCTTGCAAAGAGGGTTCGACAGAATAGTTTTCATTCTAGTCGGTACGCATGGGCAGAATATCAAAGCCCAAAACTCAAACAACACTAACACCACATGGGGCCTAAGGGTGGTACCAAGTAAGTCCCTACATGTGTAAAAAATATGGTGCATGCTCGATTGAGTGTTGGAGGTATATCTCCTCTACTCAACCTCACACGACCTCATGCTTAACTCATGTTTTAGAAGAGATTTTCGGTTCACCTTTTGAAAAATTGGATTTCTTGAATATTGGACACTAGATTTGAGTTTAATTTCTTTGGATATTTTAAATATGAACCCTAATCCAAAGCACTAGCCTATACTAGTAGGCGTCATCCCTTGAAAAAGAAATGTTAATAATATATTTTAAGACTAAATGTTATTTTTAAAGGGATGTGATTACTGAAGAGTTAGAGGTCATGAAACTAGTGATGTTTTTTACTCAAAGAATGTGAATAACATGACAAATATAGAAATTGAAACTCAAAGAGTAATGCCTTCACATCTCTTTCTTTTTGAAAACTGACAATGCATGCCACAAATGCAATATTTTCCTTTTCTTTTTAAAAAACAATGCATATGCATGTGCAACTATGACTAAGCTACTAGTCTATGATGCATACAAAAGAAAAGACTTGTTTTTTAATTTTTCTTTTATTGTGAGAAGAAGAAAATAAATGCAAACAAGTAAGATCAATTTAATATGAAAACAAAGTGATCTAAATCTCTATACCGAACCTACAATATCAGAACCCTAGACTGGTCAAAGAACTGATAACACCCTACTTGGAAAGCAAGCCTTAAACAAGAGAGAAATCTAACTATTTTAGCAAAAGGACATGGACTAACAAGACTGAGCAAGAAAAGGATCAAAAGAAAATCTTTCAAGAGTTCAGATGACTAACACACAGTCTATGTGTATTGGTAGAGGCTAATCAAAGTGCCATACAAACCAAATATATCCCAAGTATGTAGGTTAAGCACAAAGTTCAACAAGCCAAAATTGCTTCAACAAATATCCTAAACATCAAATTAAGATCAATCACAATACAAGACACTGCTTCCAATGGGTCTTACATAGACTTGGGAACATTAAGAATTCCAACAAATTCAACCAAAACCTCCAAAACAACCCTAAAAGTGAAAAAACTCACCTACAGGAGGGACACACTAGTTAACAATAGTGACAATAGCGTGTGAAAAGACCAGTCACCCATGTATATCTAGAAAAACCACTATTGTATAGACTTGCACACGCATGTGGCTAATAAAAGTTCCAAAAAAGATGAATCCAATTCCCAAATTGACAAGGAAAGTGTCTAAAAGGACTCAATTACCGTTCCTAACTTGAAATCAAACACATATATTCAAATATAGTGGAAAAATAGTCTTGGAGGCCCCAAAGAAGATAGGATTCTCTCCTTGCGGAGTCACCATTTATGTTGTTAGTTTTGCACATGTGTGTATGCCCTAAACTAATGACAAAAATAGTAGGTCCTGGAATAAACAAGAGGTAATTTAGGCCATGGTCATCAATAGGGAATCTGTCTCTTCAATCCATAAGTCCTTTTGTGTGACTCAAAGCTCAGTATCGTCACTCAAATGGAGAAGTTCAAATTTGAGGGATAACAATATCTCAAGTGGAAAATCAAGAATTAGTTAAAGAAGTGGATGAGAGTGAAATTTTAAATGCCATTATGAATCTTGAACCTAACAAAGTGTCACGTCTCTATGGCTTTTCTAGATCCTTCTACTGCAAGTTTTGGGACCTAATTAAAAAATATATACGTAAAATGATAAAATGGACTTTCAATAAAGATAATCTAGGATGAAGCACTGACTCTTCCTTCTTGGCTCTTATTCTGAAGTAAATGTGTCCTTCAACCTTCTCTATGCTTAGGCCCATCTCTTTGTGCAACTCTTCTTACAAGATTATTACAAAGATTTTAGCTACTAGAGTTAAACCCCTCGTTGGGAGTATACTTCCGGAAAATCAACATTTTGGATACTTCATTTTGGTTTAGGAGGTAGTCCATTCCAATAAGCAAAGAAAAGAGCGTGGTATGGTAAAAAATGGATATGGATGATGCCTTTGATTGCATGAGGCATTCTTTCCTTCTTAAATTTCTGGGAAAATTTGGCTTTTATGACACCTTCATTTGATGGATCTAAGCTTGTATATCTAATCCATGGATAACCCCTTTAGTAAATGGCAGGCTGACTGATTTTTTTCAATATAAGAGAGGGTCAAGGAAGGGTTTCCTTATATCTCCTATCATATACATTTTGACGGTTTATTCCTTAAGTAGAATGCTGTAGGTGGAACAAAGAAATGAGAGTATGCCTGGCATATACATAGTAAGAGAAGTCAAGGAAATAAACCACTCTCAATTTTAATCCAACACTCTTATTTTGGGGGGAGATTCAATTGTTATATATCCATATTTACATCCATCATTGATAAATATTTGAGATCTTCCAAAGGCAAAATAAATAAAGATAAATGTCAAGTATGTGGCTAGAATTCAACAATTATTCAAAGAATTGATATTTTTTGGGATTCTCTACAAAAGAATAGTGGAACTCCTTCAACTACCTAGCTATTCCAATATTCCTTGGTAGACATTCTTCCTTGGATTGGAAGAATGTGATGGAGATAATCAGGAAAAAAATGGAGAAATGGGGATCTCAGTGGCTTAATCCTGCAGGGAGAGTGGTCTTGATCAAATACATTATCTCTATGCTTTCTATATTTCAGAACTCTATTCTACTTGCTCCCAATGGAGTCTCAAACTAAATTGACCAGTTACAATGGAAATTTCTATGGAGGGTAGGGAATTTAATTAAAAAATATTCACTTGATCAAATGGAATCAAGTCATAGCTCTTATTCAAAATGGAGGATTGGAAATAAGAGACACATGGTTACTCAATAAGGCGTCGACGACAAATATTTTTTGGAATATGAATACCAGAGATGAAGCTTGGTGGAAATATTCTATGAACATAAAATATTCTCATGTTTCTCATATTTGTAATATGGATTCCTCTTTTAATAAAGAACCTTGCACCTAAATTTGGAATTTCTGTAAAGGTTCTACTGACATTCTAAAAATAAACACTCCATGGATGCCAGGGAACATGTAGACTATTCAAATTTGGTAAGATTTTATTCCGAGTAGAAAAAAGATAAATTCTTATGCCCATATAGAACAACTTTACAGCTAAAAAGATTAACAAAATGATTAAGCTGGCGGTCATTTCAAATTGGAATGATAAAGGTGTTTGGATTGGTTCGAGGATACAAAATCTATTGGGTGGTTTAAAACAACAATGTAGGGAGTTGGTTTCTCTCTTAAATGTCCTATATCCCATTGACAAATTTGTGACAGGTAGGCAGTATGGGGAAATAAATATGGCGACTACTTAGTTAAAGAAGGATATAACTACCTAAACAATTGCTGATGTGATTTTTCAAATTAAATAAATATATACACTAAAATACATAAATACCTTTCACCTTAAGACAAGTAATGTTTTAGAAACCTTGCATTTATAGGGCCCCCTTTTAGCTGAGGCCCATCTTGAAGTAGCAGAATTAATGAATTATCTCCTTTGAAAGAAGCAATGATATATGGCTCTTTCCACATATGATCAAAGTTTCCATGTTCTTTAGGCGCATCCCACTTTAAAATCAGATCATCAACCTAAAAATTCTCTTCTTTCACCCTCTTGTCAAAGGTATTTTTAATTTTCTCCTGATGTACCTACACCTTATCATAAGCCTTGTCCCTTACTTCATTTACTTCAATAATCTGATTAATCCTCCTTTGCATATGATTTGGCTCCTCCTCTTGTTCTTGCAACAACTTCATCACAAAAATACCCAAAGATACTAGAAATATCACTTCTGCTCCATCTACCAACTGGAAAGGTGACATACCAATAGCCCTTTTTGTACTGATCCTATATGCCCACAAAGCATACTTCAATTTTGTGTGCCATGCTCTCTTGTTTTCTTCCAACAATTTTTTTATTATTCTCACTAAACTTTTGTTAGAAGATTTTGCAAGCCCATTTCCCTGAGGATAATAGGCAGTAGAATGATTCATACTGATATGATACTTATGATAGAAGTTGATCATTTTTTTTACTTGAAAGTTGGTACATTATCTGTCATAATTCTCTTAGGACATCCAAACCTTGACAGAATGATATTCTCTAAAAATTCCATGACAACAGTATTAATTTCCCTCCTAGTAGGTATAACTTCAATCCACATTGTAAAATAATTAGTTGCAGTTACGATCCATCTATGCTAGCCAGAAGAGTTTGGGCTAATTTCTCCAATGAAATCTAACCCCCACTGCTAAAATGGTGCCTCTACTAAAATGGGATTAAGTGGTAATGGAACTAAATTTCTTTTCCCATCAAATATTTGGCATCGATGACAGGTTGTGATCTCCTTATAGATATAAAAAAACATGGTAAGCCAATAGTAACCAGCTCCCAATATTTTGTTTGCAGTTACTTTCCAAGAGTGTTTTGTCACATATCCTAGATTGCAAAAATATTTTAAGTTTGAGAAGACATTATGCTTTAATTTTATTTGTAAAGTTTGTAATTATTGACCAAGTGAGGTCAAGGATGATTGTATTTAATTGCCGAATATTTTATTAATTAATAAATAAAAGATGAGACAACAGCTTAAGGAGGCTGTTAAATGAGTGTCTACAGGACACTTGGTGGAATAGGCTAGGTTAAGAGTAAATTGACACTTGGAAGCATCCTCAAACTACTTCCAGTTGTTGTAGGAGGCAACTTCCCTATTTTTGTGGTCATGTTCCACAAGAAATTGGAACAAGAGTAGGTGGATCATTAAGTGAAAAACTGACCCAAAAGACCTAGGAATGCTTATAAACTACCCATCGAATTCAGTTGGGGCTGTTCAATATTTACTTGTGAAATTTCTGAGTGAAATTTGTACATAAGAGGTTTGATGGAAGGGAACGAAAGAAGTGTTAGAGTGTGGAAGTGCTGATATATTGAACTAGTGCAACTATTTTGGCTGAGTTCTTACTACTATAGGCAGAATTTTTACTGTTGATTATTCCATGGAGTTGCAGAGGTTTCTTAACCCATTATCTCACCCAGTGCTTTCAACCAGGTGTACCAATGGACAGGCTTAGGGGTCCTAAGCCTAGCTGCTAAGCTATCTTCAGGAATTTGGTTGGTTGGAATGGGCTCCTTAGACTGTTGTCTCCTCTACAATATTACCAGGTTCTAAATGTTATTTAATTTTCTCTATGCAAGCATAGTAACTGGACTGTATGAATTTAGGAGTTGATGTTTATGACTGACTCTTTTTTTTTTTAAAATTAGCTAGATAAATATCTTATTGTTCAATGATAAAATAAATTATGGTCAAATATGTATTCGAATGATTGAATTAGGGTTTTAAATATTTTGTTAAGAGAATGAAAGAAAACTCCTCGCTGTATTTTTCCACACCTCCATAGAGGTAGTACTCTAGTACAGTAGATAAATTTAAGAATGATGAATAAATCAAGCTAAGACGCGAATGAATCTGATCTTTTATCTTTTACTATTAATCTATTCTAGAAATGTTTAACATAAAATTTTCCTCAACTCTAGAATTTTATGTTAACTCGTATATTTGTTTACTTATAACCATAAAAGTACCTTAAAATGATGTTTTACTAAAAACCATTATACAATTTGTGTAACCATGTTCGTTTAACACAGTAAGAGTAACTATCTTTAAAGCTTAACCTAATACATATACATATAACGATTAACTAATGCAGAATAGGAAAATAATGCAAATGGAGCAACATTAGACTATATAAACAGTATAATGAAATTGTAGCAATAATTTAGGTATCACAAATGATAATTATGTTAATTGCAGTAACATTGTAAAAACATCAAATATTAATTATTAAATAGTAAATAAAACAACAAATATCGAAGAGTATAAATTAAAAGGAAAAGACTGTATTTATTTTTCCTCTTTGGGTCAAAATCCTAAATAAGAAAACCTGTAAAAAAAAACCAAGTTATTCTTTTCCTATTTCCTTCAAAGTATAGTATCCTTCCAAACCCTCAATGTTTACAAATCTTCAATATATAAATATTATATCCAATTTATAATTGCCTAAATCAAATTGAAGTTATACACAAATAGGGTAAGATCTATTGAAGTATATATAAAATAAACAGAATAAAAGAAATACAATTAAAATTTCTCTAAATCGTTTTATACAGTTTTTCACAGGTCACAAGGTCGAACCTCTCGACCAAGAAGACTTTCTTTTTCTTCTATTTCTCCAACATTTGTTTATAGTAAAAACCCTAAAATTTTATTATAATAAAATACAAATTAAATCAAACACAAAAATTTCAGAACCGAAATCCTTAATACTATGGAAACTGTAAAATTTATTAAAACAAAACAAGTTTTAAACCCAAAATTTTTCCTATCCAATTAACAGTCTTTAAACAACTGAAATTGTTGAGCCATACGGCTTATAAACTTTTATCCAACACGTACAAGTCTGCAAAACCCTAGCATACTTAAGCGCAACCTATCATAACAGAACCACGACCATATGGCTCTTTAGAATTTATACATTAAACCAAACAAGTCACAGCCACCATCGCTAGCAGAACCCTACTCATTGTCGAAGGAGAAACCCCAGGTGGTAAGGCCGAGGCTTACCAAGTCTTTTGCGTAATGAGATTTCAGCTCGAAAACTCACAGTTTTTCCAAGCAAACTCTTTCATTCAGCGTTGGGAGGAGGAGTCTTAGTCGTAGCCAAGCCTGCACAAACCAAAGTAATTGCATTATCTTTTTTTACATAAAAACCTTCTACTATAAAAAGAGAAGTAGATTTTTACAAAAATTAAAGAAGTTACCTTTCAGTATTGTTTTTCGATGGTCACAATCGCGGTATGGAGTCCTTTGAAATGCACTCAAACCCTGGCAAAGGAATCATAGCTTTGATCCACCATTTGAGAGAACACTCAGTCTACGACCACGACACGAAGTAAGGAAGTAGCACTGAAAATGCCACAAACATAAGCCAAGTTTTTTGTTGATAACTCGAACCAGGAAGATCACCGATGAGAGTTTTCTCAGTAGCCACTCTATGAAGGAAAACGAGTATTAACTCAAATGAAGAATGGTTTTTACACTCTCAAACATCAACTATGGCCATGTAGGCCCATGCGGCCGCAAGCCTGTCGGCTTTGCACTCAAGCAACGAAAAAGATGGAGAAACAAGCGATATTTTTAGGTATAGGTTGACTTATAGCTAGGGTTTACATATTCAAAACCCTATCCAGCAAATTCACCACACATGGATTCCACTAAGAAACAAATCTTATGGGTTTTGATATGAGTTTCTCTATAGTCCAACACCGTAGTATAGTTAAGCCTGCAATTTGTGAAAAACGATAGACAATACTTTGACATAGTTTAAAATTTGATTTTGACCCTTATTTGGTTATGCCATAACATTACGTATGGGATTATGGTACCATGGTACTCAAAGATAGGGTTAGTATAATATTTAAAAATAAAATATGTATAGTGTAGGTTTAAGCATTATATAAATTTCTTGTATTTTTAATTTATTTATGCCATAAAATGAAACTAGGCAAATCTCGTATGTCATTAAGCCTAGATTTAGGGTAATAGTATTTTCCCAATGACTGCTTAAATATAACAAATTCAAGTATAGAAAGGAATAGGTTTTGCAATACCTGCATTACTCAAATCTTTAATTTATATAAAGTACTATAGCATTTTTTTACTTTTGCAGTCGAAATAACTAATCTCGATCGAAACTGGAAACAAAATGATTTACCTGTAAGAAGACCTGTAACAAGAACCATCATTACACTGCATTAGCTTCAATGATCTAAGTAAGCCTCGACATGACCAGAAGTTCCTTCATTTAAGCAAGAGACAAACTTTAGTACCTTGTATTCCCTAGTAAATAAACTGTTGTTCTCAAATCTTTATTTTTTATTTCCAGATTCTTTTAACTTACAGCTAGATTATCATATGATATTATTTTGAAGGCAACTAGTAGAAAATAAAATGTTATAAATTAATAAATTAAATGGTTATAGTATCTAGATTGAAATCTTCTAAAGTGTTAATTGTTAGCAGTTAAGTCACTCACTTAAGTGATGATTTTGAAACATTAGTTGTCGCCGGAAAATTTTTAATTTTTTATGAAATTTTCTGGGGTTTTACATATGGTATTAGAGGACACATTCAGACACTAGGCCTGAATGAAGCTCAACCTGCATAGAAAAACAATAAATAAAATGTATGCGTACTGATTTATTATTTTTCTTTGAAATGTTATAACCAGAAAATATTTATGAACTAAAATTGCAGGTATGGAAAGACTTGAGGAATATGCAGATGAAGGGTCCTCTTTAAATGAACAAAGTAATTTTAGAAAAGAACTGGTTAAAGAAGAAATAACTAAAAATTCCTCAGAACTGTTACAAACCGTTAAAGAATTAAAAACTGAAATGGAAACAGTTAAAAAAGAGAACGAAAGAATTCTAAGAGCTCAAGAGGAGCTTAACCAGATACTGATGGACAAATTCGAAAGTGAAGGGAAGGATAAACAGATAGGATATGACAAAATGTCCTACCAACATAAAAGTAAAATGTCCAAACATTCTAAAATTGAAAGTAGTTTGTCTCTGAAATTTATAGTGTTCACACAGGAAGAATCGTCTGTACTCTAGCGATAGCAGTGAAGATAATTACCAATCTAGAAAAAGAAAATATAAACCTTATGAGGAAATTTCGGGAGAATTTAAAAAGATAAAACCACCAACTTTCAACGGTGAGATAGAGAAAGGGGAGGAAGCCGAAGCATGGCTGTCTGGAATGAAGAAGTATTTCCAAATCTATAATTACTCCACTCAGTTAAAAGCTAGAATGTCCATATACAACTTAACTGGAAAGGTGGATATCTGGTGGTAGGATTTAAAACAAGTAAAAGGTATAAAGGAAAGGAATATTAATTGGAGTACCTTTAAAAAATATTTTAAAACGAAGTTTCTGTCGGAGCAGTATTATGAAGAGTGAGCTAAAGAGTTATACAAACTGAAGTTGGGAACTATGAACATGAAGGAATTAAACAATAAATTTTTAAGTTTACTACGTTACGTGCCTTATATTGTGGATGAGAAGCCCAAGGTACAACATTTTCTGAGTTGTTTACCTTTTGACATTAAAGATAGAATTGAATACGATAATCCTAAAACCCTTGAAGAGTCTATGCGAAAGGAAATTTTTTTCTATGAGCAGAACCGAAAAAGGGAAAACATGCCAAACTGGAAGGCCAAGAGGTCTAATAATTTTGAATATAAGAAGAATGGTTTCACACCTAACTGCAATTTCAGGAATAATAATGCACGTAATTTTCCTAATAAGAATTTTCAAGGAAATAAAGGTAACTCATAGCCAAACCCAAATGGCCCTAGAAATAAAGAACCTGCTAATAATCACATCAACTACGTTAAGAATAATGAACGTAAAGAACCAATAAAGTGTTGGGATTGTAATGGACCTCACTATGCATCAGTCTTCCCTAACATAAAGAAGACTGTCAGCAACATGCATACAGTGTAGGAAGAGATGACTGTTGGTGAGTTAGCTTAGGGGATGCCTAGGATCAACCCGGTGCTAGAAAATAGGCAGGTTGATTATCAAACTTCCATGGTGGAAGTAGAAGGTGAGTTGAATCAAACACCCATTTCTATCTTAATTGACCCAGGGGCTAGCCCGAGTTATGTTTCTCCTAGTTTAGTATAAAAATGTAATTTACTAGTAGAAAAGTTTACAAAGTCATGGCTGGTACAACTAGCTACATGAGCAAAAAGAAAAGTGATTAATTTTGTAAAAGATTGTACTTTATTTATGAATCAGTTTGAAACTTCTGTGAAGCTAAATGTACTTCCGTTAGGCTCTTATGATGTGTTAATTGGTATGGACTGGTTAGAACAACATAGAGTAGTTTTGAACTATTTCGATAAAGCTTTTACATGTGTAAATAATGAAGGAGAAACAATAACCGTAATAGGAATTCCTAGGAAAACAACAATCAGACAAATTTCTGCCTTGCAGTTAAAGAGAGTTGTTTGGAAAGGATGTAAAGCTTTAGCTGTAACTATAACTAATGAAGAAAAAATTAATAATGAAGATAAACTAAAACTGGAAGATATTCCAATCCTAAGGGGGTATTCGAATGTATTTTCGAAAGAAATTCTGGGCCTGTCTCCAAAAAGGGTACTAGATTTCACTATTGAGTTGGTACCTGGTATAGTACCCAACTCAAAAGCTCCTTATTAGATGAATATCTTGGAAATTAACGAATTAAAATCACAATTAAAGGAACTTATTGATAAAAAATATATAAGACCAAGCGTGTCTCCCTGGGGACCACCTGTCATTTTCGTTAAAAATAAGGATGGTACTCTACACTTATGCATTGATTACCGCCAGCTTAATAAAATGACCATTAAAAATAGATACCCGTTGCCCCACATAGATGATCTGTTTGATCAACTGCGCGGAGCAATAGTATTTTCAAAGATTGATTTATGATTTGGTTATCATCAAGTTCGGATCAAAGATGAAGACATTTTAAAAACAGCTTTTAGGACCAGATATGGTCACTGTGAGTTTGTTGTCATGCCATTTGGGATCACTAATGCCCCAACTGTCTTCATGTGTTTAATGAATAATGTATTTAATAAGTATCTCGATAAATTTGTAGTTGTTTTCATTGATGATATTTTAATTTATTCTAAGTCTAAAGAAGAACACGAGGAGCACTTAAAAATTGTCTTACAAGTGTTAAGGGAACATCAACTTTATGCTAAATTCAGTACGTGCGACTTCTTTAAAGATAAAATACAATACTTGGGCCATGTGATAACTAAAGAGGGGATCTTGGTTGATCCAGAAAAGATAAAAGCAATTGAAAAATGGCCAGTCCCAAAGGATGTGACTGACGTGAGATCATTCATGGGGATCACCAGTTACTATCGAAGATTCATTGAGGGATTCTCAAGAATCACAAATCCCATAACTTCTTTACAAAAGAAAGGAAATAAATTCGAGTGGAATAAAAAATATGAAGAAAGTTTTAAGAAATTAAAAACATTATTAACTACTGCACCAATATTAAGAATTACTAACCCTAATAAGGACTTTGTTGCATGCACTGATGCATGCAACGATGGTCTAGGTGGGGTCTTAACTCAAGAAGGACACGTAATTGCATACGAGTCTAGGAAACTTAAGATTCATGAAAAAAATTACACTACCTACAATTTAGAGTTGGCTGTTGTCATACATGCTTTGAAGATGTCGCATCATCACTTAATCGGAAGGAAATTTATGTTAATGATGGATAATAAGGGTTTAAAATATTTTTTGGATCAACCAAATTTAAACGCTAGGCAAGCTAGGTGGTTAGCTTTCCTTAGCGAGTACGATTTCGAGATCCAACATATTAAGGGAAAAGAAAATAAAGTCGCTGATGCTGTAAGTAGAAATACAAGATTGAACTTTGTGGCGACAATCAACACTTATAAAATAGATTTAGAAGATTAGTTGGAGGAAGGAGTAAAATTGGATGAAAATTATCAAAAACTACAAGCTAAAGTGGCAGAAAATTTAACTAAAAGTTTAAGTACAGGGTATAGTCTAAATGATAAAGGATTAATACTTTATTAAAATAGGTTGTATATACCTAATGTACCTAAAAATAAGCTGTTGATTTTAAATCAAATACATAAGACTCCTTACTTAGAACATCTTGGATATCAAAAGGCCATAACCATGTTGCAGAAAGATTATTTCTGGCCGAAAATGAAGAATGAGTTGGCAGAGTATATTGCCAAGTGTTTAGAATGTCAACAGGTTAATACTGAACACTAGCATGCAGCTGGTTTATTATAGCCGTTACCCATCCCTAACTGAAAATGGGAAATAATCAGTCTTGATTTTATTACAGGTTTACCTAGAAATCATAGTCAAAATGATTCAATTATGGTAGTCATTGATAAACTCAGTAAATCAACTCATTTTATACCAGTAAAGACCACCCACAAGACTGCTAATATTGCTGAAATATTTATGAAATATTTCGTTTACATGGGATACTGAAAGTTATAATTTCTGACAGGGACCCTAAGTTTACAGGAAATTTTTGGAAGTCTCTATTTAAAGGCCAGAATACTACTTTAAATTTCAGTACATATTTTAACCCCCAGATGGATGGACAGACTGAAAGGGTGAATCAAATATTGGAAGATATGCTAAGGATGTATGTTAGAGAACAACCAGGTAAATGGGAGGATTAATTACACTTGGTAGATTTTGCATATAACAACCACTACCAAGCTTCAGAAAGATACAACCAGTTTGAAATTCTGTATGGTAGAAAGTGCAATACCCCCATCTCATGGAGTAACCCAGTTGACAGGTCAGTACGAGGACCTGAGCTATTAAAGGAGATGGAGTTAATTGTAACGCAGGTGCAAGGTAATTTAAAGGTTGCACAAGACATACTAAAAAGTCAAGAAGATCTTAAACAAACTTAGAAAGAGTTCCAGGTGGGTGAACATGTTTTCATAAAGGTAATGCCTAAAAAGAGTTCTTTAAAGTTAGGAAGTTGTGCTAAGTTGGCACCCATATATTGTGGGCCTTTCGAAATATTATCCAAAATGGGATAGGCGGCATACCAACTGGCTTTACCACTGAATTTAAAGGTTCATAATGTTTTTCATATCTCTGTTTTGAAAAGACATGTACAGGATTCTACTCATGTTATAAATTGGAATGATGTGTGGGTGGAACTCGAAGGATATTTTCTGGTGGAACCGGATTGTATCCTCGATGGAGGGAGATATTGCTTCGAAATCACACCATTGGATAGGTGAAGGTGCAATGGAAGCACCTTAGTCCAGAAGAAGCAACTTGGGAATTGGAGAGTCATTTGCAGGAGCATATCCAATTCTGTTCCAGGGAAACTCTAAGGACGATGAATAAAATAACATCGAGGACAATGTTATATTTAAGGGGGTGTGTATGTCACATACCCCAGATTGTAAAAACATTTTATGTTTGAGAAGACATTATGATTTAATTTTATTTGTAAAATTTGTAATTATTGACCAAGTGGGGTCAAGGATGATTGTATTTAATTGCTGAATATTTTATTAATTAATAAATAAAAGATGGGACAATAGCTTAAGGAGGCTGTTAAATGAGTGTTTACTAGCCACTTGGTGGAATAGGCTGGGTTAAGAGCATATTGACACTTGGCAGCATCATCAAACTACTTCTAGCTGTTTCAGGAGGCAACTTCCCTATTTTTGTAGTCATGTTCCCCAAGAAAGTGGAACAAGAGTAGGTGGCTCATTAAGTGAAAAACTAACCCAATAGACCTAGGCATGCTTATAAGCTACCCATCAAATTCAGCTGGGGTTTTTTGTGTTAGGATTATTAATACTCCCTTGTCCAAATTTGGTCATATGTCTAAATTGGGAGTCATGTCTAAATCGGGAGTCCATCCAGTCTATTTATAGTCATTAACACCATTGAGTTCACTTGACCTAATTGGGGCACATGTTTCACTTACTAAAGTGTGGGGAACACTAATTGAGGCTCACTGCCACTGATTACACTTGATTGCATCAGTTTAGGAGCCGCTTAGACCAATCTCTATAATTTAGGAAGCCACTAGGAGTGCCAAAACCAACCAAGGTCAGTTCACTTCAGTTAATGACTAGTAAAGCTAAGTTAGGAGTCAGTTACATTCAGTTCTAGTCCTCTACATTCAGTTAGTGCTAGGTTTACTTGACTGAACACATGTGGGGTGCATTTCTCACCTACCACAGTCAGTTAACCTTAGTCAACACTGAATGTAACACTTGAGTTGTGTTTTAGAGCTCCGATGAACTCCGGTTATGGTTTAGACAAGGTCAGTTAACTACTGAGTCCTCCGATAGTGATTTAGACAAGGTCTTGGTTACCTACAGTCAAGTAGAGTCTAATCAATTAGAACTTCCTCATGTGGATTCTAATTGCTTGTGGCTATTAAAGCCATTTTACTTCATTGTAATTATTATCGGATTATTTTTTTATTAATGAAAGCATTCACAACTGCAAGCCTTTTTTGCACTATTTCATTCTTCAATTGCTGAGTAAATTGTGAGATCCACTTTGTGAGTTGTGTATTTGTCTATAGATCTATGTGCTCAAATTTACATGGTATCAGAGCCTCGGTGGAAAAGACTCCTCTCCTCCTCAAATCTCCAACCGGATCATTTTTTTGTCAAATTGCTCTTTTTAGTACTGCACCGGAAGCGAAGAATTTACCACTTAATATCCCAAGTTACGAAATTGTTGATCAAGCTTGCTTGATCAACTATGCTGGGTGTGAAGGAAATTCCAAACGTGCAGACTGTTGATCTTACTTTGTATGTTTGATTGTGTGATAGGTTATCAGCTTCTCTTACAGCATTAGCTACAAGCAGCCCTTTCTTCTCACTGCATTCGCTACAGCAGCTTAGTTCTTCCTACTACATTCAAAATGGCTCATCAAATAGAGCCTCTCACTCCCTTCAACTATCACCAGTGGAAGGCAGAAATGGTGGTAATGCTCCACACCAAAGGGCTCTTCAGACTCATAGAAGAAGCAAAGGAAGAGCCAGATTTAGATAAAGATAGAGCTAAGTACATGAATAGGCTTGATGAATCCCTTGGACACTTGCTCTCCTCAGTCTCTCAAGATCTTTGGTTTCACATTCTAGAATTGAAGACTCCCAAGATGGTTTGGGACAAGCTTTCCTCCCTATTTGATAAGCATGATGAGAAGAGGATCCATCAGCTAGAAAATGATCTGATTACTCTCAATCCATCCAATTTCAAATCTCTGAATGCATTCTTCACAAAGTTCAAGAACCTGATATATCTGTTGAAGCAATGCAAAGTGGAGAAGGATGAAGATCAGCTCATCCTTTCTATTCTCAAAAAGCTCAATTTAGACTACTCAGTCTTTGTATCCACCTTCCAAACAGTAAGGCTCACTACTCCAAATTGGAAGCTGCCCACTCTTAATGCTTTCATCCAATCTCTTATTTTTGAGAATGATAAATTGATCCAAATGGGGATCATTCGATCTCCCAAAGATCTAGCTCTAGTTGCAAGAGGAGATAAGGTAGCAAATGACAAAGGGAAGCAAAGAGATGAGTCCCCTGTGAAGAAAGAGCAGTCAAAAGAACCTTCAGGTTCGAAGAGAAGCAAGAAGAATAGCAAAGGCAAGGTCCTTTGCTCTTACTGTGGAAGAGGCTTCCATTTAGAAAGCTCCTGTATGAGAAGACAACTTGATGAAATGGCTCTTCTCTTGAAAAAGCACAACATTTCTGTACCTACTAGTGCAAGGAAGGAATACTTTGAAGAAGAAGAAGAAGAATACCAAAGAAAAGGACATGCACTGAAGGCCTGCTGCACATCAACACCTGTCTTCCTCATTGATTCTGGAGCTTCCAACCATATGGATACATCCAGAGAATCATTCTCTTCTTTTCAGTCCTTTGATGGTCCTAGTATTCAGATGGGCAATAACAGTAAATTCAAAACAAAAGGGAAGGGCTCTATCCAACTTGAACATGGAAGGTTCAAAGATGTGCTATTTGTTCCCTCCCTAGCTTCAAACCTGTTATCTGTCTATCAGATGACCCATACTGGATCTCCAAAGCGAGTAATATTTGGTCCTGACTCAGTGGAGTTCACAGATATCTCTACTGGGAGCATCATAGCAAAGGGTACTACAAATCATGCTTCAAAAGAATATGAGTTCTCACATTTCATGTCTCCTTCAGAACCAGTGCACTCTCAGCAACCACCTACAAGGGAAGGTAAAATCATTGCATCTACTTCTTTAACATCTTCTACTAGTATTGCATATCCATCTATATCAGTTTATGACCTTGAGATTCAGGGTGTCTTAGATCTAGATTCAATCCCTACTTCCAAACTGGAAGCTAGGAAGATGATTGGAAACTCACCTAACACTCAAAAAGGAAAGACTCTTGCGCTATGTCATGCTATTTTACCTCCTTTAGGGAGATGCAATAGACTTCCTGTAAGATGCAATATGGAGAGGGCTCAGTCTTACTACATTTAGAAGAATGGATATGATCATACACCTCTTCATTTAGCAAGAGACAAAGGTTACATTCCTCCTTCCTCCCATCATCATTTTTGGAGAAGGAGAAGTCTACATGCCAGGCCCTAGAATACCTGTGCATAGCACACCATGCATGTTGCTTCACTACCTCACAGAGATGAAGATTGCAGCAACATATTTTCAAGTTTTTCAAACTTGAGACCTGATTCTACCTACTTAGCTAGAGGGAGGGATTTTTTCCCATGTGGTTTTTTCCCTAGCTCCTTGTATTAAGCAGTTACTTTATTTTACTTGATGTAATGGGTGACCTATGGTC
>LPNX010528259.1:1395699-1429004 GCA_001517045.1 Pseudotsuga menziesii
TTCCAAGTTAGCATTTAGGGGGGGTGTTAGGATTATTAATCCTCCATTGTCCAAATTTGGTCATATGTCTAAATTGGGAGTCATGTCTAAATCAGGAGTCCATCTAGTCTATTTATAGTCATTAACACCATTGAGTTCACTTGACCTAATTGGGGCACATGTTTCAGTTACTAAAATGTGGGGAACACTAATTGAGGCTCACTGCCACTGATTGCACTTGATTGCATCAGTTTAGGAGCCTCCTAGACCAATCCCTACAATTTAGGAAGCCACTGGGAGTGCCAAAACCAACCAAGGTTAGTTCACTTCAGTTAATGACTAGTCAAGCTAAGTTAGGAGTCAGTTACATTCAGTTCTAGTCCTCTACATTCAGTTAGCGCTAGGTTTACTTGACTGAACACATGTGGGGCGCATTTATCACCTACCACAGTCAGTTAACCTTAGTCAACACTGAATGTAACACTTGAGTTGTGTTTTAGAGCTCCGATGAACTCCGGTTATGGTTTAGACAAGGTCGGTTAACTACTGAGTCCTCCGATAGTGATTTAGACAAGTTCTTGGTTACCTACAATCAAGTAGATTCTAATCAATTTGAACTTCCTCATGTGGATTCGAATTGCTTGTGGCTATTAAAGCCATTTTACTTCATTGTAATTATTATCATATTACTTTTTGATTAATGAAATCATTCACAGTTGCAAGACTTTTTTGCACTGTTTCATTCTTCAATTGCTGAGTAAATTGTGAGATCCACTTTGTGAGTTGTGTATTTGTCTATAGATCTATGTGCTCAAATTTATAGTTTGATCTTTACTTGTGAAATTTCTGAGTGAAATTTGTACACAAGAGGTTCGATGGAGGGGAAAGGCAGAAGTGTTAGAGTGTGAAAGTGCTGATATACTGAACTAGTGTAGCTATTTTGGCTGGTTGATGTAATTGTAACTTCAAAATGTATTCACTTGTATTTCTTATGTATTGTAACCCGATGTTTATTTCGAGATGTGTCTGTAATGTAATTGAGTCATGTCATGCCCCGATGTTCCGATCGGGAGTTTCTATAATGTAAACAAGTCATGTCAAGTCATTGTGGGTAACCCTCCTATTGGTCAAGGGTTAAAGTCCCCGCAGTTCAGGGGCACTAGGGTTATTAGACTCTCCTAGAGAAGTTGGCCCTAGTAGGTTATTGTCAAGTCAGGAATTAGTATAAATAGAGAGTGAGCCTCTCTATTTATCACACACTCACTCACACTCATTTTTAGTGCATAGCTGAGGAAAAAGAAGACACTGGGGCCAAGAAGAAATAGGCTATTGTTGTTGGGAGATCATCTTACTGTTTTGGGGATTTACTTTTGGTGTTGATTCTATATCTGAGGAAGTTGTGGCGTTTTCTCCATTTATGGTTTCCCCAAGTAAAAACGCTCTATTCATTGTCTCTTGTGTTTAATTGTTGTGCTTGTTATTCTCTCAGTTAAAAAATCCTAATATAATGCTAGCTTAATGTTAAAAATCTAAAATGGTATCAGAGCTAACCTGAGAAGAAGACACTATGTAGCTGCGGGAACTAGGGCTTCCTAATTTGTGGATCTCTCTCCATATATTTTCAGAAAAATAAGGTTGGACTAACTCTCCTCCCTAGGGTGCATATTTCTGTCGAAGCAGAATCCAATTATGAGCTTTTTCACTTTTGGACCCGACACTACTGCTGAAAATTAGGGCTTTCGACAGAAGTGGAATTTTTCATTGAGCCCAGGACTGGATTGATCTCCTCCTCAAAATTGAAGTTTAGAGATCAATATCAAAGCATTTGGTTTGATAAAACTCTGGAAAAGATAAACCGTAATTTGCTCTTGAACCAGCACTGCAGAATTTCAGCTCCAAATCCAGATCCAACATCTTGACCTGGTAAGATCTAAATCCTCTGTATTTCCATTTGAGGTTCTCAGTTAAGATGTCTCATCATACCAAGCTTGATGAAAATCTTGAGGGAGATAATAAATTCCGAGCCTAGAAGTGTAGGATCTCCTTGGTCCTGGAAGAAAATGATTTGGACTCCTATATTAATGAGGAGGTTCCAGTTCCAGAGGGAGATGAGGCTAAGGCCTTACATAAGAAGAAGTTGGCTATGACAAACAACATTATTGTTTATTCAATCAAGGATCACCTCATACCACAAGTGTCCTCCCTAAAGACACCTAAATAGTATGTTTGATGCCCTAACCAAACTGTTTGAAGGAAAGAACATAAACATGAAAATGACTTTGAGGAACTAGTTGAAGAATGTGAAGATTCAGAATGCAGAGACCATCTAGTATTACTTCACAAGAGTCTCTCAGATCAAGGAACAACTAGAAGCAGTAGATGAAGAAGTGGAAAATGCAGAGATTGTAATGACCACCTTGAATGGTCTCCCTAGGACATGGGACTCTTTCATTCAAGGGATCTATGCCAGAAAGAAGTTAGTCAAGTTTAGCAGACTTTGGGAAGAATGCTCACAAGGAGAAGCTCGGATAGCAACTCGAGAAGAAAAGGTGGGAAGCGAAGACCAAGCTCTCACATTTCAATCCAAGAAACCCAGAAGGGACCATCATCATCATAATTCTAAAGGTAAGAACTCTTCTTACAAGAAATCTCAACTCAAATGTTATACTTGTGATGAAATAGGGCACTTTTCCAGAGATTGTCCTAGAAACAAAAGAAACTCTCACAAGAATAAAAACAACAAGAGAAGACATCATGCTCATGCTGCAGAAGATGATGAACCTTCCTAAAAAAGAAACAAGCAAGAAAGTGATGATTCTTCAAGTGATGAAGAACATGTTTTGATTTCTGCTCTCACGGGAAACATCACACATGGAAGCAATGATTGGCTTATAGATAGTGGGGCTTCCAAACATATGAAAAGATTCAAAGAGTCTTTTGTGAGACTGTTAGAACATGAATCACCTCACAAGGTGAAGCTCGGAGATGAGTACCAATATCCAATAAAAGGTAGTGGGGAATCCTCCTATAAGCTAGACTCTGGAAAGTCCATGAAGATGAAGGATGTACCAGGACTCAAGAAGAACCTCCTCTCCATATCTGCATTGGATGCAAAAGGCATGAGGGTTTCATTTGTAGATGGCTAAGTTCTCATGTGGCAAAAAAAAAATACCTTCGATGATGTAGTAGTGATTAGGGAACAAGAGGGAGGTCTATACAAATTGAAGGGCCATCCAGAACAAGCCTTGATCCATGACACAATAGAGCCAAATGAAATTTGGCATAGAAGGCTTGCACTTGTGCATTATAGAGCACTACCACTTGCAAGCAAAGTTGTTGAAGGTCTTCCAGAAATTCAAGCAAAGCATGATGGAGTCTGCAAAGGATGTGCGAAAGGAAAGAATACAAAGAAGACATTTCCAAGTAGCGAGAGCAAGGCAAAAGGAATCTTGGAAATCATCCACTCGATGTATGCGAACTAATGTCATCAAGTTCACTAAGTGGGTATGTATACTATGTTTCTTTCATTGATGGATTTTCTAGGAAGACATGGATTTACTTCATGAAGAACAAACATGAAGTTTTTAGCAAGTTCAAGGAATTCAAAGCCTCGATCAAGAATCACACTGAAAAGAAGATCAAGACCTTTCGATCAGATAATGGTGGAAAATTCACATCAAATGAATTCAAAGAGTTATGCAAAGACTCAGGGATTAAGAGGGAGTTGTCCAATCCATATAATCCACAACAAAATGGGATTGCAGAAAGGAAAAACAGAACTATCATGGAAGCTGCAAGAGCTATGCTTCATGATCAAGATCTTCCCATGCATTTATGGGTAGAAGCTGCTAGAACAATGATGTATGTATAGAACCATACTCCACACAGAGTACTCGAGAACAAGACACCTGAAGAAGTATTTTCCAGCAAGAAACCTAAAGTCAGCCACCTCAGAATATTTGGCTATCTAGTGTACATACACATTCCAAAAGAGAAGAGGACAAAATTAGATCCTTCAAGAAAGAAGGGTATATTTGTGGGATACTCTGAAAGCTCGAAGGCTTACAGAATATACTTGCTAGGATTCAAGAAGATCGACATCAGCAGGGATGTGACATTTGATGAAGACTCAGTTTACAACAAATCCAGAAAGAGACCTGCTAAAGAACCTGAAGAAGCAGAGGCACCCAGAATTCATGATACAACCACGAACGAAGAAACTCAAGAAGAAGATCGAGAATTTGAAGAACCTCAAGAACATGTAGATCCACCTTAGGAGAAGAATCCTCACAAGAGGAAACCTGCTTGGGTATGAGAAGCTATCCAAGGTGTAGAAAGATATGGAGCTTCAGAAGAGAATCATAGAAAAAGAAAGAGGACCAAATCCTTCTCCGGGTATGTAGCATTATTATGTGATTTTATCGATAAAGAACCTTCCAATTATGAAGAAGCAGCAGAACGGAAAGAATGGAAGGATGCTATGATCGAAGATTATCAATCGATCATGAAGAATGATGTTTGGGATGTTGTCCCAAGACCAGAAAGGAAGTCTGTTGTAACTTCCAAATGGATCTACAAGATCAAGCATGCTGTAGACGGTAGCATAGAAAAATATAAAGCAAGATTTGTTGCTCATGGTTTCTCCTAGAAAGAAGGAATAGATTATGAAGAAACTTTTGCACCTATATCTAGATACACTTCCATCAGATCAGTACTTGCTTTGGCTGCAGTGATGAAATGGAAGATACACCAAATGGATGTCAAGACTGCTTTCTTGAATGGTGTAGTGGAAGAGGAAGTGTATGTGGAGTAGCCACTCGGTTTTGAGACACATGATAGGGAGTCTCATGTATGTAGATTGAAGAAAGCCCTGTACGGTTTGAAACAGGCACCCAGGACATGGTATGATAGAATTGATAGCTTTCTATCCAGTTTGGGATTTACCAAGAGTAAAGCAGATTCCAACCTTTACTACAAGGTTGAAGATGGCAACCCAGTGATGCTCCTACTGTATGTAGATGATCTGTTTGTAACATGTATGGATGGGTTGATTGCTGATATGAAGAGGAAGCTTGCTGCTGAGTTTGAAATGAAGGACTTGGGTATGATGCATTATTTTCTAGGCATGGAGGTATGGTAGAATGTAGATGGAATTTCCCTGGGGCAAGGGAAATATAGAGTAGAGATCCTGAAGAGATTCAAGATGATGGACTGCAAGGCCATCACCACACCTATGGCATCGAACCTGAAGCTATTGAGTGATGCTTCATAAGAAGCGGTTGATGCTACGATGTATCATTAGATGATTGTGTCCTTGATGTACCTAATGAACATGAGACCATATATTTGATTTGCTGTGAACACCTTGAGCCAGTTCCTGATAGATCTGAGACATGTTCACTTGATTGCTGCAAAGCATATTCTGAGGTACCTAAGGGGTACAGTTGATTATGGGCTCAAGTGTGAGGTGATTCAGAAGATTAACCTGGAGGTTTATGTTGATTTAGATTGGGCAGGTAGTGCCATTGATAGGAAGAGCACTTCAGGGTATTGCTTTAGTATGGGATCAAGTGTGATCTCTTGGTTTAGTAGGAAGCAATCATGTGTGGCACTGAGTACAGCTGAAGCAGAGTATGTCACAGCTTGTTCAGCTAGTTGTGAGGTAGTATGGCTAAGGAAGATACTGTCTAATTTATTTGATCTCCAGTTGGATGCTACTTGTATATATTGCGACAAATAGATTTGTGTGAAGTTGTCGGAGAACCTGGTGTTCCATGACAAGTCGAAGCATATCGAGATCAAATATCACTATATCAGGGATATGGTGCAGAGAGGAGCAGTGAAGCTCTAGCATGTTGCGACGGACGAACATAAGTTGATGTGTTGACAAAGCCATTAGCCAGAGTGAAGTTTGAGTACTTCAAGGAGAAGCTTGGTGTTCTCCATATCGAGGTTCCTTCCAAGGGGAAGTGATGAGTCCATGAGCCATTCTGACATGGTGAGAGGACTGGTTCCTTCCATGGTCAGATGTAAGGGATGAACCATTTTGTCATGGTGAGAGGATTGGTTCCTTCCATGGAAGATATGAGTGCTGAGCCATTCTGATATGACTGTAGGATTGGTTCCTACATGATTAGATATAAGGGCTGTTGCCATTCTTTGAATTAATGTTCCTGGTCAGTTACCAAGAATACTCAGTCTAGGACTGAGGGCCTTTCTAATATGACTGTGAGATGTAGTCTTACATGATCAGATGTGAGTTCATGGCCATTCTGATGTGGTTGAGGGATTGGTTCCCACTTGATCAGATATAAGGGCTGATGCCATTCTCTGGGAGAATGGAGGAACCTGGTCAGTTACCAGGAAATCTTAGTCTAGGTCTAAGGGCCATTATGATATGACTATGGGATGTGTTCTCACATGATCATATATGAGTGCTGGGCCATTCTGACGAGTCAAGGTTAGATGTAAGGGCTGGGCCATTCTGACAAGTCAAGGTTAGATGTAAGGGCTGGTCCATTCTGATGAGTCAAGGTCAGATGTTAGGGCTAGGCCATTCTGACATGGTGAGAGGATGAAGTTCCTTCCATGGTTAGATGTAAGGGCTGGGCCATTCTGGCGTGCCTTTCTGATGAGTCAAGGTTAGATGTAAGTGTTGGATGGGTCATTATGCCTTAGGGTCAGATATAAGTGCTGAAGAAGACCTACATGGAGGCTAGGTCTACACCTAGCATGAAAACGGGCTGGCTTTGTAGAACTTCCTGTAATGAGAAGAATCATGAGATAGCACCCGTGATGATGATCCAACAGTGATGATCTAGATCAAGTGATGATCCAGATCTAGTGATGATCCATATCTAGTGATGATGTTCCAGTGATGATCCAGATTGAGTGATGATCCAGATCTGAAGATGAATATGACTTGAAGACGAAGATAACTTGAATATGAAGATGACTTGAAGATGACGAGGAATCGAGGATGGTCCAGATGATACAGAGAAGAAGACTTGTGTTGATAAATTGTGTCGAGAGAATACCTTCCTGGTTAAGAGGGAGTGTTGATGTAATTGTAACTTCGGAATGTATTCACTTGTATTTCTTATGTATTGTAAAACGATGTTTATTCTGGGATGTGTCTGTAATGTAATTTAGTCATGTCATGCATCGATGTTTCGATCGGGAGTTTCTATAATGTAAACAAGTCATGTCAAGTCATTGTGGGTAACCCTCCTATTGGTCAAGGGTTAAAGTCCCCGTAGTTCCGGGACACTAGGGTTATTAGACTCTCCTAGAGAAGTCAGCCCTAGTAGGTTATTGTCAAGTCGAGAATTAGTATAAAGAAAGAGTGAGCCTCTCTATTTATCACACACTCACTCACACTCAGTTGTAGTGCATAGTTGAGGAAGAAGAAGACACTGGGGCTAGGAAGAAAGAGGCTAATGCTATCGGGAGATCATCTTATTGTTTTGGGGTTTTACTTTTGGTGTTGATTCTATCTCTGAGGAAGTTGCAGGGTTTTCTCCATTTATGGTTTCCCTGAGGAAAAACACTATGTTCATTGTCTCTTGTGTTTGATTGTTGTGCTTGTTATTCTCTCAGTTAAAAGATCCTAATATAATGTTAGCTTAATGTTAAAAATCTAACATGGCTGAGTTCTTATTAAAATAGATAGAAGTTTTAATGTTGATTACTCTATGGAGTTGCAGCAGTTTCTTAACCCATTCTCTCACCTAGTGCTTTCAACCAGGTGGACCAGTGGATAGGCTCGGGGGTCATAAGCCTAACTACTAAGCTATCTTCAGGAATTTGGTTGGGTGGAACGGGCTCCTTAGACTGCTGTCTCCTCTGCAATATTACCAGGTTCTAAATGTTATTTAATTTTCTCTATGCAAGCATAGTAACTGAACTGTATGAATTTAGGAGTTGATTTTTATGACTGACTCTTTTGTTTTTAAAAATTAGCTAGATAAATCTCTTATTGTTCAATGATAAAATAAATTATGGTCAAATATGTATTCGAATGATTGAATTAGGGTTTTAAATATTTTGTTAAGAGAATGAAAGAAAACTCCTTGCTATATTTTTCCACACCTCCGTAGAGGTAGTACTCTAGTACAGTAGGTAAATTTAAGAATGATGAATAAATCAAGCTAAGACGTGAGTGAATTTGAACTTTTATCTTTTACTATTAATCTATTCTAGAAATGTTTAACATAAAATTTTCCTCAACTCTAGAAGTTTATGTTAACTCATATATCTGTTTAATTATAACCATAAAAGTACCTTAAGAGAATGTTTTACTAAAAAATATTATATAGTTTGTGTAACCAAGTTCATTTAACACAGTAAAAGTAACTATCTTTAAATCTTAACCTAATATATATACATATAACTATTAACTATTGCAGAACAGGAAAATAATGCAAATGGAGCAACATTAGACTATATAAATAGTATAATGAAATTGTAGTAATAATTTAGGTATAAAAAATGATAATTATGTTAATTGTAGTAACATTGTAAAAATATCAAATATTAATTATTACATAGTAAATAAAACAACAAATATTGAAGGGTATAAATTAAAAGGAAAAGACTATATTTCTTTTTCCTCTTTGGGTCAAAACCCTAAATAAGAAAACCTACCAAAAAAAACCAAGTTATTCTTTTCCTATTTCCTCCAAAGTATAGCATTCCTCCAAACCCTCATTGTTTACAAATCTTCAATATATAAATATTATATTCAATTTACAATTGACTAAATCAAATTGAAGTTATACACAAACAGGGTAAGATCTGTTGAAGTATATATAAAATAAACAGAATAAAATAAATAAAATTAAAATTTCTCTAAATCTTTTTATACAATTTTTCACAGGTCACAATGTCGAACCTCTCGACCAAGAAGAATTTATTTTTCTTCTATTTCTCCAACTTTCGTTTATAGTAAAAACCCTACAATTTTATTATAATAAAATACAAATTAAATCAAACACAGAAATTTCAGAATCGAAATCCTTAATAGTATGGAAACTATAAAATCTATTAAAGCAAAACAAGTTTTAAACCCAAAATTTTTGCTATCCAATTAACAGTCTTTAAACAACCGAAATTGTCTAGCCATACAACTTATAAACTTTTATCCAACATGTACAAGTCTGCAAAACCCTAGCATACTTAAGCACAACCTATCATAACAGAACCATGCCCATACGACTCTTTACAATTTATACATTAAACCAAACAAGTCACGACCACCATCACTAGCAGAATCCTACTCATCCCTGAGGGAGAAACCCCAGGTGGTAAGGCCGAGGCTTACCAAGTCTTTTGCATAATGAGATTTCAGCTCGAAAACTCACATTTTTTCTAAGCAAACTCTTTCATTCAGCGTTGGGAGGATGAGTCTAAGCCGTAGGCAATCCTACACAACCCAAAGCAATTGCATTATATTTTTTTTACAGAAAAAACTTCTACTGTAAAAAAAGAAGTAGATTGTTACAAAAATGAAAGAAGTTACCTTTCAGTATTGTTTTTCAATGGCCATAATTGCGGTATGGAGTCCTTTGAAATACACTCAAACCCTAGAAAAGGAACTGTATCTTTGAGCCACCATTTGAGAGAACACTCGGTCTACGACCATGGCACGAAGTAAGGAAGCAACACTGAAAATGCCACAAAAGAATCCAAGTTTTTTGTTGATAACTCGAACCAGGAAGACCACGGACGAAAGCTAGAAGACCACGGATGAGAGCTGTCTTAGTAGCCACTCTACGAAGGCAAACGAGTATTAACTCAATTGAAGAATGGTTTTTACACTCTCAAACATCAAGTATGGCCATGCAGGCCCATGCGCTCGCGATCCTGTCGGCTCTGTACTCAAGCAATGAAAAATATGGAGAAACAAACGAGATTTTTAGGTATGGGTTGACTTATAGCTAGGGTTTACATATTCAAAACCCTATCCAATGAACTCACCACATGTGGATTCCACTAAGAAACAAATCTTATGGGTTTTGATATGAGTTTCTCTATAGTCCAACATCGTAGTATAGTTAAGCCTGCAATTTGTGAAAAACGATAGTCAATACTTTGACGTAGATTAAAATTCGATTTTGACCCTTATTTGGTTATGCCATAACATTACATATGGGATTATGGTACCATGGTACTCAAAGATAGGGTTAGTGTAATATTTAGAAATAAAATATGTATAGTGTAGGTTTAAGCAATATATAAATTGCTTGTATTTTTAATTTATTTATGCCATAAAATGAAACTAGGCAAATCTAGTATGTCATTAAGCCTAGAATTAGGATAACAGTATTTTCCCGATGACTGCTTAAATAAAGAAAACTCAAGTATAGAAAGGAACAGGTTTTACAATACCTGCATTACTCAAATCTTTAATTTATATAAAGTACTCTATCATTTTTTTTACTTTTGCAGTAGAGATAACTAATCTCAATCGAAACTGGAAACAAAATGATTTACCTATAAGAAGACCTGTAACAAGAACCATCATTACACTGCATTAGCTTCAATGATCTAAGTAAGCCTCGGCACGACTAGAAGTTCCTTCATTTAAGCAGGAGCCAAACTTTAGTACCTTGTACTCCCTAGTAAATAAACAATTGTTCTCAAATCTTTATTTTTATTTCTAGATTCTTTTAACTTATAGCTCGATTATCATATGATATTATTTTGAAGGCAGTTAGTAGCAAATGAAATGGTATAAATTAATATATGAAATGGTTATAGTATCTATATTGAAATCTTCTAAAGTGTTAACTGTTAGGAGTTAAGTCACTCACTTAAGCGATTATTTTGAAACATTAATTGTTGCCGGAAAAATTTAAAATTTTTATGAAATTTTTTGGGGTTTTACAGATGTCCTCTACAGACTCCCTGATGAAACTCCTTCATAGTTTGTTGTGATTCATTCTCTAGCAAACAGTTCAACAAAATTCCTCCTGGGTATTTCCAATATAAATATTGGTTCATGATACAAAATTTTGTTGCTTTCAATTTTACTGATCTAGCCCTGGTTTTACTCAATCGTATAGGTGCTTGTAAGTTCTGGAAGACATAGAAAATATCATTGTACCATGGAGATAAAGTGAAATTTGTAATTCTGCAATCCCGAGTCTAGCTGATTTGAATGATTAGATAAGGAATTCAACTGAAAGGATTCACAATTTGAGTCAGCCATTAGTTTAGCAACTCCCTTTCCCTTCACCAACTTGGTTGGCCTCTCCAAATCATATTCCATCAGAACTGCAATCCATTTTTCTCCTTTTCCTTTTGGGTCAGGCCGAGTAAGAATATTCATTACTACATTGCTGGGTACATGAGCTATAATATGCGAATTTAAAATATATACCCTGAAATATTTTAAGAACTTTGCCAAGGCATAACACTGCTTCTCCATAATATCATATTTTAACTCCCCATCTCTTAGCACCTTGCTAAAGAAAGCAATAGGATGTTCAACATTTTGTGAATTCTTTTTCAATAAAACTCCTGGTATTGTATGTTTAGAAGCATAAGAAAAAATCATAAAATCTTTTGAAAAATCAGGACTTACTAAAACATGGGCCTCTGTGATTGCCTTCTTGATATCATTAAAATATTGCTTGGATTTTATAGTCCATTTAATTTCACTTTATTTTTTCAACATATTTGTAACGTTCCTCAATATTTCTGCAAAACTAGGGATAAACCTCCTCAAGAAATTTACCTGGCCAATGAATGATTGTGCCTCCTTCTTATTCCTGGGTTCCTCAACCTTTAGAATAGCCTTCACTTTGTCTGGATCTATCCTAATTCCATCTTTAGAAATAATTTCCCCTCTTTCATAGAAACATTTGACTTTCTGGGATTAAGAGAAATACCATATTCCTGCACTTTAGAAAAACCTTCTTCAAATATTTAATGTGGTCCCTATCAAATTTAGAATAAACTGTGATATCATCCATATAAATTATGACAAAATTGTCATTTTCTTCAGCAAAATCTATGTCCTTAACCCTCTGAAAAGTAGCTCCTACATCCATTAACCCAAAAGACATTTTAGCATACATGAAATTCCCCCATGGAGTGGTGAAAGTTGTCTCCTCTTGATCTTCAGGAAGACCTTTTATCTGGTTGTACCCAGAAAAACCATCCATAGTAGAAATTCTTTCGTCCCCATCAACCTTCCATAGTATATGATCCATCTTGGGTAAATTATAGTTATCTTTTAATGACACTTTATTTAAATTTATAAAATCCACACACAATCTGATTTCTCCATTCTTCTTTCTAACAGGCACTAAGTTAGCTACCCATCTTGAAAATATAAGAGTTACAATGATTTTCACATTAAACAACTCCCTTACTTCTTTTTCAATTAAAGGAAAGAGCATGGGATTTACTCTTCTTAACTTTTTCCTGAAAGGTTTCTCTCTAGGCCTGATAGGAATTGTATGTTGTACGATGGAGGTATCATATTATTTCAAATATTCATAGCTCCAAGCAAAAACATCAGTGTATTTTTTCATCAAGTTGATATATTTCTCTTTTTCTTCTATAGGAAAGTTTCTTGACAGTTTTACTATTTTTGAAGAATCTTCAGTCCCAATATTATGGTCTTGGATATCGTTTTCATTAGGAAGAACCTTTGGATATTTAGCCACATCATTTTGATCAAATAAATTCTCTAGAGGAATAAGACCCTTTGAAATATAAGTACTCTTCAATTGAATTATGTCCTTATTTCTAATCATATTCTTCAATTTTTTTTTGTTCAACATCTTCATCTGCAAACTATACATTGTCTTGGAAATTTTCTGAATTTTCATTTTATGTATCAATATGTGTATTTACAAATTCATCTAACAACTCCAAAAATCTCTTTATCTGTAGATCATCTTCAAATACTTGCCAATATTTGGAGTTGTCAGGGATGGAAGGTCTATTTTATATTTTTTCTTGGAATACATAGGTACTTTAAAGGTTTTCAGCAGTAGTGGCAAGAGAATCCACTATATGGTTTTTCATTCTAGGAATCACCATAACTCTGTGTTCAGTTAAGAAGTTTCCCAACATGTCCCAAACTTCATTTCTACAAGTTCTCATTATGGGATGCTTTGTTTGATAGCTTTTATTTACTTAATTTACCACTAATTCTGAATGTTCAAATACATCTATCCTTTTTTCTTTTAAATCTTTTAAATCATTTAATCCCAACAACAAAGCCTCATACTCTCCTACATTATTGGTACATTCAGATGCTAATGTGAAATAATAAACTTTAAAGTCTCTATTTGGATAAATAATCCAAATACCTGCCCCAACTCCCTCCTTATTGATTGATCCATCAAAATACATCATCCACACCCCTTCCTCATTTTTCTTTTTCTTTAATGCTTCCTTCCTCCTAGCAAATTCGTTGTCTTCTTTTAGCTCAGTTACCATAGGAAGGAATTGTTCAATATGGGAATCATTAAAAAAGATTGAAGAACCCAAATTAGTATCCAGAGCATATATGGGATGGTTGTTTGGTTTGTCTTGACTACTAATCACATATGCTAATCTCTTTTCTTTGTACGATCTCTTATGCTCTCCAAACAAAGGAATAGTTGCATAGCACATGTCCATTTGCAATGTTCCTTTGAGCTTTGAAGCCGAAGATCTTGATAGCAGCATACCAAATTTAGGAGGGATAGAAGCCACCACAACATCCATGATAATACTCTTGGTAGGGATATATGCAAGAGTTACTACCATATCCTTAATCAACCCAAAACATCTACTTTTATAGAATCAAAAGAAAACAAGTCTTTATAGGGCCTTGTAATCTCCAATCCTATAATTTAAACCACTTCTATTAGCATTAAATTATGTGATGTACCAAAATCTAGCATAGAATTGTGTAAAATCATGTCATGAACATTCAAGCTAACCTAGAATGGTGGAACATCCTCGTCATCTATATCTTCAATTCTAGGGCCAAGAACTATGGTTGGGGCATCATCTGTCAACTCTAGTGTGTTTGGATGGAATTCTCCATATGCCTTAACCATTATGGTTATCTTCTCTCTGTATTCATTATTTCTTAACAATTCACTGAAAGGGATGGAAATATTTATCTTGGAAGAATCATTTTGTAATCTGAAAGATGACACTGTCTTATCATTTTCAACTGTCAAATATTGTTTATCCTCCTTTGGCATTTCTTTTCTATTGTATTTCAATGCTTCTTTTTTATTTTCAGGCACTTTATGTACAAATTTTTCTTTTTGTTTTTCTATATTTGGATTACTACTAGAAGGTTGATTTGGAGTAGGACTTCCTTTATTTATGACTACATCTCTATTTCTCAAATTCAATGGAAATCATCAATGGCATTTTGATACCCTCTCCGATACTGCTCTGTTTCTACCTCAAGTGTATTATAATCATCTTCTTGAGCAAACAAAATGTGCTTCTCCTTTGTGAGGTAAATTTCAGAGTCTAAATCATCAAAATGATGAATTTGATTATCTAGTGTATCATTCTCTTCCTCCTCATCAACATAGTTTTCTAGGAATAGAGGTCTTATTTGTTGATCCTCAACATTTATGGGATTTCTTTGGTATTTTTTCCTAATATGAGGTGGAGGAGGAGGTCTTCTAAAGTTTGGATTCCTGATCTGTGACTCATCTTGCTCTCTGTTTGGAGGTCTGTTATCCAAAGCAAGTATGTCAATTAACCTCTCCATTGTTTTCATCATTATATCAAATTTGGCATCAGTGGAAGAGGATGTTGAATCCTGATTATCTTCTCTAGTTCTTCTTCTATCTACCTCCACTCTTTGTTTCATCTTCCCAAAAGCCATTAAATTGGCCTCTACCTCCAGAGCATCTTTAAACATTGCAGGAAAATCAATGCATTTTCTCTCTCTTAACAACAAGGAAAAATCACTATAAAATGCATCAGCATAGTGTAATTTTTCAGTTCATATTCCGTGTTTTATATCAATTGGTATAGAATTATAAACCCTCATAAACCTGCTAGAAATTTCATGTATCGACTCAAAATTCCTTTTCTTTAAATTGTTATATTGAGCCAGAACCTACAGAGGGCTCTTTTTATCTTCCCATCTATCCAAAACAGAGTTTCAAAATATTCAAAAGTGAGAATAGACATTGCAGGAATATCTTTAAACAATATTTTAGCTTCCCCAGATAGACTTTGTGCAAATAATCTCATTTTAGCATCATCATAATCAACTTCTTCCAAATCAATAAAATCATCAAACCTATCCACATGTTGTCTAGCTGTAAAATTCCCCTCCCCATCAAATAATGATATTCTATGTGAGTATTTATGGGGAAAGTCATGTAACATAGCAGGAAAATCCAAGGGAGAAAACCTAGCAGCTATAGTTCTAGGAGGGTTATGAACAACAGGGGGATTTTGAACAATATTTGGGATGTGGGGCTGAGAAGTTTGTATTAGAGGATTTGTTTCTTCTGTCTTTATAGTATTCTGAATATTCTGCTAAAGTGAATCTAACAAATAAGATTGAATTCTATTTGGACTAATTTAAACTTGTTTCAAATCTGATTTAGACTTAGACATTAATAAAGATTGTTCAAACTTTGTTTCCAACTCAAAATCTTAAGAACTGATGTATTCTTCTTGGGTTTGGGAGAAATATATTTCAATTTGAGAAGTGCCTATTTGTTCTTTTCCTCTTATTTTCCTAATAATACTTTATGGATCTTCCACACTTGCAAAGTTTCAAAATTAGGGTTACCTCTTGTATGTGCTCTCCTGAAATCCAGGATGACATCTTTGAATCACCTTCTTGAAAATCAATGTGGAGTCGCTAGGGAAAAAACAAAATCACCTTTGCATGTAAGAACCTTTGTTTTCCCACATAAATAATGTCCTCTTGAATAATTTTTTCGTTCTTCCCAGGGAGGATTTGAACTCTCTTTCCCCAACAACGACACCAAGATCTTAGTACTCAGAATTTACTGCCAGTTGTGAAGGATAATCCCAAGGTAACCACAAAACCAAGATTTAGGACGAAAGCTGGATTCTTTCCTTCCGGAGAGGGATCTCTCAAATAATAAACTCAAGGCCATAAATGTTTGAAAGAAATAAAATTTAGTAATGAATGTGGTTGAAACTAGTGCTCATTGGGCATGGAGTCATATATAATAACACATAATGACATGGTTGTTGCATTGGAATTTTAGACAGAGGTAGGGTAGCTACTTCTTCACAATAAAAAAGATGGTTTTCTGGTGATAAAGAGGAATTTAGAAACAATCCATTAATATGTGCATCTAACAAGGATGAATCCAATATTAACTTTAGAAGAGCAATTTTGTGAATACTTGAAAGCAAAGGATCATAGCATATGAGTATGAATTCTAACCCAATATAGAATTATTCAAGTATGAAAAAGATGACAGAATGAAAGATTAACAGGAAACACATTCACATAAAGAAGGGAAAAGTATAGACTGTAAAGTAAATAACACAAGAATCTCTATAAAATTCCTACTTGTTTATGAAATTTTATTGATCTTTTGAACTCTCTTACAATATCAGTTTCTCTCATAGGTTCCAACCCTTGTTACATTGCAAAACACTGCTTAAATACAAAATATGCTCCTTGAGCTGATAACTACCTCTATACTAAAAATAGGAAAAATAACTGCCTTATTACATTTTTCACTCTGCTTCCTAACTAACTAACTGCTCAGAAATTAATTACAAAATTTAAATAAACTAATTTTCGAAAATCTTCAAAATTTCTTCATTGACGTAATTTGTACTTGGTCCTTCCAAAAATTTCCACTGTATTCCAATGATAGACACTTGTAGACTCCAGACTGGCCATTTCTTTAGATAGTACTAGTAGTTCGACATGTTCCACGTATGAAATTGTTGGCAACTGAGCACAAATAGTTCTAAAAGTGTCAATTATCTCGAGGTCCATAGATAAATTTTCAACTACTATTTTCCTCGATAAGAACTGATGCATGTCTTCAAATTTTCTATGATCCAACCTACATCTGACCAGCTGAGCATGATATTCAACTTGAGATAACAATTTACCATTTTCTTCCCATAAGGAAGGTAAACCCTCTTTAAAAAATGGGGTAAATGATCCTATAAACATCTTAACTTGATGTTGCATGATGTCAATTTTTTCCTGCATAGTGTCTAGATGTTGATGTTTCCCAACTACCTTCCTTTCCCAAGTAATCACTAATATTTTGTCCTTTATTCCCATTGTTTTTAATCATTTTCTAATAACCATTTAGAAAACTAAATGTATTGTTGGTTGTGTTTATGGGTTTTTATTCAAAGCCTCCTTTACTATTGTACAACTATGTTTGGCAGCATTTATAACTATTTCTTTGTCCAGAATGTAGTTCAAGTAAGGTCTAATCTTTACAGCTTCTGCTACGATCATATCGAAAATGATATGCCTTGTACCTTGCAATGGAATTTTCCCAGTCAATTGCTTCATCAACTGATCATTTTTATCTAGGAGGTCTTTGTATTTATTTTCTAACTCTTTCCTTTCTTCCTTCTTCTTCAACGCTACATCTTCCAGGTTTTTGTTTTGGTTCTTAAGACTAGCGATTTCCAAATCCCTCAAACTCACCTAGGACATGGCTTATACAATAGATTCTTTATTTTTCTGTGCCATATGTTGAATTACTTGTTCCTCAATCTCTTTCTTTTTATTTTCTATCTCCTTATCCAAAAAAAATGTTTTTCTTTAAGAACTTTTACATCTTCCATTAAAAGAAACTTTTCTTTTTCCCACTCTTTTCTTTCATCAATTATCTTCAAAATTTTGGATATATAGTCACTTAACTCATCAGTTAGTAACTATTTTTCTCTTTCTAACTCAGTCAACTTTAATGCTTGAATCAACTATGTAGAAGGAAATTTTAGCTTTTTCTTTAATAGCTGTATGGTATTCTCCCTTTCAACAAGTAGTTTTTGAGTGGCTTATCCTTTATTAGCTTCATTGTCTATTGCTAAAAAATATCCTTGAAGATTCTTAATTTGCTGTTGGTGTGCCTTAATCTCCACCTTTTCCTTAATTGCTTTTCTATTTTTGTCTTGGTGTACTGTAGCCTAGACACCTTTAGAGTAGCCTTCAACAAATCACTATAGATTACTTCTCCAGTTTGTTTGTGCAAATGATTCATATCTAGGACTTGAATATTCTCTAAATTCAATCTCATTTCTGCTACCCTATTTTTAGTGGCCACTGCTAAGTTTAAAGTATTTTGGGCATGGTCGTTAAAAATCACTAAAGAAGCATATTTACTAGATATCTTCCTGACATCAACATATAACTTTAGAGACTCATCTAAGGATGTCTCCCTATTATCTCTGTATTTATCATATAACTCAATCTTAGATTTGAATTTGTCAGTATATCCTTCAAGAGTCTCTGAGAATGCATATCCTTTCACTTCAAAGGCTAGTCCTTCGACCTTCATCTACTTTTTCTTACCTTCAGTCTTAATCACTTATACCAACTCCCCTTCAGTCTCAATCTTTTTCCTTTTTGATGTTTCTGAACTCCCTTCTTGCTCCATTTCCATTGCATCTGAGAAATTCCTTTTACAAGTCATTTCTGAATGGCTTGCAATGGGGGTGATCACTTCTCCTGCTGCAATCACAACCAATTGATCCTATTGTGTGACACCTACATTCTGCATTGGTGATGGAGGATTTTGATGCATAACCTCTTCATCTTACATTAATGAGGGATAATCCAACCAATTTTCTTTCTCTACTACCCCCTCAACTTCCTGATGTTCGAACGAATTATTCTTATGTAGTTTCCTTCTTATTGAAATAATATGATGTGGATCATAGTTGATTTCATTAGTTGTTCTAAAATCCAACTCTTTAAGCAGTCTTTCCACCACAGGAAGTGTAACTTTACTATTTATGATAAAGGGTCCAATTACCCAAGGAAATTTTATCTTTGATGCTTTCCCAAAGCTGATGAAATGTTCATTTTCAACTATTAGCTTCTATCTCACCATCTCCAAGGAAAAAATCCTAGAAGTGAGGAAAGCTGGTAGAATATAAGGATGATTAGTGAAGCCATATACTCTAATAATTGTATGCTCCTCCAACAAGAACCAATCTCTTATTTTTTTGTTTCGGGAAAATTGTAAGGCTTCTTTCATTATTGGTAGTACCCTGGGTAATTTATCTTGGAAAAAGACCTTGTAAACCTCTGCCATCAAGAAGTTCATGTATTTAAATAAATTACTGCTAATTTCATTTGTAAGGACCATCTTTGACAACTGTAAATTCTCCTCATTAAAAAACTGGAACGTTCTGACTAAATAAGACCAAAATCTAAAGTGTTTCATGCTGTGGAAATTCACTAGCTGAGAGTGAATACTCTCAGCCAGGAATTCATCAAATTTAAGGCATAATGAATGGGAAGATTGTGACTCAAAATGACTTGTGTTGATTTTGAATAAAAGGCTCATAAAAAATTCAAGAATGTACCTATCAGTATCAAGACTTAAAAACAAACTCATCAACAAAACAATCAACTTAGTTTCCTCATTGAATAGGTTATCATCTAAAGTAAAGGACTGGTTCTGAAGAGACACATCTAACCTAGAACAACTGGTGAAAAAGAGTTTCTTATGTTCAAGGGTTGCTTCTTGAAAGGACTGAATTAGGCCGTCTTCATTAAAGTCTTCTTGGTTTAGGTTAATTGAAGAAGGGACTGCAAGTGAATCCCAGATGACTAGGGCATTAACGGGACATATGATTTTAGTTTTAGTGGAATCCATGACCACTCTTTCAGAGGAGGAATAGTTAGAGGCACACCACTCATCAAAATCCTGAAAATTAAGGGTTTTCTTTGGACAAAAAAAGTAAAAATGGGACTTAAATCACCATGTAACTCTGTACCCAGGTCCTTAAATGATGTTATCTTAGTTTTCAATTGATTAATAGGGAGAAAGGACAAAAGAGTATAAAAAATTCCACTATTGTTGTCTTCAAATATTTCCTCAATTTTATGGAACTCTAAATTTTGTGCTTCTACCTCACCTCCACTATCCATACTTCAATTTTGGTGGGTAAAACATGACCTACCTGGTAAACCAACGGGTGGACATGTATTTGGCTGACTTGTATTCTTCCATGCTAAATTGAGCTTTCTTCTCCCAATGCGCAAAAAGACAATTAACTTTCAACCACGCGCCTTCATGTTTTTATAGTATTTTCCATATTGGAATTCTCTGATATCTTTCCTGCAAATCTCTCAGGAAAATCCTTCATGGTCCGTAGATCTAGTCCACCTTCACTCTGAACCGTCGATCTTGATTGATGTTTAACCTTCCTTCCCTAATTCCACTACCCTACCTGTCTTTTATCTTCCATGCACTTTTCAGCATCATATATTCTTATTACCGTAGATCTATACCATCTTCATTTACCACCGTAGATCTCCTCTGCAACATAACCATTTTTTAAATTTTCCGTTGTCCATGTAAAATATAAAGCAATGTACAACTTTCATCAGCAGAGTGTGTGACATCCCTTGATTTCATCTGCTTCAAATCCTGACCGTTGATCTTGATCAACCTTTATCAATTCTGCTGCACCCTGATTATGCATCTAACATACATGTTCTCCCAACAGAGTTGATCTCCACCATTGATATTTACCAATATTCAATCTCAATCGTTGATTAGTGATGCCCTTTAACACATTTCGCTAGTCTTCCTTTTGACTTTATCCATGCATCGTCTGACAACGAAATCTCTGTAGACCATGGATCTTTTCACTTTTAAATCTCCACATTTGATCAAAGTGGGCCCTTTAACACATTCCGCTGATCATAAAATTTTATTCTTCAGCGCAACTTTCATCAGCGGAATTATTTCCTGTTGTTGATCTTTTTCATTTTTAAATCAATATTGTAGATATGTGCAGGACGTAAACTTTTCTGCTGTTTAGAAAATTTTGTTTCTCTGCGCAAGTCTCACCAGCGGATTTAACCCTGGCCATAGATTTCCTCTAGATCTCCACTTGACCATAGATCTAGGCTGCTCTTTGAACCATCCTTCGCTGATCATCCATTTATCATCTACCCCTCATCTCTTGGAGGAAGATTAAATATCAACATTTGATTTCCTTTCTTGAAGTTCCGAACCATCTAAATATTTCAGTCTATACTGCAACCGTTGATTTCTATAACCTTCTTCAAAATTTAGCCCATGGTTTCCTAAGAAACACAAGTCTCCACTTTAGATTTATCTCTTGTAATCATTCCTTTAAAACACCCTTTGAGCATATCATCAGAATTTTCCATATCCTTTCTTTATTTCTCCTTAGGCCTTCCCCATCCAACTGCTAACCAAAATGGTGCTAACAGTATCCATTTTGAGTCTTGATGTCTCAGGAAAATTAATCTTGGTAAGACAACCAATACATTCATATAAACACATATCTAGGCATAAGAGGTATACCTTAATTGAGTGGTGACTTCCAAAACTTTGACAAAGAAACCCAATGTATTTCCTGTTCCTTCCAGGGTCCCCTTGTCCTAGTATTCCTATGGTAGCACATAGGCATGGATCCATACTAAATTAACAACAAAGTCCTCATTTTCTAGGCTAAATTTCTTAGTCTAGAATCTAAGATAAAGGTTGATAGAATTAAAGGAATAGAGTTCAAATACCCTATCTTGGTCCTCCATATTAGTGAAAATGGTTGTGAAGAGCCCTAGATGAAGAGGCCATTTGCTAGTTTTTGTATCCTAGTTCTTTTAGTTCCTATGCTTCCCTTTCCTTATAGAGTGGCCATTTCAGTTGTTTATTGAGTCTAAAGTCAATCTTGCTAACTCTTCTCACTAAGGAGAGATTACTTATAGGAGGGGGCTTGAGCCCCCTCCTCTCGCCACCACAAAGAGTTTTCAAACACCATATACTTAATAAATTTTTAATTAAATTTGAATATTTAATATATAAATTCCAATTTATTTATATGTGAATATATCAACTTGAAATTTTAAAAACATTATAAAAGATGATTCACAATCAATTATATTCATAAATATATTTATCATATCGAAAGAAGAAGATACATTCTATAATTTCAATAAATTAATAAGATAATATTAAATTGTTATGTGCACCTCCTTTCTATCCAAAGTAAAAGCTAATAAAAATAATATTTTTAATCAATAAACTAAGTCACGAAATATTATATAAATACAACATGTTAGATTTATTTGTGACACTAAACCCTAAAGTTGTGTAGGTTGAAATTTTAAATGAATCATAACATTCTATATTAAATTTTTTAAATGAATCATAACATTCTATAATTTAATATATATAACCATTCAAAAGTAATTTATACTTTAAATTGTGATTTTATTTATTGTTAGTTTGGGCTTAATTATATATAAAGTTTATAAAATTTATATTTTTAAAAATTGAATTATTTAATGTAGATGTTCATAGGTTTATTCAAAAGTCAATTATTTATTTAATTTAGATATTTATAAAAGTTTATTCAAAGTCAATTACTTGTTTAATATTATTTTTTAATATATATTGTTAATATTCTTTGACCCTTGTCAATAAAACATTAATTTTAATGCAGTATTGTGTTAATTAATTAAAGAAAACGAAATGCTACATCGTGTTAATTGTATATTGATTTCTTGGGTTCCCTCCATTTCTAGGTGATAAACATGAATGCATGTTTATGGGGGGCGATGGAATTGAATTTGAATGTTCGAAAAGTTGGTCCACTTTATACTCAAACCACAAACTCATCTTTCACATTTTCATGTTCAGAAAATTTCTCACAACCTTATATGTACTGTTTTATGCAAGTTGATATATTGTTTTGGTTTCCCTATATTTTAGATTTCTTGTATTAAGAACCCAATGACTCACTTGACTTCTTCCTCTTTGCACGGGACTCCCTTCCAATTTGACCTCCTTCTTTGTTCTAGGAGATCTCTTCTTGAATATGAATTGGGATTTATTTCTAGTAAGTTTATGTAGCTTCCTTCATGTGTTACCTAACCCAAGCATATGAGACACGCTTTCTCCCTTAATGCCCACACCTTCCTCTACTACTGCTATCCATTATTTCTTGAGAGAAAGGGGGAAAACTTACGGTGTTCCTTTGAAGGGGATTGCTAGCCTAGTTCCACACATCAAAATTCTTCCAGAAGCTTTGAAAGGAGATGAGAAGATCGAACCAAGACGATGGGATGAAAATACTAGACCAAGAATAGAAGGTGAACTAGGAAGACCATGATAAGAATATTATCAACAAGGATATTACAAATCCCAAAGACGATTTGTTATCTTAGAGCAGGGTGGGTAGATATATGTTCTTCCTCCTAAAGATTTCTTTTATGCCTCTATTGAAAATGACCTAGTATCTATTTATCTTTCAAACTGCCATCATAGACCATCATTTTCCTAGTGATCCTAGAGACCTTATTGAACACATCATGGAATCAAGGTTCATTGTACTTGGCCAAGTCTTGACTTCACTGATCCACATGGGTACCATGATCTAGGAATCAATATTATCATGCCCTCCTTGAACCTTCCTGTCACCACCTAGTAGCTCACACACTCTTACTTGGTGGCTACAGGTGTCCTTACAAATTCCTACCCCATATAACACCCCATATAGGGAGTGGCAATCCTTCTCAACAAGGCTCAAACAATTAGTATTTGACATCAAGTTTCAGTTTGGACACCATTTTGTATCCCATACTTGTTGATCACAAGTGTCTCCTTCATTGACTAGATGATCAACCACCTTATTAGTTGTTCGACTAACATGGGATGGAATGAGGACATGAATATGAGGAAGGGGGCATGCTAGTTATTTCATTTCTTCTTCCAAGCAACAAATATTGGATAGTTTGTTTATGGGAATGCCATGTGAAGTTTTGTAACCATTTGTGTGATTAGTTAGGAGTCACTTTCAACTATGACTTTATGGTCCAAACTTTGTCAAATTGCTACATGAAGCTTATATTCAAGGGTGACAAATCCCAATTGCTAAATGAAGCTTGTTGCATTGTTTGTTTCAACTCCCAAAGATCATGCATATATGCATTCTATTTCTTCCATTTCATTGCATATGACACTTCCAAACCCCATCGGACTAGGGCTCCCTTTTGATGCTCCATCAAAAATCATTTTTTGGAAACCTGTTGAAGGGGGATACTCTTTATCCAGGATGGAGGCCTTGGGTTGTTTGGAGTTTTCATTCACATTTGAATGGATGGGTTTGATTTCCTAGTTCCATATGAGGATTTCTTTGTTTTCCCAATATTTCTACTCCACCTTTAACCATTGGATAATTTGTAGGGTCTCCCTAATGTTAAGTATGGTCTTATGCCATATTTGGTTATTGGTGATCGAGGATTTTTTGAATAGTCTTAGTTTCTCTCCTTCCACATTTTCGATAGAAGAAATTTTGGGGGGAGTTTCCAAAATCAATTTAGGATGGTATTGTAGATGGCCACCTTTCTTCATTGCGTAATTATTGAACTAATTTTTTTTAACTTTATTAGCTTATCTGAAAAGGGGAACTTTTATCCCATATATAGGGTCTCAATGAAGGTACGTTGTTTTAGAAGGTGTTCGATATTTTCCTCCACCTCTCTACAAAGGTAGCATAAGGAAAGGCCTTCAAATCCTTGGTGAAGGAGTTGATCACAAGTTCAAACTTTTCTACGAGAAACTATCCTACTATTAAGAAGTCATTAGAGGAAATTTGGATGAAAAATGGGCCTCCTAAGGAAAATGATAAAAAAGCCATGTAGGAAATGTTGTATACTATTTCACTTTTATTGAACATGCCCACGATTATTTCACTTCTTTTTTGTAAATTCCAGAGCGCTTAATCTATTATTATATAGTAAAAAGTACATGCAGGAAAAGCTTGCAAAATTTTGGGGGTCTTCGGAAGGTATAGCCCCATTCATGATTGACAGTGAGAAAAAATAACATTTAAGATCCTGCCCTTGTAGGGGAAACTAGGCATGTAACATCTTGTCTAATAGTCTTCCCATAAAAGGGAAACCGATAACCTAATGAGTAAAGTAGAACATATGATTGAGCTACTTCTGAGACTAGCCTAGTTGAGGCAATCTCTTCCACCTCTTCTACCTCTTCCCCGGTGTGGCGTAACTCGTAATCTTCTTAGCATTGTCAAGTCTAGATGTTGGCTTACTATTTTTAGGTGAGGAATATTTATGTTCACAATGTGATTGAGGCTAACTACGACGAAGATTTGTGTGAAGAATACCTGGCCTACAGTGCCGAGTAGTTGCTCTCTTTTGTAGGGTGTGCCAAATTGAATCTCAAAGGGATTAAATTTCTACCATGAAATTGACAGATAGTGCTAATCCAGAACCGAGAGTTACTAAAAAAGTAATGGATGTTTCCATGAGCTAAGAGAGAAAAGGGCGAAGGGTTGCGGGATTGAATGCCCTTGGCCTCGAAAAACACCAAAATTTACTATGCATGAGGAGGGCGAGGAGGGGATTATGTGTGGCGATGAGTTGGTTTCCCTATCTTGCCCCTCTCATGACGTATTTGGCCCATAGACACCTGCATTTGGGTAGGGTTATTTCACTTTTATCAAAGACACCTTAGATATATATTTTTAAATTGAAATCAATTGATGAGGACGAATTTCGATGTAGTGTTTTTACCCAAAATAAAGAAAATTAAATTAAATGGAGTAGTTTATTTTTCAGGCATTTTTTACTTTCTGGTGATTATTTTTATCAAAAACCGTTTTTTCTTTCTTTCCAAAATCTGAATTTTGAAGTGTCCAAATCATGTTTCTGAATGCATAAATGGATTCAACATCCTCAAATACCTCAAGGGAACAAATATTGTGCAAGTTTAACAACTATCATATGCTTTTATAAGAATTAATTTAAAATTTCAGTGAAAAACAAGCCGAAAAAAGAAACTGGAAAAGATTGAAAATGTCTAACATTTAAACTACTCCAAATTATTGGACCTAGATTTTCACGGTGTATATTATTATTATAATATAGCTCAATGGGTTAGGTCAAGTGGTTGAGAGCTATGAATTGTAAGAAGAAGGTCTCATGGTCAAATCCTCGGGTGACTATGCATAGATATATAAGCCCTCATTTGATGTCCCCATTTAGTCAAAGCCGACAAGGTGAGGCCCCTTTGGGTGTGCTCCTTGTAAATTCTTCCAGTGGACGTATATTAATTATAGTATAATATTATTATATTAGTCAATATTATATATCAATTATATATTAGTTGAAAGTTATTAATCCAACTTTTTACAGTTATTATAAAATATTAATTATAATATAATAATATTATATATTAGTTATACTATTATTTACTATTACTACTATGTATTATATATTGGTTACATATTACTTAAAAGATGGGTATATTAGTTATGATATTAATTATTATTATATTAATTATATATTATATATTATTTATGATATTAGTTAAAAGTTATTGGACTCAACTCTTGACTATTATTATAAAGTATTAATTATAATATAATATTAGTATATATTAGTATAATATTAATTACTATTACTATTATATATTATATATGGGTCACATTTTACCTAAAATTGATTAGAATATTAATTTCATTATCAATATCCAAGATAATTTTGGGTTGTTTGGTCACTCGGTAGACAAATTATATTATTAAAAAATTCCACATATTCCCAAATTGTATAATAAAAATTGTTTAAGACATGAAGATTTTGAATTTTAAAGCAATTTGACTTGCTATTAAATGATGACATGGAATTTGAATTAGGGTTGAAAGGCCTATTTTTCATCCAAATTTCCTATAATTATCTTCTTTTAAGGGTGAAATTGCGAAGGTGCAATACAAATTTTTGAGAATGGAGTGTTTTTGGGTTATAATTTCCAATTTCTCGGCTGAGACAAAAGTCAACATTTTTTCTCGGCCGAGAGTTTAACTAAGGTTAACATTTTATCGGGCTAGAGTTTAGGTATGGTTAGACAAATTTTCGGTCGAGAATAATTAAATTTCTCATCCGAGAGTATGGCCAAATTGTTGGTATGAAACTTTCGAACACATCTCTCACCCGAGAGTTTAGATTTCTTTTAATCTCTCACCCGAGAGTCTAGTTTTTATATAAACCACAGACTGGCCTCGCCAATTTGTGTCTGTCATTGTTGAAACCCTTAGTGGGGCACGCACCAAACACACTTCTGAAACCCTGTTCCTTGCATCCATCCTCGCTTCCCGGTAAAATGTTGTTTTGTGCTTTTAATTCTTTCGTAGGAAGTTAGCCGTCTCACTCCGTCACTAAGTTGGCCATCCATCTATCCATCGAAAAGAGTCTGCGAGGAGACATAGTTTTTGTTGGGGTTTTTCCTGTGCCAATGGAACAGAGTCTGTGAGGTGATGCTCCCAAAACCCCGTTAGCACATTTACACTGCCAAATGGAATAGAGTAATTGAAGAAATCAACGAAAGGAAAAGTGAGAATTCTCTTTGTCTTGAGATAGAACAAGTAGTGGAAGAAGTTGAAGAAAAACCCAAGAAATTTTGTGAAATGCCTGCTGAAAATGCTAGTCTCTTAGAGGTACAGTCTGGATCTAACTTGCCACCTCTTATTTCGATTGATTATTTATTTTTTTGTAATTTAATGCAGAGCTATCTATATGCCAAATTTGTGGTGGTTAGATGCATGGGGTTAAATAGGGCTATCGAAGGTTACAGATAACCCAACCTCGTGTAGGAGAATTGGAGTGCTAATATAGGGGAATTTTGAGATGTTCAAAGAGAGACTTGGTAAGAATTTCATGAAATCAAAGGAAATTTTCAAACAGAGGTTCAAATTTGCATGCATAGATATATTCGAGAGGATTTATCAGAGGTAAGGGCACATTCCTGACGGCCTTGTTTTTTTTTCAACTTGATTTTTCTCAAGGATTCTCTAATTGGCCACATCCATATGTTGTAGGGTTCTTTTAGGAAGCAACATTTTGATGGAAACCAAAAATCTGAGCATCCTTTGATTCATCTTTTGTTCAAACCTGTAGTTAATATAAGAGATTTAAATGATGGTAATAATAAACATGCAAGCCTTTCTTTTTCTTCTTTATTTGTTAAAAAAAAATCTATCATAGAAAGAAGAAACCCTTGCTTTCATTGTATATACAAAAAAAAATCTATCCTAGAAAGAAGAAACTCTTGCTTTTATTGTATATTCTTTTTTGTAGATTTTGGAAAAAAAACCACCAGGTATGCTTTTCAGCAACCAAATCCTAAGAATCTACAAATACTCTTTTGCTATGATGATTCCAAAACCTTTTGTTTAATTAGTATTTTGATTCACTTAACTATAAAAAATATATGCATGTGGAGTTTGAAACTTTTTGAAATCTAGATGAAGAAATCATCATCAGCCATTAATGTTTGAAATTAATAGGAATTTTTTAAGCAATGGTTTTATACTTAACCCTTGTCTAACAAAACTAATTCTTTTTTTGGTTTTCTTTCTTATATCTCTATGTGACTTCTTTGTGTGAATTTTCCTATTAATTAACAACACACTTCTAAAGCAAAACCCTGCTCCTTGCATCCATCCTCCATTCCCGGTAAAATGTTGTTATGTGCTTTTAACCCGTCGGGTTTGAATGAGGTCCATATCCTTCCGAAGGAAGTTGGTCATCTCTCTCCGTCACTAATTTGGCCATCCGTTCGTCCATCGATCAATGCCTATCTCCTAACACGGGGGAATTTTTGTTGGAGTTTTTCCTGTGCTAATGGAACAGAGTCTACGAGGTGATGCTCTTGAAACCCTGTTAGCACATTTCGGGTAGGGAATATCAATACCCTTGATTTACCTATAACCTTGGCCCCCTTTAACAATGAACATATTTTTTGGAAAATGTTGCACCAATCAAAGCTACTCACTGAAGCATTTTAAAGTATTTTTCATGAATGCCATTATGTTACATGCATTTTCAACATGGGAGTTTTTTCTCCATGTTTTGGTTTATGCATCCACTATAGCATATAGTTCTTCCCTCCTTAAATTGAGAGAGCTGTTATTTTGAGTAAATTTTATCATTGGGAGACAACCTACATCCTTGGAGGTGAGGAGAAATCATTATAGATGTAGGTGAGGAGAAATCATTGCATCTTTCCTAAAATTGGAAAATTTAATATGAAAAATCCATGATTAGTACTTGTTAATGTTTTGAGGCATTTGTTCTAGTTTATAGATTTGGAAAGATGATTTCTATTTGCAAAACATATGAACTTAAATAAGTATCAAACCTTGTTATAGTTATACACAAGCAATGTGTGGATTCTCTTCCAAGCACCCAATATACAACTTTGATTGCATGCTAGTGGAGATATTGTAAATAGGTTGATACATTTTGAAATAAATAATAAATGCAGTCACAAAAAAATACCAAAAAAATGTAAGATGTTAAAATCTCAGAAATAAAGTTGTTTGAGAGTGGTCAATACATAAAGTTGTCTAAAGCTTAGATAATTTTGGAGCCTTGGAGACTTGTTCGAGCATCCTTAGTACCTACTCACTATTAAATGGTTGCTCTAATTTGATTGTGGTGTTATGACATTTTTTTCACAAACTTTATTTATTCTCTAACAATCCTATAACATTAGATTGAACTATAGTTGACATTCCTCTTTAGTATCATTGATATCTTGAATAAGGTTCAAGTTGCTACCAAAATGCATTGGCAAATTTGGTTGTGTGAGTGGATACACATCATAGGGTTCTCCCTTTTATGAACTGGTAAGCAGATGGATTTTGACTTGGAAGGTAGTAGATTCCATACCTAACATATGTTTATATAAGTATGGATTTGATGCATTGAGGTAAAGACTACCTATATCTAGGTAAAGATGGAGTACACTTTTTTTGATAGGTCCAATCTTGTGCCTCAATAAAATACATGTTATTTGTATGGCAGTAATATATTTATTTGATTGCTGAGATTATGTTTAGGAAACTCTAGGATATTTAATTCAAAAAAACAGAGTGGATCCTTTCCATATTTCACTATAGGTATAGTTAGGTGTTCAATATCTGTAGATGGAGGAGTTCAACATTTAATGTGCATGATAGAACTAGATAGCACCAAAGTGTGCTGAAATTATACTTACAACAAGAATTTATAGTATAAAGTGTGCTCATATAAAAGTAGTGGGTTCTCATTATGTTTGAAATCCTTGTGTTTGCCATCAAACCATACTATCAGTTGGTTATTTCTTAAATATTTTATCCTCCTTTGGTTTCGGATTTGGCCTACCAAAATGTTCATGCTTCAGTGGTCTTGAAATATTTTGAGCTCATACGTATTGATTATCAAGTCTTGAGCATGTGATGGTAGTCTTGCAAAAATGGTAAATCAAATTTTAGATGGGGGTCACATTTCATTTGTTGATGAAGCTATGGAATTTGGAGGTCATTTGGATTTGAATACATAATTATGATATTATGCCCTATTATGGCGGAAATTCTTAGATGTTTGGAAATCATGTGTCACATATGTTGTAGAATTGATGCACCCTCCATTCAGGTATTGACCTAAATTTGAAGGCTCTAGGATTTGTCCTTTATGAGTCCAAAGGATTAGCTAAATATTCCACTTCACATTACACTAGATACACATTACTAATTTTTACTAGGTTTTTTACTGGTTCGGGTCGAGGGGATCATGTTGGTATGGTTAAGATATTCGAGAAACTAAGTGTATTGAATGTTGAAGGAAAACTTTGTGATCTTCCCAAAGAAGAAAAAATGAAGCCTCTTTTTTTTGAATGGCATGTAGATCCAATTGAGGAGATTCGTATAATGGAGTATCATGGGGTTCTAAAAGTGTTAGCTATTCTTGATGATGAACCAACTTAAATAAAAACAATGCATGGAGTTATTGTATTGGAAACGTGGAGCATTGAGTTGCTTTTTTAACAATTTAGAAAAAGTCCATCATGTTTTTTTATTTATTTTGATGATTTATAGAGCTCTAAGTACCGACAAGGATATCCTGTTTTTTTTCCCAATAAGTAAGTACCCACTTGATTTTGAATCGGTGATTTTTGAAGTCCTCGCTAGTAAAGGTAAATATTTAACTCATGTTAGGACAAGATCAATTCTTGGGATCCCCCTGGTAGTTGATCCCCTCATAAGGGTAGTCCTTGATATGAATTGGTAGTTGATACCAATGAGTAAATAAATCTGGTTGGAACACATTTCTCACTAGACCACCTCCCATTCACTTCAATAACAGTCCCCACTGATGCATACTCAACTTAGTAGGGAATTCGTAATCCATACATGGGGTCACAGAGTTGAAATATTATCAAATAAGAAGGAACATAATGGAGGCCCAAATGCAAAGTTACCTCCTATCATCCTACGAAAATAGGTTAATTATCTCTGCATGGTCGTTAGTAACATATGGGCCCATCCATGATGTTCCCTAGCTAGTAACCCTCTACGAGCAACATCAGACCTCTTAAGATCCCGTGAGGGGAATGTGTCCCCTCTTTCTGCACCACTAGAACTGCGATGGATTGTATCTCTAGCCTTACACCCACTATCTAGATTGTAGCATCCTTTACCCTAGCACTCTATGTGCCATGGGTCTATATGAACTCTAGGTAAATGACTAGAATACTAAATAAAATATTACATACTTTATACTAAGAGAAGATTTAATGGTTCTTGGGTGGAATGGAATTTGTTACATATCATAGAAACAAAATAGTTCACTGCAATTCTCAAAATATTGGTTGGATGCCAAAATCATTTGTTGATGTTAAAAGTAAAATTTTCCTAGGTAAGTTGAAGTGCCTGGTGTATCTTTCTCTATTTTTTTGTTGAGGGAATTTTGTGGTTTTCTTTGTTTCATATTTTGGGAACAAGCTTGAAGTGCATTTGGGTACTACTTCCTTTCTAAGTCTGGTACACATAGTTCACCTACTTGGCCATTTTATTTTCTTCTCTGTGAGGCTGATGAGACTCGAGAATTGGAAAGTCATGTGTATTCTTGTGTCCTTTCATGTAATGATTAAATTTACTAGCATGCATAATTGTAGATCATCTGAGCCTCTACCCACCTTTCCTGACTGCATCTCATCAAAATTTATGCCTCCTACTGAACCATTGAGATCTCCAATTAGATGTGGGGCTGAATTGTCACATCCCTTCCTGTATACTCAAGAGGGAACGCGACCATAACGCTATCTAATCTGGGAAATCTATCCCCATGAACGTAAAATAAAAATGCATTGAAATAAAACATACATAGATGCATAGTAGTTGCAATTATACAATGGAATCAATTCATCCATTCAACGCATTAGACATGTTCATCATTTTTCATTAAGCAACAAATACAATTGCAGAGATAAAATAGACAAGAATACTTATCTTGAAAGAATATTGTCCTGCAACCAGCTACGTTGTTGCAACGTTTCACCCAACCATAGGCCAGTGTGCTCATCAATATCTCAGCAGCACTGCTACCCCTGAACCGGGCATGATTCCCACAAGGAATAAGGGAACACTAGCAGACTCACACATAGCCAAGGATACAACAAAAACTTAGCCAAGCCAACATAGTTGGGTTTATCATGTTGCAAGGGAGATGGAGAGGCTGAATGCTAAGTTAGTGAGCTCAACCACAGAGCTATGGACACCTGCACTAGATTTATCCTGGCTTCTAGAACATATACACACCCAACACAAGGAAGCATCCCCTTCTCTGCTACACAGTCCCTTAAGCTATGCCTTCCATTCCGGTGCTATTCAATATGTGCAAAGAAGAAAACCAACCCCTCTAGATTTGTCTATGAGGTTCCTTCATACACTAGTTTTATCAAGCTCGTTCAGACCCAATTCCACTCCCAACCAGTTCAGATCAAAGCAAAATATGCACACACAACATGATACAAAATTTTGGGTTGAGGAAAAATGGTTTCGAAAACAAAATGAATTACCAAGATGGGTAAAAACAACCCCTTAGAAACAATTCGATTTCCAGATACATTTATGGCCCTAACATGCCAAAAAAAGACTCAACAACACCAAAAAAATCATTGGTCTCTTCTCCCACTCGCTGGCATTACCAAAAAACGATTTCCAGCCATTAGAGGAAATTTGGGGTCTAAAATGGGCCTTATAAGAAAACGTGCCAAAATAAATTTTTGTGAGTTGGAATTCAAGAACCAATAGAATTTCAATAA
>LPNX010528259.1:1429328-1506891 GCA_001517045.1 Pseudotsuga menziesii
GAAAACGATGGGAAAATGTCACAAAATCATGGGAAGGAAACCCAACCACTGATAAATACAAAAACGATTTCCCAGCCTGAGGAAAGTGAGGTAAACAACAAAATACGTGAATGAATACCCACACAGGAAGTTGTAGCTGCCTCCAAGAGCCCAACATGAAGGAAAATGGTGAGGAAAACATGTTGGAATGGGCAGACATTTTTTGGGTTTTTACTTTCCCAAGGAGTCAAAACGTGTTTCCCAAAAACTGATGGCTTGTCCAATTCAAATTTTTGGACTACCACACCTTTCCCATCCCATGCAATATCCAAGTCAACCAATTTATGGAAGTAATAAATTATTGGGTGAATAAGACAAGAAATGTAGTTGACAGTTTTGATTGGCTCTCCCTTTGTCATCTAGCTTTTCCCCATTGGCCCAAAGGTTTGAATATCCCCCCCCTTATCCTTAGGAAATCATGCCCCCATCTCATTATTTGTTGCATTTACATAGTTGGTTGTGGATTTTTAATTAATTTGCATATTTACATGATGCCCAAAATTATAATGTGTCAGCTAGCATAAAATACCATCGGCATCGATTTTAATCGTTGAAACATAAAACTATAAATCAATGGTGGGGATTTGGCCTTTAGATCCACACCATGATTAATTAAAATATTTACATCGTATACATTTAATGCAAACGGGGTCAAAACCGGGGTGTTACATTCCCCTCCCCCTTCAACAACACTGTCCTTAGTGCTTTACAAAATTGAACAAAAATGCTACACTGGCACCGCCCTCAGTGCTCTTCAAAATTGAACAAAAATGGATGTACCAATTGCATGGCATCCTCTAGCTCCCATGTAGCCTCTTCAGGATCGTAGTGCTCCCATTGCACCTTTACCTGCCCTATGGCTCGGTTCCAGAGCATTGTGACCTTCCTGTCGAGGATGCGCATTGGCTCGATTTGGAGCTCTCCCTCAGGTTCCACCTGAATCACATCCGAATTTATCACATGGTTAGGATCATGTACATATTTCTTAAGCAAGGAAACATGAAAAACATTATGATCTCTAGTGCTAGGAGGAAATGCAAGTCTATATCCAACTGCCCCTATTCTTTCAAGCACTTCAAATGACCCACAATATCTAGGTGACAGCTTGGCCCAACTTCCAAGCTTCAAGGAACTCTTCCTTGCCCTCACTCTGAGGTAAACATGATCCCCAAAATCGAACTCTCTATTCACCCTATGCTTATCTGCATAGCTTTTCTATCTGTCCTGGGCTGCTTTCAGATTCTGACTGATCTTTACAACCTCTTGCTCCATTTCCTTGAGCAATTCTGGGCCAAGCACAACCCTATTCACTGGATTACCCCAAGTCACTGGTGTCCTACACCTCTTGCCATACAAAGATTCATATGGACTCATCCCCGAGGATGATTGCTATCCATGGTTATATGCAAATTCTACCAAGTGTAGTTAATCTTCCCACTTGCATGGTTTATCCATCACATACATGTGAAGCATGTCTTCCATCACTTGGTTAACTCTCTCGGTCTGTCCATCTGTTTGAGGATGGTAGGTTGTGCTGAAATTCAACTTTGTTCCCAAGTCTACACACAATCCTTTCCAAAATTTAGAAGTGTACTTGACATCTCGGTCAGAGACTATTGCCTTAGGCAATCCATGCAATTTGAAAATATCCTTCATGGACATCTTTGCAATGTCATGAGTCTTATGCGTAGACTTAACCGGTATAAAATGTGCTACCTTTTTCAACTTGTCCACCACAACCATGATGGAATCATGTTGTCATTGGAAATATTGTAATGAAATCCATGGAAATAACTTCCTACTTCCATTCTGGAACTGGAAAAGGATGCAACAAACCTTCTGGGCGTTGATGCTCAACCTTCACCTGCTGACATTTCATGCACCTTGAAATATATTCAACCATGTCCTTTTTCATTCTTGGCCAAAAGTACTGCTTTCTAGATGTAGAAATTGTCTTCTGATGTCCTGGGTGACCAGAATATGGAGCTTGATGGATCTCATCCATAACAACTCTCCTCAAATCTGCTACATTTGGAATATAAATTCTGTTCTTATAAGTAAGAAGTCCATCTTCTTCCAATTTATATCCCTCATACTTCTTTTCAAGGCTTTGCTGCTGCATCTTGTCCTTAACCTGTGTATGCAATTCATCTTCAGCAACATGATTAGCAATATGTTGCCTCAACTTACTAATGGATGCCACATGCATTTCCTGCACCTTCCTGCTGAGTGTATCATCTACCTTATTTTATTTTCCCTATATGTGCTTGATTTCAAAATCAAACTCACATAAAAACTCCAGCCATCTAGCTTTCTTGGAATTTAGAGTAGTCCGATCAAACAAATACTTTAGACCACAATGGCCTGTCCTTAGCTCAAATCTTCTATCCATCAAGTAATGCCTCCACATCTTGAGAGCATGTACTATGGCTGCAAGTTCTAGATCATGAGTGGCATAGTTTTTCTCATGTTCCTTCAACTTTCTTGATTCATAACATATCACGTGGTTGTCTTGCATAAGGACTCCTCCAAGCCCTTTACCTCATGCATCAATACACACCAAAAAATATTTCTGGGTCTGTAATCTTCAATACTAGTGCACTTGTGAGAAGGTTCTTCAATTGCTGGAAGCTTTCCTCACACATCGATGTCCATTCAAACTTTATTCCCTTATTTTGTAAAGAAGTGACTGGATGTGCAACCTTGGAGAATCATTCAATGAATCTCTTGTAGTATCCTGCAAGTCCCATAAAAGATCTTATATCTGTCACATTTATTGGAGTAGGCCAATTAATAATGGCCTCAATCTTCTCAAGGTCTATAGATATTCCCTCATCCAAGATAATGTGACCCAAGTAATGAATCCTATCTTTATAGAAGTCACACTTACTCAACTTTGCATACAACTTATGCTCCCTAATCAATTGCAATGTCAATCTCAGATGTTCTTCATGCTCTTCCTCATTCTTAGAATAAATAAGAATGCCATCAAGGAAAACAAGAAGAAACTTGTCCAAATACCTATTGAAGACACTATTCATAAGGAAAATAAATGTGGCTGGTGCATTTGTGAGACCAAATGGTACCACTAAAAACTCATAATGTCCATACCTTGTTCTGAAGGATGTCTTATGAATATCTTCATCCTTGATTCTTACCTGATGGTAACCAGACCTCAAGTCAATCTTGGAAAATACCTTTGCACCTCTCATTTGATCAAAGAGGTTATCAATCCTAGGCAAAGGGTATTTGTTCTTCATAGTGATTTTGTTCAACTATCTTTAATCAATACACAAGCTGAGTGTGCCATATTTCTTCTTCACAAATAGAATTTGTGCTCCCCAAGGAGACGCACTCAGCCTGATATACTTCTTCTCCGACAACTCTTGCAGTTGTATCTTCAGCTCTAGCATTTCCGGTGTACCCATTCTGTAGGGTGTCTTGGACACTGGTGCTGCTCCTTGCACAATTTCAATTCTGAAATCAATGTCTCTCTTTGGAGGAAGCCATGGAATCTCATCAGAAAACACATCCCTGAATTCTGGCAACACATGAAAGTCCTCCAACCTAGGAGTTTCATTCTTTGTTGCCTCCAAAATATGAGATGCATACAACTAGAAACCTTTCCTACAGAACTTCTTCAACTGTATTAATCAAATATTTCTCACATAAATCACCTTTGGAATGCCTCTTACAACTCTTGGGTTCCCTTCTTCATCCATGGATTCAAAATTCTTATTATAACAATCAAGCTTTACTCCGTGAGCTTCTAACCAATCCATTCCAATGAGAACATCATAGGAACCAAGTGGTAGACCATTCAGATCTACATAAGTGACCAATCCATTCATAACCAATGGACATTTCTCTACCACTTCACTAAAATTTCTCTTAGTTCCAATGGCTAGATGAACTAACCAAGATTTGCTATGATTTACTTTCTTAAAAGCAAAAATTTCCACTACTCTAGGAGTAATGTAACTGTGAGTAGAACTAGGGTCAATCAAAATAGAAATAGATTGCTCAACAATCTTACTTACATCTTCAACCATAGTTGACTGGTGATCTACCTGGAGGTCCTCCAGTGTTGCATAAATCCTAGGGACAACCTTTGCTATTTGACCCACTATTTCTACTTCTTGAATGTTGTAAGTTGGCCTTGCATTCTCATTCTCAAGTGAACAATTCTTGCGCATGTGGGGTCCTCCACATTTCTAACATTGGAGTAGTTCTCTGTTCTGTTGTGGTTCTTTAGCCTTTTCTCCCACCACTCTGGCTAGCTGCTTCTCAACTTGGGATGGCTGCTTCTGCTGATTCCTGAAGTTAGAAGGTTTGAAACCTTTCTTCCTTTGGTCATACTTCTCATTCTTTTTTTCCTTCCATGTCTTATGATAATTAGGTTTTGCTTTTATTTTCTCATAGCAATACTTAGCTTTCCTGATTGCTTTTTCTATAGTTGTAGGTTCATAATACTCAATTATTTCTTTGTAAGACTGAGGAAATCCACTCAGGAACCATTGGATTTTCACTTTTTCATCTTTGATGTACCTTACATACCTCAATGACTCCAAGAACTTGTTTGCATACTCTTCCATGGTCTGCTGTCCCAATCTCAGCTCATGGAATTCTTTAATCTTATCATCATAGTATTTGTCGGAAAGGTTCTTCTGCTTGAAATACTTCTGGAACTGTTTCCACACAATCTTTCTTTCATTAATCTTCTTTACTTGCCTGAAGTGCTCCCACCATATGGATGCTCTTCCAGTCAAATTGAATATGGCTACCCTAGCCTTCATATTTCCAGAGTAGTCTTGGACTTGGAGATATTTTCTCATCCCAAGAATCCAAGCTTCAACTTCTTGACCAGTCTTTATCTCACCATTGAAGGTAGGTGGCATTGCCTTCTTAAATTCATCACCTAAACGGTTATGGTAGCACCTCCTTTTCTTATTCTTGTGAGAAGAAGAACTTGAACCACCAGTGGATCCTTCAGAGGCAGATGACCCACTAGGAGATCTCTTTCTTCTTCTAGCAGTTCTCTTACTACCTTCTGGTCTTACTATTCAGTCCCCAAAGTTCATCTGCCTCTGAATGTCTGTCAAACATTGTAGCATGGCTGCATTCATCTGATTCTGCTCCTCCTGAGACTTAACCAATATTTCATTGTCTTCTCGGTAACTTTGCATCTCCACCCTTAGGCTTCTCATGGTGGCTGCAAAATATCAGGGAGTATCTTCAAATATTCTCCCATTAGACTCTGTCTCAGCATTTCCCACATGGATTTTTTCTCCCATAACATCTTCCTCATGCTCATAAGAATCATGTGCATCATTCATGTTGTAGGTTCTCATGGATGAACCCAAAACCCAACTTTATCAAACTACACTATCTGGAATGCTTCCCTTTGAAGGTGACTATAATTTTGCAAAATGTGTTAATAAAAAAATTTGTTAGCTGCATAACATTCATATGAATTTATACATTGCTTACCTTCTTTTGGAAAATTTCTATATTGACAACTTTGTCAAAACACATAATTTTCTTTTCATAAAGAACGACTGTCTGAGGGGGATGACAGGGGGTCAAGGGCGGGTCAAGCGCAGCACCCTCTTTTTATTTTTTGTAAATCTTCCATTTTAACGCAATCTAGTGCATAACCCACTTTCATTTTTAATCTTTCCTGCCCCTGCAAATCTCATTGAAAACCTACAAAAAATCCGTGTTTCAGACAAATTTTCATTTTCCTTCTGATATGTCGACAAACTCAGCAAAAGTTTTATGACATGTCGGCTCCATTTTCCTTTTCCTTCCGACATGTCAGAGAAATTTCCCAATTTTTCCCGATACATGTCGAAAAACTTCGCTTTTTTCGTCCGATCGGAAAAAATTTCGACTTTGCTCCGATGTGTCGATGAACTTTCTAATTTTCTTCCAATTGAATGCTTCCATCGTGCATTGGAAAAAATATGGAGTTTCTATCCGTTGCATTGAAAAAGTTTTCATATTTCATACGTTGCGTCGAAAAAGTTTTCAACTTTCATCTGCTGCGTCGAATTTTTTTTCAACTTTCAGCCCCTTCCACACATCGGAAAACCTTCAGCCTTTCTTCCAATTTTCCATACTTAAAAAAATATTCGACAAAATTTTTCTTTCCTTCCTCCATGTCCGGTAATTTTTCAGCTTTTTTTGCCGATGCCATCAGCTCGATTTTCCCCTTTTTGCCTGTTATCACTCCAGGAAACTCCTCTAGGTTGTAGCTCGAGGATGCCTGGTAATTTAAATGTTTTTGGGGTTTCATAAATGGATCAAGTCAGGTAACCTATAGAACCTAACAATCTCAAGACATGCATCAAAATCAATCAGGGATAAGGCTTCTAATTACCACTGTTCAGAGGTTGACAATATGGTGCACAGATGGAGAACTTATCATGTTGGCAGATTCATACATAAAACAGATATATATAAATCGCTTAATCATGACAAGGAAAGCTCTTATAATTCAAATAATAAATATGCCAATACGATGATAGCTATAGGACATCAATTAAACTGAATAAAACTTGAATAACACATTCAAGCATAAGCACAGAATAGACAGAAAATGGAAGCTGAACATATGATAACAAAAGAGCTTATATTAGGTTATGAGCAATATGAGAAGATTGACAATAGCAATGGTCTATAGGTCCCGGAAGTCGAACCCTTTCAATAAAATAGGTCTTACGCTTTATAGCCTTTACAAAAATATTCAGATCCTGAAAAATTGGATCTGATTTACTAAAAATAGACAAAATAATTGTTTTTGCATAATTAGGTCAAAAACCCTAATTTAACTACTAGTCTAACTAAGTGTAGAACTCGTTCACTGTTTGAACCTTTTGATAACTAAAGTAACTACTGGAAATAACTGCCACTGGTCCTCTGCTAGATAAGTCACTGTTTTACTTTAGACAGCTAAGCGTTGGTGACCTTTTCTTCCTTTATGTCACATCAAAACTGAAGCATACCTTCCCTGATGTTTTCTTCAGCATCCTTCATCTTTATACTTTGTCCTTGAGCTATTCTTGTTTTCCCAAAACTGGTCCTTCATGTGAAAATTTGATATTATGCCTCTGTCTACTTTTGGTGGTTAAGAGGCCAAAATATCAGAACTATTAGTTGTCGAAAGCGGTGCTTTCAATGGCTAATGAACTGTGTCAGCGACCACCTAAGCCACCGAAAGCCCTGTTATTCAAAAATTCTTAAGCCACCTACAAAATTGTTCTTTCAAGTTTGTCTTCTTAGCTTTCTTCTTCAACAGGCTCTATGTTAGGAAGGTTAACAGCAGCCTGGCTTGCTTCTAGAGGCTGAAGGCTTATTGCAGCTTCAGCTAGGGTTTCCAATGTGAGGTGGGTGCTATGGTTTTGCTTGGCCTCCTTCAGCTGTAGTCTCTGAAACCTAATCATTCTGTACATCCTAGTGTTGTCCTTCATGAATCTTAGGTTTCTTCTTTTGAGCAAGATGTATCTTCCTCTCATCTCCAGGAAGGAATTATGCAATTGCTTATTCCTCTTGGTCAATACAGCATTGTTTTTATTTATCTCTCTTTCCAAAATTTCCATCTCATACACTTGCCTCAGCAACTGATTTATCCTTTGTGTCTTGGGCTTGCTAGAGGAAGCCTTCTCTGCTGGTTCATCTTGCTCTTTTGGTGTAGGTGACGGGAGTTCTTCAATCTCTACTACAACTTGCAATGCTAGGTCTGCACCTTCCTCTTTTTCCTCTTCTGAATCTGATTAGGGCAGGTTCAAGATGTTATCACTGTATGTTGTAACTTCCTAGCCCTTTTCACTGAAATCCAAGTTTCTTTTGACCTTCTTGGCTTTGGAAGAGGAAGGAGTCTGTTCTGTTGTTGCTGGGGATATAGCCCTTCTCTTCCTTTTCCCACTCCTTGGTGTGCTAGAATTCTTAGAAGGATACTGTTGATGTACTTGTAACTTTGGAATGTATTCATCTGTATATATTATGTATTATACCCTGATGTTTATTCTGGGATGTGTCTGTAATGTATTTGAGCCATGTCATGCCCCGATGTTCCTATCGGGAGGTTCTATAATGTAAACAAGTCATGTCAAGTTATTGTGGGTGACCCTCCTATTGGTCAAGGGTTAAAGTCCTCACAGTTGTGGGGCCCTAGGGTTATTAGAATATCCTAGAGAAGTTGACCCTAGGTGAGTCATTGTAAGTCGGGGTAATAGTCCCCACTATTGTGTTAAGGATAACCCTCCTTGTTGGTCGGAGGAGGCAAAGTCCCCATAAGTTGTGGGGCACTAGGGTTATTAGAAACTCCTAGAGATGTCAGATCTAGTAAGTAATTATTAAGGGAGGTCGACATGTTGGAGTGGGTTTCAAGTGAACGAAAGAATATAAATAGGGAGTGAGACTCTCTATTTATCACACACACACTCACTCATTGGGGTGCATGAGTGAGAGGAGAAGTTACTAGGATAAGAAAGAGACTGCTGCTGTCGGGAGATCATCTTTATGTTTTCAAGTTTTACTTTTGGTGCTGATTCTATTTTTGAGGAAGTTGTGGGGTTTTCTCCTTTGTGGTTTCCCCGAGGAAAATTCTTTGTGTCTCTTGTCTCTTGTGTTTTATTGCTGTGCATGTTATTCTCTCAGTTAAAAGATCCTAAGATCATAATGCTAGCTTGAATAATAAAAATTTAACATGGTATCAGAGCTAACCTGAGAAGAAGAAATTGTGTAGTTATAGAAGCTAGGGCTTCTTACTTTTTGGGTCTCTCTCCACAATCCATTAGCAAAAGTATGCTAGGATGACTCTCCATTGAAGGGCACATCTTTCTGTCGAAGTGGAATTCGATTCCGAGCATTTTTAGTTTTTGGTGTGGGAAATTAGGGCTTCTTACAGAAGATTAATTTTTGAGTGAGCTTGTAATAGGATTTATCTCCTCATCAAAATCAAATTTTAGAGACCCGAATCAATATTTTTGGCTGGGTGAAACTACGGGAAAGTCAAACCCTAGTTTGACCCCGAGTTGGAAAAACCCTAAAATACTAAAACTGATAAGTTTTGGTACATTACCTATATCTAGGGATTAGTGAAGGATCAGGAGAAAAAAATTGCAAAGGTCTAAGATACAATCCTAATGTACACTGTATCCAAAATGCAGCCTTAGATTCGCTATATGCTGGGATATATGATCCCTCCACGTTAGGGTTCCAGTCTCTTCAAGGATTCATCCCTAAATAGGACACCTGGGGAGAATTTCTATATCTTGGTATAAAAAGGTCCAAATGAAATTTATGAAGATGTTCCAGAAATGGAACAGACTTCAATTTTTGTGGTTCGATTTTTAGACTCAGAAGATGAACCAGCGACACGTGGCCATCCGTACAACTTTGCTGCTCTGAACAGTCCTGTAACAGGTCACCTTGGGAAAATGATCATAAGTCCCAATTGGTGAAACAAATTCTGATGAAACATGTGGTGTTGGAATAGGGACATGCAAGGATACCTTAATGTGAATTTTTAGACATAGAGGAGAATTAATTTCAGAGATACCGCAGAAATAGTAGCATGCATTTCTGTAGAAGAAATTGGAAAACTAGGGCTTCCTGTTCCGGGAGCTTCCCTCCACTGTTTTCAGAAAAGGAGTACATTGGAAAGCTCAACTTGAAGAGATTTATCTTTCTATCCAATCAGATCAAAAATATTCCAAGTTTTGAAAATTATTGTTTCTCTGACAAACCCTAGATCAGCTAGCTCCGGAACCAGGACAAACACCTCAAATTGGTAAGATCTAATCTTTTGCTATTTCCATTTGAGGTTCTCATTTCAAATTGATATATCACATCAAATTGATGATAAGCTTGGAAAAGTTGACAAATTCCAAGCATGGAAGTATATGATCTCTTTGAAGAAAATGAATTGGATACCTACATAAGTAGAGAGGTTCCAGTTCCAGAGGGAGATGAGGCTCAAAGCCTTACACAAGAAGAACTTAGTCAAAGCCAAGAAGATCATTGTTGATTCAGTCATGGATCAACTTGTACCACAAGTGTTTTCCCTAAAGACATCGAAAGAGATGTTTGATTCATTGACCAAGCTATTTTAAGGAAAGAACATAAATCAGAATATGACCTTAAGAAACCAGTTGAAGATCCAGAATGCAGAGACCATACATTCATCTCTCAAATCAAAGAACAACTTGTAGTAGTAGAAGAAGAAGTGGAGAATGTAGAAGTGGTGATAGCCACCTTGAATGGCCTCCCAGGATCATGGGATTCATTCATGCGAGGAATGTGTGCCAGAAGGAAGTGATTACTTTCGGCAGACTCTGGGAAGAGCACACACAAGAAGAAGAAGCTCGACTCATAATAAGATAAGAGAAGATGGGAGCAACTAAAGATCAAGCTCTCACCATCCAAAGAAGATCCCTCAACCAATGAAGAATATGAAGATATCAACTCTTGAAGAATATCTTATCCATATTAGCATTTGGATAAGAAACGATGCTATTATAAATGTAGAAGACGATGAAGCTGAAGGCTCAAGAAGGAGTTTACCCAAGAAACAAATAAAGATAAGTATTCAATTGTCATTTCATGATATTGTTTTGCTATGCGTTTGTTTATATTCAGTTAATGTATTATGCATGATAGAATGTTTGCATTAATGGCAGTATACTACTAATAAGCATATGATGGGTAAGTAGCTCATGGTGCTTTACAACTCTCCATTGCTACTTATCTAGAATGAAACCTCTTTGCTGACATATTGGATTAGTGCACAATCTCAATGTTGTCCTGGTAGAGATGGAAGGCATCTAGAAAAGTTTCCGTGAGATATGGATGAATGTTGTATTGGCTAAAATAGTTGCATGATCATATATTTATGCATAAGAAGTTTTCATTATGAATATACCTTATGAAATGTTTCTAACCATACAACTAATGCATTTGACTTGTAGGAAAGACGCATACATAATCGCCTACAAGAAAAGAAGAATGAGGCTTGTTCCAAAGAACAAGTGACAACAGTTCAAGATGAAGAATAATATGACGAATGTAGCGACATCATTGATGCAAAACCTTCCAGCTATGAAGAAGTAACCAAGAAGAAAGGGAAGACCAGTTCAAGAAGAATGATGTCTAGGATGCAGTATCGATACATGAAGGGAAGTTCGTAGTTCCATGATGTAGTAGATGAAAACATCATGGGATACAAGGCAAGATTCGTAGCACGAGGCTTCTCATGAAAAGAAGGCATAGATTACGAAGAGACATTTGCAGCCAGTGGGAGTTGAAACACATACATGATGAGCTTGATGAAGATCTTAACCTTTGATACAAGGTTAAAGATGAAATTCTATACATTAAATGGATACATAAAATATTAGCAGCATAGGAAGCTACTTGTCACTCCGATAGAGAGTGTTTCAGTGCATAGAGTAAGAAAGACAGAGGGAGTATGATACTCCGCTTTAGAGGGAGTGACTACAGAATATGTTGAGGTTCGACATGGTATGATAGGATGGATAGATTACTGATGACTCTAGTCCTTACTGAGAGTAAAGAGGATTCCAACCTTTGCCTCAAGGTTGAAGGCAGAAGACCAGTGATGCTCCTGTTATGTGTCGATGCACTATTTTCTAGGCATGGAAGTGTGGCAGAATGTAGATGGAATATTCCTTGGACAAGGGAAGTATGCAGTAGAGATCCTGAAGAGGTTCAAGATGATGGACTGCAAGGCCATGACCACACCTATGGAATCGAACATGAAGTTATTGAGTGATGCTTCATCAAAGATGGTTGATTCCACGAGGTATCGTTAGATGATTTGTTTGTTGATGTACCTGACAGATGCGAGACCAGATATTTGCTTTGTTGTGAACACATTGAGACATGTTCACTTGATTGTTGCAAAGCATATTCTGAGGTACCTGAAGGGTACAGTTGATTATGGGCTCAGGTATGAGGCAAATCAAAATATTAACTTGGAGGGTTATGTTGATTCATATTGGGCAGGCAGTGCCATCGATAGGAAGAACACTTCAGAGTGTTGCTTCAGTATGGGATCAGGTGTGATCTCTTTGTTGAGCAGGAAGCAAGCCTGTGTGGCGCTGAGTACAACTGAAGCATAATATGTTGTAGCTTGTTCAACTAGTTGTGAGGTAGTATGACTGAGGAAGCTACTGTCTAATTTATTTGATATCCAGTTGGATGCTACTTACATACATTGTGACAACCAGAGTTGTGTGAAGTTGTCAGAGAACTCAGTGTTCCATGACAAGTCAAAGCATATCAAGATCAAGTATCACTATATCAAGGATATGGTTTAGAGGGGAGCAGTGAAGCTCCAGTATGTTGTGACGGACAAACAGATAGCTGATGTATTGACGAACCATTATCCAGAGTGAAATTTGAGTACTTCAGGGAGAATATTGGTGTTCTCTAGATCGAGGTACCTTCCGAGGGGAAGTGATGAGTCCGTGAGCCATTCTGACATGGTGAGAGGATTGGTTCCTTCCATGGTCAGATGTAAGGGCTGAGCCATTCTGTCATGGTGAGAGGATTGGTTCCTTCCATGGTCAGATGTAAGGGCTGAGCCATTCTGTCATGGTGAGAGGATTGGTTCCTTCCATGTCAGATATGACTGCTGAGCCATTTTGATATGACTATAGGATTGGTTTCTACATGATCAGATATAAGGGCTATTGCCATTATTTGAATGAGTGCCTGGTTAGTTACCAGGAATACTTGGTTTAGGGCTGAGGGACATTCTGATATGACTGTAGGATGTGTTCCTACATGATCAGATGTCAGTGCATGGCCATTCTGATGTGATTGAGGGATGTGTTCCCACTTGATCAGATATAAGGGATGTTGCCATTCTCTTGGAGAATGGAGGCACCTGGTCAGTTACCAGGAACCCTCAACCTGGGGTTGAGAGCCTTTCCATCATGGTTGCAGGATGTGTTCCCACATGGGTGGATGTAAGTGCATATCCTTTCCATCATGGTTGCAGGATGTGTTCCCGCATGGGTGGATGTAAGTGTAGAGACCTTCCATAATAGTTGTGGGATGTGTTCCCGCATGGGTGGATGTAAGTGCTGAGCCCTTCCATCATGGTTACAGGATGTGTTCTTGCATGGGTGGATGTAAGTTTAGAGCCCTTCCATCATGGTTTCGGGATGTGTTCCCGCATGGGTGGATGTAAGTGCAGAGCCCTTCCATCATGGTTGCAGGATGTGTTCCCGCATGGGTGGAAGTGCAGAGCCTTTTTAGCATGGTTGCAGGATGTGTTGCTGCATGGATAAATGTGAGTGCTGGGCCTTTCTGATATGATTATAGGATTGGTTCCTACATGATCATATGTGAGTGTTGGGCATGCCTTTTTGACATGGTGTTGGATGTGTTCCTCTCATGGTAAAATGTAAGTGATGGGCGGGCCATTCTGACTTGGTGTCAGATATAAGCGCTGAAGAAGACCTACATGGAGACTAGGCCTATAATCAGCATGAAAAAGGAATGACTCTGTAGAACTTCCTGTGATGAGAAGAATCATGAGATAGCACCTGTGATGATGATCCAGATCAAATGATGATCCAGATCCAGTGATGATGATCCAGATCGAGTGATGATCCAAATCCAGTGATGATGATCCAGATTGAGTGATGATCTAGATCCAGTGATGATGATCCAGATCCAGTGATGATCTAGATCTAGTGATGATGATCCAGATAGAGTGATGATCTAGATCCAGTGATGATGATCCAAATCGAGTGATGATATAGATCCAGTGATGATGATCCAGATTGAGTGATGATCTAGATCTAGTGATGATTCAGACCCAGTGATGATGATCTAGATCGAGTGATGATCTAGATCTGGTGATGATGATCCAGATCGAGATGAAGATGATGAGAACTCAATGATGATCCAGACGATACAGATAAGAATACTTATGCTGATAAATTGTGTCGAGATGTGTCTATAATGTATTTGAGTCATTTCAGGCCTCGATGTTCCTATCAGGGGATTCTATAATGTAAACAATTCATGTCAAGTCATTGTGGGTGACCCTCTTATTGGTTAAGGGTTAAAGTCCCCTTTTCTTCTGGCTGCAAGCCTGTTTCAAAACCATTCCAAACTAAGAAATAAGTCCATGCCATATTTCTCCTCTTCAGTAATTCTTGGATCAGGAGTTGGATAAGAACATGATGAGACAGTTTGCCAGCAATCTTGGTTGGCTGAGCCTTCACCTAGTGTGCCATTTTTCCCAAGCTCCTGTGTAAGTAAAAAGGTAAATTCAATGGGCTTCTCCCTATGAAGTGCTTCATCAATTTAAAATGGTAGATCATGGCTTTGTTGTATCTCCATTCACAAGTTATGTAGACCACAATGGCCTTCAGTAGTTGCTGCCACCTCTCTTCTAGTTAGGAGGATGGTACACTTTTCTTCCACACCACCCTTCTATGTTTAGGCTTCAGGTAAGATTTGAAATCCACATCCTTTGGTATGGTGGTTTTAAACCACTTCTCTCTTATGCTAGGGAGTTCAGTCACTTCAGTAATTAGGGTTTCATATATCAGGAATTCTTCTTTGCCTATGACTGCCTTGGAGCCATCGAAAGAGGGAGAAAATGCCTTAGCCACCTGCTGGTGTGAACCTTGAATCTTCTCACAAAACCTATAGCAGCCAACATCCTTGAAAAATTGACAGACTTCTAGATGTGCCTCTAGGTAGCTGATGTCTCCCAACTCTTGCCTAAGAGCAGGCCCTCCCTTCTTCATTTGCTGAATGTCACTCCTAGGTACCTGGAACAATCAAACTCAAGCTCTGTGGAATAGTGTTTTAGTAGGTTTCCTCTCAAATATGGTTTTCTAGTGGTGAGAAATGCTAAAGTCGAAGGTGGAGTGTATTGAAGAATGGGCACTGATTATGAGGGCTTTCAACTACATGATTGATGCATAGGTCAGAGGGTGATGGCTCTATTTGATCTTTTCGAGACCCCTTGCTCAACAATCATGTTAAAATCAACTTGAATACCGATTTGGGATTGTCTGCAGTTCTTTGGACAAATGGAGGAAGAAGGAGGGTTTCATCTCACATCAGTCCTTTATTAGTTTAATCAACGAACTCCTCACTCATTTCCTCATGCCTTGATGTAGCCTCCTGTCCTTTTGGTGGTTTATCACGCCTTTTGTTGATCGTTGTTTTGCTGACGAGCTCTGATTTGATAGGTTTTTTAACCATTTTTTTCTTTTACCTTTTTGGAGTTTAACACCCTTCAGGAATTTGTCTGCTAGCCGCCGAAAATAAGGCTTTCGGTGGCTAATGAAATGCCGACCTCTTAGTCTAAGCCACCGAAACCATTTTCCCAATGTCGTTGTAGAACTTTTCTTTCGGTGGATAGTGGTCTCTCAGGATATCCCTATTAACCCCTGAAAGACCGGCCTTTAGGTGGCTAATGGAACATCATAGCTTTCACCTAAGCAACCGAAACCAATTTTTCCCCAACGCTTTTTGTCTACTTTCAGTGGTTAACGCCTTTCTTGGACTGTTCACTAAGCTGTTGAAAGCAACACTTTTTGGTGGCTAATGAGTCGTTTGAAGTCTCACCTAAGCCACCGAAAGTGATTTTACCATTTACTTGATCGGGCCCACTTTCGGTGGTTAACCTTTATCCTGCGTTAAACTATTAGTTGCCAAAAGCAAAGCCTTTCGGTGGCTAATGAGCTATTTAGAACCTTGCCTAAGCCACAGAAAGCTAAAACTTCCAATTTCTTCAACCAAAGCAAAACCATAGACCTTAAATTTGTTAGTCATCTTTAAATCTTTCATAACATGACTCGAATTCTTCATACTATCAAAATAAATTTATTTTGGGAGATAACATCTGGCTCCTACTTGGGGATGGGAACCTCCCTGTGAGGTCCCAAGAATCCCAGACCAAAATGCCTTTCCTTAAAAACAACTAAAAACTTAACACTATCATTTACTATTCCATTGGGCATGGAGTTTATTCTGTAAGCAAAAACAACCTACTAACTACTAATTTACAATAACAAGGCCTCATAGCCTCAAATAAAGTAAAGTTTCAAAAAATGCCCATTCACTGGGCCATCAAACACCTCTTCCCCTTCCAGATTCTGCAATTTGAAGTTGTTGTTCTTCAGTACCTGAGCTATCACAAATGGGCCAATCCACAGAGAGTCAAACTTTCCATGTTTTCCCTTGTCTTTCGTGACAGTATCCCACTTGAGGACCCAATCTCCAACCTGAAAGTTGTCCACTTTTTCCCTTTCGTTAAACATGACCTTGATCTTTTGTTGATGGGATTCTGATTTTCCTATCACTTGTTCCCTGACTTGCTGCAACTCCACCAAATCCATCATCCTCCTTACCATATCATTTGGTTCTTCTTCCTCCTGCTGAAAGAATTTTGCCACTGGAAGAATCAATTGAATGGGAAAAATGGCCTTAGTACCATAAACTAATTTGAATGGAGAAGTCCCTATCGATATTTTTTTTGTTACCCTATCAGCCCATAAGCAAACTTTAGCTTAGAATCCCAACTTTTCTGATTTGTCTCCAATAGTTTTCTGATGATCTTGGATAGGATTTTGTTGGATGACTCAGCCAGGCCATTTCCTTGAGGATAATAGGATGTGGAATGCACCAGCTGAATGCCCATTGACTCACAAATTTTGACCAATGCCCCGGCTTTAAAAGATGGTGCATTATCAATCACCAACCTTGCTGGGCAGCCAAACCTGATAAAGATATTCTCATATAAAAACTTCATTATGAATTGATGAGCTGCATTCCTGGTGGGTACTGCCTCTATCCACTTGGTAAAGTAGTCTCTTGCTACTAGGATCCATTTATGCTGCCCACTGGAAGATGGATTTATTTCATCTATGAAATCCAGACCCCATTGCTGGAAAGTCCCATTCACCACAATAGGCCTAAGGGGCAAGGCTTTGAGCTGCTAGTTCCCTATAAATATTTGGCACTAGTCACAGGCCCTTACAAAGGTACATACATCAGAAAAAAGGACTCGCCAATAGTACCCTGCCCTCAGAATCTTATGGGTTGTGGTCTTCCAGTAATGGTGCCCCCCACATCTGTTGGAGTGAAAGTGATGCATGACCTGGTCTGATTCTTTTTTATCTAGACACCTCAGCAAAACCCCAGACAAATATTTCCAGTATAGCAATTCATCAATTATGCAAAATTTAACAGATTTTAACTTAAGAGCTCGTGCTTGATTAGGAGTGAGACCGGGAGGTACTTCTAATTTTTCCAGAAAATGAATAATACCTAAGTACCACTCACAAGAAGACAAATTTTCAGCCACTTGTTGAAAGTCATTCTGATCTTGAACTACTTCTGCTGCTACTACAATTTGCAATTTTACTGAATTGACACAAGTGAAGTTTATCCCCATTAGTTCATAGTTTTATTTAGCCATGAGTTTGGCCAGACCTAGTCCCTTTACTAGCTTAGTGGCCTTCACCTCTATATCAAACTCAATAAGCTTGGCAATCCACTTTGCTCTCTTTCCATCAATGTTAGGCTGAGTCAAAACATCCTTCATAGCAGCTGAAGGGACATAGGCAAAAAATTTTGTATGGAGAATGTAAATCATGAAGGTCTTCAATGATTTGATGAGAGCATAAGACTATTTCTCAATTGGATCATACTTCAGCTCAACATCCCTCAATGTCTTGTTGAAGAATGCAATTGGATGATCAAAACCCTCATCATCTTTTTGTAACAGCACAATTGCCACTGTGTCATAGGATGCAAAGGAGAAGATATAAAAACTCTTGGTATAGTCCATACTAATCAGGGTTGGGGCTTCCATGATAGCCTTCTTGATTTCTTCGAAAGAGATTCTTGCCTAGTCAGTCCATTTTATTTCTGCATCCTTTTTCAGCATGGATGCTATGTGCTTTACCAGCTCAGAGAAATTAGGGATGAACCTCCTGACAAAATTTATCTTAAAAAGGGATTGAATATCCCTTTTTGACCTAGGTATGGACAGCTTCTGGATTGCTTCCACCCTTACTAGATCAATCTTTACACCTTCAGTTGAGACTATGTGGCCTAGGAGTTTTCCCTCACTGAGTGCAAATTGGGACTTCTTAGGGTTGAGTGATATCCCAAACCTCCTCCACTTCAGAAATACCCTCCTCAAGTGCTGATGGATGCGAGAGTAAACATTTAGTTCATGCAAGTATATAAGCACAAATTTATCTTTCAATCCTACAAAAGCTAAGTCCATGTCTCTCTGAAAAGTAGCCCCAACATTCATCAGCCCAAATGGCAATTTATCATACATGAAAGTGCCCCAGGGGGTGGTAAAAGTAGTCTTCTCTTGGTCATCAAGGTGCACATCAACTTGGTTGTATCCAGAGAAGCCATCCAGAAATGACATGACACTATCCCCTGAGACCCTTTGCAACAAGTGTTCCATCTTGGGTAGTGGATAGTTGTCTTTTTTGGAGCATTTTTTCAGGTTTCTAAAATCCACACACAACCTGATCTCCCCGTTCTTCTTCCTTACCACCACTAAGTTTGCAATCCACTTGGAATACCTGAGTGGGATTATGATTTTGGCTTTGAGGAGCTTATGGATCTCTTTTTCAATTACAGGTAGTAGGAGAGGAATGATGGATCTCAACTTCTATTTGAAAGGGATGGTTTCCTTCTCCAAAGGAATCCTATGTTGGATGATACTGGTGTCATAGGTTTTTAGGTCACTGTACTCCCAGGCAAAGATATCAGCAAATTCTTTTATCAGGTTGCAAAATTTGGACCTCTGATCAGCAGTCAACAGTGGACAGATTTATAAGCTTTGGATGGCTTTGGCTACCTATGTTTTGCTCTTGGACAGCAGGGTCTTGCTCCTTTTTGGCAGGTTTGAAAGGGATGTCATTATGATAAAAAAGGTCTTCCAGAGGTACTAGACCCTGAGGTATATAATTGGTGGGTAATTGGACAATATTCTGATAAGCTACTTTATCTTTCAACTTGAGCTATTGGGATTCTTCCATGTTTAGGTTTTCCTGATCTATATGTATATCAGATAATTCATATACTAGCTAAAGGAATTTACTAAGCTCATCATCATTCTCAAACACCTTCCAAAATTTTACATTATCTGGTAGGGAAGCTCTGTACTTGACCTGAATATCATAGCTGAGCTTAGGAGGTAAAGGAGGAACAAACATACTTGCAGAGACAACCAGGGAATCAACCAGGTGATTCAAATCCCTAGGTATATATGATAGTTCAAAAAACATAAAGGAGTGTCTGAGTTTCCATACCTCATCCCTGTAGGCCTTTAGTCTGACATTTTTTGCTTAAAAAGTGTTGTTGACTTGCTATATAATAAGGTCTGCATCTCCAAAAAATCTTATGCACGTGATCCCCATTTCCTTGGTAGCTTTAACTCCTAGCAGCGAGGCTTCATATTCTACTATATTGTTAGTGGTTTTAAAGTCAAGCTTATAAGACAGATGAATATTCTCTTTGGATGGAGAGATCAATACTACACCTACACTTGTTGAGTTTTGAGTGCTAGCCCCATCAAAATACATGTTCCATGCTGTTGTGGTCACTTCTTCGGGCTGCTGACAGGTGGGCTTGGTAAGATGGACTAGTGTTTGCTGAGAATCATCTATTTGTAGAATGCATGACCTAAAATCAGTGTCTATTGCATAGATGGGGTGGTTCACTGAATTCATTTCATTGCTTATGATGTAGGCAAGTTGATTCTCTATGTAAAGCCTCTTGGTCTCTCCTCCAAACATTGGGATTGTAGCATATGTGAGGTCCATCTGAAGGGTGCCACCTAGCCTTTTACTCCATGATCAAGACAACAAGAGACCAAATTTGGGAGGGATATCTGCCACTACAATGTCCATCATGATGCTTTTTGAAGGTAGCTGAGATAGGTTTACAACAAGGTCTTTGATGAGGCCCAAGCACTTGACCTTTCTAGAGTCAAAGGAGAACAAATCATGTTAGGGCTTTGTAATGCTGAGACCAATCTCATCCATCACAACCTTTGGCATTAGGTTATGGGAAGCTCCTGAGTCCAACAGATAGTTATGAAGGACTTTATCATGGATATTCAAGGATATGTAGAAAGGTGGGCATGAATCCTTTAGGTCTTTGATCATAGGGCCTAGGGTTACAATAGGTTTATCATCTTGCAGATTTACAAAGTCAGTATCAATATGTATCTTTGGCTGAAGAGAATTCAGTATGGAAGATTTGAATGCATCATTTTTCATTAGCTCGATTAATGGGAAAGGGATCTTCAATTTCTAAATCTCTGAATCAAGGTTGAAAGAATAATGCAGTCTATCAGGAAAACTTACCTCATATACTGGAGCTTTGAGTTGGACATGGTCAAGGCTTGATCAAGGTGCTGGTTTTTGCAATGGTTTGGGAATGATGACCATTTTCTTGGGTAAAACAGTAGCCTTTTTAGCTAGTGCAGCAGGATGTTGTTAGATTTTATCATTCAAGCTAGCATTATGTTAGGATCTTTAATTGAGAGAATAACAAGTACATCAATCAAACACAAGAGACAATGAACATAGTGTTTTTCCTCGAGGAAACCATAAATGGAGAAAACCCCGCAACTTCCTTTAGAGATAGAATCAACACCAAAAGAAAAACCCCAAACTAGTAAGACGATCTCCTGATAGCAGTAACCTCTTTCTTCCTAGCCCCAGTGTCTTCTTCTTCCTCAGCTATGCACTACAACTGAGTGTGTGTGAGTGTGTACTAAATAGAGAGGCTAGCTCTCTATTTATACTAATTCCTGATATGACTAAACCCTACTAGGGCTGAATTCTCTAGGAGAGTCTAATAACCCTAGTGCCCCATAACTGCGGGGACTTTAACCCTTGATCAATAGGAGGGTTACCCACAATAACTTGACATGACTTGTTTACATTATAGAACCTCCCAATAGGAACATCAGGGCATGGCATGACTCAAGTACATAACAAATACATCCCAGAATAAACATTGGGTTACAATACCTAAGAAATACAAGTGAATACATTCCAAAGTTGCATATACATCAACACTCCCTCTTAACTAGGAAGGTATTCTCTCGACACAATTTTCCAGCATAAGTCTTCTTCTCTGTATCATTTCAGTCATCGTCAAGTTCTCGTCATATTCATCTTCAAGTCATATTCATCTGGATCTGGATCATCACTCGATCTGGATGATCATCATTGGATCTGGATCATCACTGGATTTGGATCATCATCATTGGATATGGATCATCACTCGATCTGGATCATCATGGGGTCATCATCACTGGATCTGGATCATCACTGCTGGATCTGGATCATCACTACTGGATCTGGATCATCACTCGATCTTGATCATCTCGGAGACATCATAACTGGATCTGAATCATATCTCAATCTGGATCATCACTAGGTCATCATCATATGTGCTACCTCATGATTTTGCTCATCACAGGTAGTTCTACAGAGCCAACCCTTTCTCATGTTGGTTGTAGGCCTACCTCCTTGTAGGTCTTTGGTAGCCCTTATATCTGACCCTAAGTCAGAATGGACAACACTCACATCTAACCTTGACTCGTCATAAAGCCACAACACTTACATCTGACCTTGACTCGTCAGAAAGGCACTCAGTCCTAGACTGAGGGTTCATGGTAACTGACTAGGTGCCTCCATTCAAAGAATGGTAGTAGCCCTTACATCTTACCCTAAGTCAGAATGGCCAACATTCACATCTGACCTTGACTCATCAGAAAGGTGATAGCCCTTACATCTGATCATGTAGGAACTAATCCTACAATCACATCAGAATGGCCAGCACTCACATCTGACCTTGACTAGTCAGAAAGGTGGTAGCCCTTACATCCGATCATGTAGGAACTAATCCTACAGTCACATCAGAATGGCCGACAATCACATCTGACATGGAAGGAAGCAATCATCTCACCATGACAGAATGGCAACAACCATTATATATGATCAAGTGGAAACACATCCCTTAATCACATCAGAATGGCCATGCGCTCACATATGATCATGTAATACTACATCTTACAATCGTATCAGAAAGGTCCTCAGTCCTAGACCAAGTATTCCTGGTAACTGACTAGGCGTCTCCATTCCAAGAATGGCAATAGCCCTTATATCTGATCATGTAGGAACCAATCCTACAGCCATATCAGAATGGATCAGCACTCATATCTGACATGGAAGGAACCAATCCTCTCACCATGATAGAATGGCTCAGCCCTTACATTTTACCTACTCATCAGAATGTCTCACGGACTCATCACTTTCCCTTGGGGAAGATCTCCATTTGGAGAACACCAAGCTTCTCCCTAAAGTACTCAAACTTCACTCTGGCCAATGGCTTCATCAACACATCAGCTATCTATTCGTCCGTCGCAACATATTGAAGCTTCACTGCTCCCCTCTGTACCATATCCCTGATATAGTAATACTTGATCTCGATATGCTTCGACTTGTCATGGAACTCTGGGTTCTCTGACAACTTCACACAACTTTGGTTGTAGAAATATATACAAGTAGCATCCATCTGGAGATCAAATAAATCAGATAGTAGCTTCCTCAGCCATACTACCTCACAACTAGCAGAACAAGTTGCGACATACTCTGCTTCAGCTGTACTCAGTGCCACACAAGATTGCTTCCTGCTCAACCAAGAGATCACACCTGATCCCATACTAAAACAACATCCTAAAGTTCTCTTCCTATCGATGGCACTACTTGCCCAATCTGAATCAACATAACTGTCTAGGTTAATATTCTAATTCACATCATACTTGAGCCCATAATCAACTCTACCCCTTAGGTACCTCAGAATATGCTTTGCAGCAATCAAGTGAACATGTCTCGGATCTGTCAAGAATTGTCTCAAGGTGTTCACAACAAAGGAAATATTTGGTCTTGTGTTCATCAGGTACATCAAGGACCCAATCATCTGACGATACATCGTGGCATCAACCACTTCTGATAAAGCATCACTCAATAGCTTCAGGTTTGATGCCATGGGTGTGGTCATGGCCTTGCAATCCATTATCCCGAATCTCTTTAGGATCTCTATCGTATATTTCCCTTGTCCTAGGGAAATCCCATTTGCATTCTACCACACCTCCATGCCTAGAAATTAATGCATCATAACCAAGTCTTTCATTTTGAACTCGACATCAACCTTTCTCTTCATATCAGTGATCAACCCATCCATACCTGTTACAAATAGATCATCTACATACAGTAGGAGCATCACTGGGTTTCCATCTTCAACCTTGTAGTAAAGGTTGGAATCTGCTTTACTCTTAGTAAAGCCCAAACTGGATAGAAATATGTCAATTCTGCCGTACCATGTCCTGGGTGCCTATTTCAAACTGAACAGGGCTTTCTTCAATCTACATACATGAGACTCCTTGCCATGTGTCTCAAAACCGAGTGGCTTCTCCACATACACTTCCTCTTCCACTACACCATTCAAGAAAGCAGTCTTGACATCCATTTCAATGTATCTTCCATTTCATTACTGCAGCCAGAGAAAGTACAGATCTGATGGAAGTGTATCTGGCTACAAGTGCAAAAGTTTCTTCATAATCTATTCCTTCTTTCTTGGAGAAACCACGAGTAACAAATCTTGCTTTATATTTTTCTATGCTACCGTCTGCAGCATGCTTGGTCTTGTAGATCCATTTGGATGTTACAATAGACTTCCCTTCTGGTCTTGGGAAAACATCCCAAACATCATTCTTCATTATCGATTAATACTCTTCGATCATAGCATCCTTCCATTCTTTCCGTTCTGCCACTCTTCATAATTGGAAGGTTCTTTATCGATGAAATCACATAGTAATTCTACATACCCAGAGCAGGATCTGGTCCTCTTTCTTTCTCTGTGATTCTCTTCTGGAGCCTAGTATCTTTCTGCACCTTGGATAGCTTCTCGTACCCAAGCAGATTTCCTCTTATGATAAATCTTCTCTGGAGGTGGACCTATAGGTTCTTGAGGTTCTTCAAATTCTCGATCTTCTTCTTGAGCTTCTCCATTCATGGTTGTATCATGAATTCTGGGTGCTTCTGCTTCTACAGGTTCTTCAACAGGTCTCTTTCTAGATTTGTTGTAAGCTGAGTCTTCATCAAATGTCACATCCCTACTGATGTTGATCTTCTTGAATCCTGGGAAGTAAATTCTGTAAGCCTTCGAGCTTTCAGAGTATCCCACAAATATACCCTTCTTTCCTGAAGGATCTAATTTAGTCCTCTTCTCTTTTGGAATGTGTATGTACACTAGACAGCTGAATATTCTGAGATGGCTGAATTATGGTTTCTTATCGTAGAAGACTTCTTCAAGAGTCTTGTTCTTGAGTACTCTATGTGGAGTACAGTTCTGTACATACATCGTTGTTCTGGCAGCTTCTACCCAAAGATGCATAGGAAGATCTTGATCATGAAGCATAGCTCTTGCAGCTTCCATGATAGTTCCGTTTTTCCTTTCTACAATCCCATTTTGTTGTGGATTATAAGGAGTGGACAACTCCCTCTTACTCCATGAGTCTTTGCATAACTATTTGAATTCATTTGATGTGAATTCTCCACCATTATCTGATCGAAAGGTCTTGATCTTATTTTCTATGTGATTCTCGATCAAGGCTTTGAATTCCTTGAACTTGTTAAAAACTTCATCTTTGTTTTTCATGAAGTAAATCCATGTCTTCCTAGAAAATTCATCAATGAAAGAAACATAGTATACATACCCTCTTAGTGAACTTGATGACATTGGTCCGCATACATCGGAGTGGATGATTTCCAAGATTCCTTTTGCTTTTCTCTCGCTACTTGGAAATGTCTTCTTTGTATTCTTTCCTTTCGCACATCCTTTGCAGACTCCATCATGTTTTGCTTGTATTTCTGAAAGACCTTCAATAGCTTTGCTTTCAAGTGGTAGTGCTCTGTAATGCACATGTGCAAGAATTCTATGCCAAAGTTCATTTGGCTCTACTGTGTCATGGATCAAGGCTTGTACTGGATGGCCCTTAAATTTGGATAGACCTCCTTCTTGTTCCCCAATCACTACTACATCATTAATAGTCTTTCCCTTTGGCCACATGATAACTTGGCCATCTATAAATGTAACCCTCATGCCTTTTGCATCTAATGCATATATGGAGAGAAGGTTCTTCTTAAGTCCTAGTACAAACAATACATCTTGCATCTTCATAGACTTTCCAGAGTCTAGCTTATAGGAGGATTCCCCACTACCTTTTATTGGATATTGGTAGTCATCTCCAAGTTTCACCTTGTGAGGTGATTCATGTTTTGAAAGTTTTACAAAGAACTCTTTGAATCCTATCATACATTTGGAAGCCCCACTTTCTATAAGCCAATCATTGCTTCCATGTGTGATGTTTCCCATGAGAGCATAAATCAAGATATATTCTTCATCACTTGAAGAGTCTTCACTTTCATATCTGGTTCTCTTCTTGGATGGTTCATCATCCTCTGCAGCATGAGCATGATGTCTTCTCTTGTTTCCCTTTTTCTTATTTTGTCTTTTAGGACAATATTTTGCAAAGTATCATACCTCATCACATGTATAACATCTGCTTCTAGACAAGTATTTTCTAGAGTTAGTTTTAGAGAAATGCTTACCTTTGGAGTGATGAGAACTTCTTTTTCTTTTCTTATAATGAACTGTGAGGGCTTGATCTTCAATTCCCATCTTTTCTTCTCGAGCTGCTGTCCAAGCTTCTTCTTGAGAGCATTCTTCCCATAGTCTGTTGAACTTGACTAACTTCTTTCTGGCACATATCCCTTGAATAAAGGAGTCCCATGATATAGGGAGACCATTCAAGGTTGCCATCAAAATTTCTACATTCTCCACTTCTTCATCTACTGCTTCCAGCTGTTCCTTGATCCGAGAGACCCTTGTAAAGTAAGACTGGATGGTCTCAGCATTCTGGATCTTTACATTCTTCAGTTGGTTTCTCAGAGTCATCTTTCAGTTTATGTTCTTCTCTTCAAACAATTTGGTTAGGGCATCAAACATAGCTTTAGATGTCTTTAGGGAGGACACCTGTGGTATGAGGTGATCCTTGATTGAATCAGCAACGATCCTCTTTTCCATAACCAACTTCTTCTTGTGTAATGCCTTAGCCTCATCTCCCTCTGGAACTGGAACCTCCTCATTGACATAGGAGTCCAACTCATTTTCTTACAGGACCAGGGAGATCCTATACTTCTAGGCTCGAAAGTTATCATCTCCCTCAATATTTTCATCAAGCTTGACATGATGAGACATCTTCACTGAGAACCTCAAATGGAAATACAAAATATTTAGATCTTACCAGTTCAAGATGTCGGATCTAGATTTGGAGCTAAAATTCTGCAGTACTGGTTCAGGAGCATATTAGGGTTTTGCTTTTCCAGAGTTATGTCCAACCAAATGCTTTGATCTTGATCCCTAACTTCGATTTTGAGGAGGAGATTAATCCAAGCCTGGGATCATTGAAAAATTCCACTTCTGTGGAAAGCCCTACTTTTCGGCAGTAGTGTCGGGTCCAAAACTGAAAAACCTCAGAATTGGATTATTCTTCGACAGAAAGATGCGCCCTAAGGAGGAGAGTTGTTCCAACCTTCTTTTGCTGAAAATATGTGGAGAGAGATCCACAAAGTAGGAATCCCTAGCTCCCATAGCTGCACAGTGTCTTCTTCTCAGGTTAGCTCGGATACCATGTTAGATTTTATCATTCAAGCTAGCATTATGTTAGGATCTTTAACTGAGAGATTAATAAGTACAACAATCAAACATAAGAGACAATCAACACAGTATTTTTCCTATGGGAAACCATAAATGGAGAAAACCCTGCAACTTCCTCAGAGATAGAATCAACACCAAAAGTAAAACCCCAAAACAGTAAGATGATCTCCCGACAGCAGTAACCTCTTTCTTCCTAGCCCTAGTGTCTTCTTCTTCCTCAACTATGTGCTACAACTGAGTGTGTGTGAGTGTGTACTAAATCGATAGGTTAGCTCTCTATTTATACTAATTCCTGACATGACTAAACCCTACTAGGGCCGACTTCTCTACGAGAGTCTAATAACCCTAGTGCCCCAGAACTGCGGGGACTTTAACCCTTGATCAATAGGAGGGTTACCCACAATAACTTGACATGAATTTTTTACATTATAGAACCTCCCGATAGGAACATCGGGGCATGACATGACTCAAGTACATTACAAATACATCCTGGAATAAACATCGGGTTACAATACATAAGAAATACAAGTGAATACATTCCGAAGTTACATATACATCAACAACTCTTTGGCAGGAACAACATTCTTCTTAAGGGGAGCAACCAGCCTGGACCTCAGATTATACCCTCCTTGACCATTGGCCTAATATATTGCTTCTTCACTGATCTTCTCATCAATTAGGGCTTCCTCATATTCTTCCTATGTCAGAAAAGAATAGTCAACTTCATATTCCATGCAGTGGATGTTGTCTTCATCCTCTTCTTCTTCCTCAATGAATTCTGGCTCTTCTTCTAGTACAACATTCTGAAAAGGAGCTTTGATTCTTTGATCTTCCCCTTGATTCCTTTCCCTTCTGAGGATCTGAATTGGGGGGTTGCCTCTTCTGTAAGGGACAAAATTAGGGTTTCAGGGAACAAAATCACTTAGCCCTTTACCTCTCACAGGTATCTGTCCTTGGTCCTTTAGTTTAGACATTTCAGTAGTCAATTTATCTAACACTTTGGTCATTTTGCCAATCTTGTTCTCTAGTGAAGAATCCCTAAGAGGGTTTGCTGGCTGCTTCTTCCTATCTATCTTTCCTTTGACCTTCTGAGATGCCACAATGTTGGATTCTACCTCTAGGGTAGCATCCTGCATGAGTGATAAGGAGGCAAACATCCTCTCTCTGAGAAGCAGGCAAAAATCATAGTCAAAGGAATTTGCATAAGTTATTCTGGCCGAGGTATCAGTGGGCTTGATTTCAGTGGGGATCTTGTTGTACATATTGTTGAACCTCTTGCTGAAATTGGAGATAGACTCCCCATTCTCTCTTTTCAAGTTGCTAAACTTGGTGATATAATAGAGGTGGTCTCTTCTCTCTCCCCAATGCTTTAGAAATATGTCATCTAGGGCTTTAATGCCTGCTACTGATCCAACTGGAAGTTCTTTGAACCATTTCCTAGCCTGACCATCTAGGATTTGCACAAAAACCCTAGTCCACACATCTTCTCGTTCTATATTGATGTTCTCAGCATAATTGTAAAATGCCTCTAGATGTTCTTCAGTTGTGAAATCTCCCTCTCCTGTGAATTTAGGCATGTACTTGAAATAGTATCCAGTGGGCATGGCCGAGAGGGGGTTAGCCAAGTTCAGGGGGGAATACCTAGCTACTAGGATCCTTTCCATTTTGGTTAGAGGGGAAACCATATTGGAAATGGGTATGGAAAGGGTGGAGGAAGGTAGTGCTGATGTAGGTAGTAGCTGAAAAGGTGATGGTGGTAGACTTATCCCAGTGGAGTCACCAGGGATTAGATCATCACAAGCAGCAGTGCTTGAAGATGCCCAAACCCTAAATTTTTTTAATGTATTTATAAATTCCTAAGAATTAAGTGTTTCAATAGAAGAAATAATAGCAGAAATATTCTTTGAAATACCTGATGTAGCTTCCTTTGTAGCACTGCTAGTCTACCTTAGTGAAACCCTAGCTCTTCTCAAAATCTCTTCTATGATTTGAAACAGGTGTTGCTGGTGGCCCTTGAGGGTTTTCTTTGGTACTTGGTATTCTTGAAGCCACCTTATTTCAATGGAGTCACCATATAGATGATTACAACCAGAATAGTGTCCAAGCTTTGTCTATAGTCAAATAAAGGATCTATGTCGTCTCCTAGGGAAGCCGAGCTTCAGTCTCCTCTCCTCGGCAACGACGCCAATTAGTTATCACTCTAGGAAACTCCTCTAGGTTGTAGCTCGAGGATGCCTAGTAACTTAAATGTTTTTGGGGTTTTCTAAATGGACCAAGTCAGGTAACCTATATAACCTCACACTCTCAAGACATGCATGAAACTCAATCAGGGATAAGGCTTCTAATTACCACTGTTCAGAGGTTGACAATATGGTGCAGAGATGGAGAAATTATCATGCTGGAAGACTAATACATAAAACATATATATATATATATATATATATATTGCTTAATCATGACAAGGAAAGCACTTATAATTCAAATAATCAATATGCCAATAGGATGACAGCTATAGGACATCAATTAAACTGAATAAACCCTGAATAACACATTCAAGCATAAGCACAGAATAGACAGAAAATGGAAGATGAACATATGATAACAAACGAGCTTATATTAGGTCATGAGCAATATGAGAACATTGACAATATCAATGATCTACAGGTCCCGAAAGTTGAACCCTTTCAATAAAATAGGTCTTAGGATTTATAGCCTTTACAAAAATATTCAGGTCCTGAAAAAATGGATTTGATTTACTAAAAATAGACAAAATAATTGTTTTTTCATAATTAGGTCAAAAACCCTAATTTAACTACTAGTCTAACTAATTGTAGAACTCATTCACTGTTTGAACCTTCTGATAACTAAAGTAATACTGGAAATAACTGCCACCGGTCCTCTGCTGGATAAGTCACTGTTTTACTTTAGACAACTAAGTGTTGGTGACCTTTTCTTTCTTTATGTCATAGCAAAACTGAAGCATACCTTCCCTGATGTTTTCTTCAGCGTCCTTCATCTTTATACTTTGTCCCTGAGCTATTCTTGTTCGCCCAAAACTGGTCCTTCATGTCAAAATTTGATATTATGCCTTTGTATTCTTTCGATGGTTAAGAGGCCAAAATATCGGAACTGTTAGCTGCCGAAAGCGGTGGTTTCGGTGGCTAATGAACTACCTCAGCGTCCGCCTAAGCCACCGAAAGCCCTGTTCTTCAAAAATTCTTAAGCCACCTCCAAAATTGTTCTTTCAAGTTTGTCTTCTTAGGTTTCTTCTTCAGCAAGCTCTATGTTAGGAAGGTTGACAACAGCCTGGCTTGCTTCTGGAGGTTGAAAGATTACTGCAGCTTCATCTAGGGTTTCCAATGTGAGGTGGGTGCTAGGGTTTTTCTTGGCCTCCTTTAGCTGCAGTCTCTAAAGCCTAATCATTCTATACAACTTAGTGTTGTCCTTCATGAATCTCAGGTTTCTTCTTTTGAGAAAGATGTATCTTCCTCTCATCTCCAGGAGGGAATTATGCAATTGCTTATTCCTCTTGGTCAATATAGCATCATTTTTATTTATCTCTCTTTCCAAAATTTCCATCTCATACACTTTCCTCAGCAACTAATTTATCCTTTGTGTCTTGGGCTTGTTAGAGGAAGCCTTCTTTGCTGGTTCATCTTGCTCTTTTGGTGTAGGTGATGGGAGTTCTTCAATCTCTGCTACAAATTGCAATGCTAGGTCTGCACCTTCCTCTTTTTCCTCTTCTGAATCTAAGTAGGGCAAGTTCAAGATGTTCTCACTGTGTGTTGTAACTTCCTGGCCCTTTTCACTGAAATCCAAGTTTCTTTTGACATTCTTGGCTTTGGAAGAGGAAGGAGGTTGTTCTACTATTGCTGGTGATATAGCCCTTCTCTTCCTTTTCCCACTCCTTGGTGTGCTATACTTCTTAGCAGGAGACCTCCCCTTTTCTTCTGGATGCAAGCCTGTTTCAAAACCATTCCAAAATAAGAAATAAGCCCATGCCATATTTCTCCTCTTCAGCAATTCTTAGATCAGGATTTGGATAAGACCATGATGAGACAGTTTGCCAACAATCTTGGTTGGCTGAGCCTTCACCTGGTGTGCCATTTTTCCCAAGCTCCCATGTAAGTAAAAAGGTAAATTCAGTGGGCTTCTCCCTGTGAAGTGGTTCATCAATTTAAAATGGTAGATCATGGCTTTGTTGTATCTCCCTTCACAAGTTATGTTGACCAAAATGTCCTTCAGCAGTTGCTGCCACCTCTCTTCTAGCCAGGGGGATGGTACACTTTTCTTCCACACCACCCCTCTATGTTCAGGCTTTAGGTAATATCTAAACTCATCATCCTTTGGTATGGTTGTTTTAAAACACTTCTCTCCTGTGCTAGGGAGTTCAGTCACTTCAGTAATTAGGGTTTCATCTATCAGGAATTCTTCTTTTCCTATGACTAACTTGGAGCCATCGAAAGAGAGAGCAAATGCCTTAGCCACTTGCTGGTGCAAACCTTGAATTTTCTCACAAAACCTATAGCAGCTAGCATCCTTGAAAAATTGACAGACTTCTGGATGTGCCTCCAGGTAGTTGATGTCTCTCAACTCTTGCCTGAGAGCAGGCCCTCCCTTCTTCATTTGTTGAATGTCACTCTTGGGTACCTGTAACAATCAAACTCAAGCTCTGTGGAATAGTGTTTTAGTAGGCCACCTCTCAGAGATGGTTTTTTGGTGGTGAGAAATGCTAAAGTTGAAGGTGGAGTGTACTGAAGAATGGGAACTAATTATGAGGGCTTTCAAATACATGATTGATGCTTAGGTCAGAGGGTGATGGCTCTATTTGATCTTTTTGAGATCCCTTGCTTAGTAATCATGTTAAAATCAACCTGAATACCCATTTGGGTTGTCTACAGTTATTTGGACAGATGGAGGAAGAAGGAGGGTTTCATCTCACATTAGTCCTTTCTTAGTTTAATCAACAACCTCCTCTCTCATTTCTTTATGCCTTGATGTAGCCTCCTGTCCTTTCAGTGGTTTATCACGCCCTTTGTTGATCGTTGTTTTGTTGACGGGCTCTGATTTGATAGGTGTTTTAACTGTTTCTTTCTTTTACCTTTTCAATGGTTAACACCCTTTAGGAATTCGTCTACTAGATGCCAAAAACAAGGCTTTCGGTGGGTAATGAAATGATGACCTTTTCTCCCAAGCCACTGAAACCATTTTCCCAATGTCGCTGTAGAACTCATCTTTCGACGGATAGTGGTCTCTCTGGATATCTCTTTTAACCGCCGAAAGACCAGCCTTTCGGTGGCTAATGAAACATTAGAGCTTTCACCTAAGCTACCAAAACTGATTTTTCCCCAATGCTTTTTGTCTGCTTTCAGTGGTTAACACCTTTCTTGGATTGTTCACTAAGCTGCCGAAAGAAACACTTTTCAGTGGCTAATGAGTCATTTGAAGTCTCGCTTAAGCCACCGAAAGTGATTTTACCATTTACTCGGTTGGGCCCACTTTCAGTGGTTAACCTTTATCCTACGTTAAACTGTTAGCTACCGAAAGCAAAGCCTTTCGGTGGCTAATGAGTTGTTTAGAACCCCACCTAAGCCACTAAAAGCTAAAACTTCCAATTTCTTCAACCATAGCAAAACCAGAGACCTTCAATTTGTTAGTCATCTTTAAATATTTCATAACGTGAGTCAAATTATTCATACTATCAAAATAAATTTATGTTGGGAGATAACACTTTCAACGCTCGTCAGATCCATCTTTTTCTAAACTGCCGCCGTGTCGGAGAAATCCCACACTTTCTTCTGACGGTAACCTTCTGGATCTGCATCCAATCGGCATAATCTTTCAGAACTCTTCGCTGCATCAGCAAACAGTCCAAGATCACTTCTGAATGAAGATTCCGCTGCACCAGAAAAGCAACTTTCCTTTCACTCCGGTGTATTGGTTCTGTTTTGACTAGCTCAGCTAGCTTGCCTTCAACCAACCTAGCCGATGTATCGGCCCGACTTATGCTAACTAGGCCAACAGGCTATATTTTTCATACTTAGAGAAATTTTGAAAAATTTCTCATGTTTGTTGCTTTTCTGCTGAACACAAAGGTGGATTTATCATGGCCCCCTTGAGGTCCAAAGCTACAACATGAGCTCTGATACCATACTATCACGTCCCCTCCTGTCTACCCATGAGGGAATGTGACCATAATGCTATCTAATCTGGGAAATCTAGCACCATGGACGTAAAATAAAAATGCATTAAAATAAAACATACACAGATGCATAACAGTTGAAATTATACAGCAGAAGAAATTCATCCATTCAACATATTAGACACGTTCATCATATTTCATTAAGCAACAAATACAATTACAAAGATAAAATAGACAAGAATAATTATCTTGAAAGAAGCTTGTCCCGCAACTAGCTACGTTGTTGCAACGTTCCACCCAACCATAGGCCAGTGTGCTCATCAATCTCTTAGCATCACCACCACCCTCGAGTTGGGACTGATTCCCACAAGGAATAAGGGAACACTAGCAGACTCACACATAGCCAAGGATACAAAAAAAAATGAGCCAAGCCAACACAGTTGGGTTTATCAGGATGCAAGGGAGATGGGGAGGTTGAATGCTAAGCTAGTGAGCTCAACCAAAAAGCTATGGACACCTGCACTATATTTATCCTGGCTTCTAGAACATCTACACACCCAACACAAGGAAGCATCCCCTTCTTTGCTACACAGTCCCTTAGGCTATGCCTTCCATTCGAGTGCTATTTAGAATGTGCAAAGAAGAAAAAAAACCCTTCTAGATCTGTCTGTGAGGTTCCTTCATACACTAGGTTTATCAAGCTCATTCAAACCCAATTCCACTCCCAACCAGTTTAGATCAAAGCAAAATATGCACACACAGCAGGATACAAAATTTTGGGTTGAGGAAAAACGGTTTTAGGAACAAAATGAATTACCGAGATGGGTAAAAACAACCCCTTAGCAACAATTTGATTTCCAGAGACATTTATGGCCCTAACATGGCCAAAACGGACTCAACAACACCCAAAAAATTGTGGGTCTCTTCTCCCACTCGCTGGCATTACCAAAAAATGTTTTCGAGCTTGGAAAATGATGGGAAAATGCTGCAAAATCGTGGGGGAGGAAACCCAGCCATTGATAAAAACAAAAACGATCAATGAGCCCAAGGAAAATGAGGTAAACAACCAAAAACATGAATGAATACCCACACAGGAAGTTCCAGCTGCCTCCAAGAGCCCAACGTGAAGGAAAATGGTGAGGAAAACATGAAAATGTGAAAGCATGTATGAATGGGAAGAAGTTTTTGGGTTTTTACTTGCCCAAGGAGTCAAAACGTGTTTCCTAAAAACTGATGGCTTCTCCAATTCGAATTTTTGGACTGCCATACCTTGCCTGTCCCATGCAATAACCAACTCAACCAATTTTTGGCAGTAATAAATGATTGGGTGAATAAGACAAGAAAGGTAGTTGACAGTTTTGATGGGCTCTCCCTTTGACATTTGGCTTTTCCCCATTGGCCCAAAGGTTTGAATACCCCCCACCCCTCCCCTTATCCTTAGGAAATCATGCCCCCATCTCATTATTTGTTGCATTGACATAGCTGGTTGTGGGTTTTTAATGAAATTGCATATTTACATGATGTCCAAAATTATAATGTGTTGGCTAGCACAAAATACCATCGGCATCGATTTTAATCGTCGAAACATAAAACAATAAATCAATGGTGGGACTTTTTCCTTTAGCTTCACACCATGATTAATTACAATATTTACATCATATACATTTAATGCAAACGAGGTCAAAACTGGGGTGTTACATGAATACAATTTCTATGTACTTGATCTTGTAATAGTTTGTTGGAATTTTTTCCATTAGCCTTTTCTCCATATTTACACATTCCTGGATTGTTGGATTTTCTCCCTATCTGAGAAGCATAAGACAACTTTTTTGTTTTTCCATGTTTCGATCCATTCCAATTTAAGGTTTCATGTAAGATGTTGCACATATTTTCTGGCATTCCTACTTGTGGATCATCTAAGGAGATTTTTTGGCATGCCTACTTGTGGATCATCTAAGCCTCTACCTACTTTTCCTGTTTGTGGCTCATAAAAATGTATGCTTCCTTGTTTTCCATTGATCTTTATGATTATTTGTGACTCAATAAGATTACTACCTACTTCATCTTATTGAAGTTTGTCGGGCTTTTTGTCATCACATTTTTTTCCAGGTTTCAACATATGTGAATTGTTAGACTTTCTCCCTACCTGTGGAACATATGAAACTTGTTTTGTTGTGTTAGCTTCTGAGCAACTGAACTCTATGGATTCATGTAGTTATTTGCATACATTTTCTTGCATGCTTACTAGTAGATAATTTGATCCTTAGCATGTTTTTCCATCTTGCATCTCATCAATCTGTTTTCTTCCTTCAAGACCATTAAACACCGTGAGTACTTGTGTTCTGAAAGAATTTCCTCCTGCTTCATCTTGTGAGTGCTTGCGTACTTCCATTTCTTCATCTTGATAGTGACTGGTAATTTAGTATTTTGTTATGATTCTGGTTGATATAGGTAAGATTTTGTGTTCTTACATAATATTGGATTCTCCTTTACTCCTGCGGGATGATAATTGTAAGGTGACATATTGGAGCATAGGTATAATCAGGAAGGTCTGGGTGTTCTTAAATGACCAAACCTTTAGAATATTTTTGTTCTTTGTAATTAATCTCCTAAATTTGTGATGTCGCCTCTCCTAATCGGTTATTTCTATGTTGTTCCTCAAGGGAATCACCATCCCTTGACAATGTACCTAGCACCTAATCCTTAAGAGAAATGTTGAGGACCTAAGGATTGCACCATTTGTTTGGATCTTTCCCTTATACAGTGATGACAAAATATATAAAACAATGTACCTTGATAGAGAGAAAATTTTACTAGTTTTGTTGATCCCTAAAGAAGTTGTTTGTCCACCTTTTATGGTTCACCTTATCCTATGGGTATGTGGGTTGTTGTGACCCTCTTGGTTGACATTTGGTCCTTTACCTTACTTGGTCCTTGCACTCTTGTGTGTAACTTTGATTACAACTACTCCTACTTTATGGATTTTATCCTAAGTGTATTTACCTTATGGTTTGATTAAAGGACCATTGGACCAATTATTGTTATGGTTACTTTATGTTTTATTAAAGGACCTTTGACCCACTTATGGTTTTTGTACTATTTACTTTATGTTGGACCTTTTACCTTTTGACCTTATTATAAAACCATTAACATTTTTTTAATGGTTTTATATAATGACCTTTGGACCTTTCAATATTTTACCTTTACACCTAAAGTATTTTATGATTATTTTTTATTTGTCTTTCCTACCTTATATACGAATAAGTTTTTCTTTAGTTGTATCATCATCAAGTGAAGTATCACTTCTTGTCCACGAGTGTTCTTCCCATGTATTTTTTTTATCTACTCACGCATGAATCCCATTGAAAGTGACTCCTCCTTCAACATGATAGGTTTACCTAGATCTTCCACCATGACTATCGGCTCCTACACTGTGACTGTGCAAGCATCTTTGTGCTTCGTGTACATGACTGTTTTGTTTTGTCCCACATGACCCTTCCTGTGCGAATGGGATAGCTCCTCATTTCTTCCCTATGACCCTTCCTTCTCCGTAACCCATGTATCTTCTACTGCAGTTGACCGTGACTGGGACTGGGTCTCACCTTACTCATGCTTTGTGTGTTCTTCCTATGAGTGGTTCACCTTGCTCACGCTTTGTGTGTTCTTCCTCTGAATGGCTCACCTTACTCAGTCTTTGTGGGTTCTTCCTTTGCATGGATTACCTTGCTCACACCTCTGCGTGACTATTTGTGTAATATTCAATTGCATGCACTTCACCATCTGTGTGACTGTAGACTGTGAGCATGAACCCACCTATGTATTTACACTAGTGCTATCTCTATTAATCATGGTATCTATCCTAGTGTGGTTTTATTTACACCTGCGTGAGTTCATTCTTGCTCAACATGATCTACCTTCACTGGACTGTGTAAGTCACCATATGCAGCGTGGATGTGTGTATAATTGTGTTGCTAATTTGATTGAAGAACTAAGGGATGTTTACTTCTACTTGAAATCTCTCTCAAGGTACACAATTTGTTTACCCAGATTGACTTGTCCCTTCGGTGACAAGATCAAACTTAAAAGTATTTGAGTATAATGTTGATCCAAATAATGGTTATGATTCTTTAGTAACATTATCTTCTATTCTTCTGTATATGGAATTTGTTGAAACATCTCAATGATCAACTTTGATGTAGTGACTAGAAGAGCATTAAAGTTAGACTAACTTTAACGTAGTGACTAGTAGAGTATTAAAGTTGAAAGAGATGAAAATTATGTTTAATTTTATTGCAGATCAAATTTATTGAAATAAGTACTATTCTGAATTTAACCTTGTGTTGTTTATGCATTGAAGTACATTTATTCATTTTAAATATGAAACTGACCTTGAATTTCAATAACCCTAAGGGATAGTAAGTTACACACAACTAGTTTATTTCTATAACAATTGGTGTCATTCCCTAAAGGGGTAATTTCTTGCATGTTTTCATTCCCATATTAATCTTGTTGCAGCAACAATGCTGGTACATAGAGTTACTGTTGATCTCAATCATTTTCTTATGATTTAATAGATTTAACCTATTCCATTTTATTCTTAATAAGGACACATGGATCACCAGGTGACATCTACGCAAGTTCGTAGTGGTACCAAAATTCATAGATGCCATTCAGATGAGTTTATTGGACGCACCATAGGTCCACTATCAGGTGCATTCGACTATTAACTTCAACATGTTTAAGTCTAGGTTACATATTTCAAATGTTTAATGTCAATACATATATGAAGTTATTTATGTTAAATTTGACATTTTTTCTAATTTGTGGATAATATTTTTTTACACACTTTTATAAGATCTTGTCGTGCATAGGTAGTGGATTTGAACATGGAAGGCACACATCTGACGGGCCTATTGGATACATGCCACCCATAGGTACATTCTAATGATATTTATCATTTTTTAGTGCAAGTTAAATACAATTAACTTTTTAAAAACGTTACATGCATATGACTTGATTATTTTTGTGCACATGCATTTAGTTCCTTACTCTGCTGATAGCCTACCACAAGCATGCCAACGCAAGATATACATGGTAAAGGTGAAATCGAAGTTCATAAATCTTGTTTGACATGTGTGTTTAATTTGTGAGAAATTATGATTTTTCTCTTACTTATAAGTGTTTGTCAATTTATTGTTGTTTACAGGGGCTAGTGGAGGGGCACGAAGGACACGCAAAGGTAATTTTTAATGTTATTTATATTTTATAGTACACATTAAATGTATTTGATTTATTTAAAATGTTACATGCATATGGCTGATTATTTTTGTGCAAATGCATTTAGTGCCTTACTTTGCTGATACGCCTACCAGAAGCAGGCTAGCGAAAGATATACATGGTAAAGGTGAAATCTAAGTTCATAAATATTGTTTGACATGTGTGTTTAATTTTTGACAGATTATGATATTTCTCTTACTTATAAGTGTTTATCAATTTATTGTTTTTTACAAGGGCTAGTGGACGGGCGCGAAGGAGACCCATAGTTAATGTTATTTATCTTTTTATAGTACAAGTTAAATGTCTTTGATTTCTTTAAAATGTTACATGCATATGACTTGATTATTTTTGTGCACATGCATTCAATGCTTTATGCTGCAAATACTATTTGGGTATACACAGGGTACTCCCAAAAGACCGAACACCTTGAGAAACCGCTTCACACAAATAGGTCACAGATCAACACACTGATGTTTGTCACGTGGTTAAAACCCTCGAGAGGGAAATAGTCCATGGCCCCAACCAAATAGCTACTTGGAGAAATTTATTATGCAAAAGAAATAAAGTTACATGAGCTTCTCATAATCGATCAACTAGCCAAGGACCCTCCATGCTCTTTAAATAGAGATCATGGACCAATCGGGTGTTTAGCCATGGATTAATGGTAGGTATAATCTAAGAGAAGTTGAACCATCTGATCACTTTATGTCTAGAGCATATCGTGACCGTCGGATTAGAATATTTGCAAATACATACTAATGCATATTAAAGAAACACACTTTACCTAACAGATATATTACACAAGTTGATCTTAACTAACTCCTAAGTGTCTAAATATCCTAACATCCCCCCTTAAGAACAACTTGGGATAGGTTTGAAGGATTTACAAAAGTGACACTATTAGGAGAAGGAAGGAGGCACTAGAGCCTATCCCCCTTTAAGGACACATTCCTGAACTCCTAACATAGATAGAAGTTTAGAAAATTTTGCTTCTGTAAGAGACTTGGTGAAGATGTCTGCAACTTGATCATCTGTAGGGCAATAGAGCATTTCAAGAACATGATCATGAACAAGATTTCTGATGAAGTGCATGTGTAGCTCAATGTGTTTGCTGCACTGAAGTAGAATTGGATCTTTGGCAAGATAAATGGCACTTTGATTGTCGCACCAAAGTGGAGTAGGCTGCTGTTGCTCGAATCCAAACTTTGAAAGGATTTGCTGAAGCCATAAAGCTTCCTGACTAGCATTCACTGTGGCTCAATATTATGCTTCTGCTAAAGAAAGAGCAAGAGCTTGTTGTTTCTTACAAGCCCAAGTGATAGGTCCAGATCCCAGACTTAAAACATAACCTACAGTAGACTTTCGATCATAAAGATCGCCAGCCCAATCTGAATCAGTGAAACCAACCAATAAAGGTTTCCCTCCTGTACTGTAATGAATCCCAAATTGAATTTTACCTCGAATATATCGAAGTATTCTTTTTGCTGCTTTCTAGTGACTTTCATGAGGAGTTTGCATATAACGGGAAACACGACCAATGACAAAGGAAAGGTCAGGACGGGAATGGGTCAAGTATAAAATAATACCAACAAGTTGACGATACAAGGTGGCATATACTTCAGGGGAAGTACAAGTGGCAGAAAGTTTGACTCCAGACTGAAAGGGAGAAGGGGCTGGTTTACAATCTTCCATGTGGAAGTGACAAAGAAGGTCACAAGCATACTTAGACTGGGAAAGAAATATTCCTTCTTTGGTTTGCAAGACTTGGAGACCAAGAAAATAATGCAAATGTCCTAAGTCTGACATTTCAAAATTTTGCTTGAGCCTGGATTTTACATGGGTTATAAGTTTAGGGTCACCGCCATTAAGGATAAGATCATCAACATAAAGAACAAGTATAATGAGATGGTTTCCTACTTTCTTGGTATAGACATTGGGGTCAGAATGACATCTAGAAAAACCATTGTCAAGGAGAAAGCTATCCATTTTGGCATACCAAGCTCTAGGAGCTTGCTTAAGGCCATATAAAGATTTCTTAAGGAGACAGACAAGGCTAGAGTTATTCTAAACATACCCAGGAGTTTGTTCCATGTAAATTTCCTCCTGTAAATCACCATGTAAGAAGGTAGACTTGACATCCATTTGATGGACTTCCCAGTTATGTAAGGCTGCAAGGGAAAGAGCAAGGCGGATGGAGTTCATTTTTGCTACAGGGGCAAAGGTTTCATTGTAGCCAATCCCTTCAACTTGGGAAAAAACTCTGACAAATAACCTTTCCTTAAGTCTTTCAACACTTCCATCTGATGCATACTTAGTTATGTAGACCCATTTACATCTAACAAATTTTCTTCCTTTGGGAAGAGGAACAAGATCCCAAGTATCGTTCGTCATTAAGGAATGATATTATTCATCAATAGCTGCATCCCAATCTGGATTTCCTGAAGCTTCTGCAAAAGTTTCTGGATCATGATTCCCAGAAACTTGAGCCAAAAGAGAAGAGGCTCACTGAAACTGAGAACGGGTTCGACGTTCATCTCTAGGATCACCGGCAAGATCACCAGCTGCTTCACATGTTGAACGGTCCCATCGAGAAGGCATTGGTGCTGGTGCAATTGGAGGAACATGAGCAGGCGGAGGTGGATTTTCATCCTCAATATCATCATCAGAAACTGGAATTGGAAACATGTCAAGGAAGTTGGAAGAAGAAGAAGAAGAAGGCACAATTGCTGAATCAGGCTCACAGGCCGAAGATGGCACACCCGCCAAGTTAGGCTCACAGGCCAAGAGATTTTCATCAAATTTAACATCTCTTCTAATGATTATATCATGTGAATGGTGATAAAGAAGTCTATAACCTTTTACATATTCAGAATATCCAACAAATATGCACTTTTTACTTTTAGGCTGCAATGCTTTCCGTTTTTCATCCAGAATGTGAGCCCATGCTTCACAATCAAACACACGAAAGTGACTTACATCTGGTTTAATTTTAATCCATGCTTATTCCGGTGTTATACCTTGTAAAACTTTAGTGGGTGTGTGATTAACTATGTAATTTGCAATATATATGGCCTCAGCCCAATATTAAAGACTTAGTCCCTTAGATTGGATCATACAATTAGCCATTTCTTTTAAAGTGCGGTTCTTCCGTTCATCCACACCATTTTGTTGTGGTGTATATGGAACGGTGTGTTGTTGTTGGATTCCTTGTTTAGTGCAGTAAGACGTAGTGAACTTGTTGTTAACACATTCTCCTCCATTGTCAGATCTTAACTTAATATTTGATGACCAGATTGTTTTTCAACAAGGGCCTTGTAGGCCAAGAACATGTTAAATACTTTGCTCTTAAGTTTTAGGAAGTAAACCCAAGTGCATCTGGAGTAGTCATCAATGAAAGTTAAGAAATATTTGAAACCAAAAAATGATGCATATGGAAGAGGGCCACACAAGTCACTATGCACAAGCTCCAAGGGAACCGAGGCACGCCAAGAGCCACGCTTTTCAAAACTGTCCCGGTGATGTTTTTCGAGTACACAACCGGAACAAACACCATCCTTGCAAGATGCCATCGAAATACCAGTCACCGTATTGTCTTTACATATTTGTTGCAATGAGCGATAATTTAATTGACCAAATCGCTCATGCCAAAGTTTGCTCAAGTTATCACTATGAGCAACAAAAACTAAAGGAAAAGGCGATGAACCAAAGTTGTTAAATTTGTACAACTTGGTAATATCATCAATAGTTCCAGTAGCAAGGACATTTTGAGGATTTTTAAAATCCTTGATTACAACTTGGTGAGGCGTAAACGTCACAGTTTTACCTTCACCTGAATGAGTAATTTGATAGACTGATAACAAATTGTAGGAAATTTTTGGAACACATAGTACATCACTAAAATGACCATTTTCTACTAGAACTATTCCAGATCCTACAACACTTAGAGATCTATCATCACCAACAAATATTTGTTTGGGGTTACATTCATGCATAGTAGAAAAGATGGCTTGATCCTTAGCCATATGATAAGATGCTTGAGAATCAATGAGCCATTCAATTATAGTAGAAGAAGAATATGCAGTATAAGAGTAACCAGAAGCACAAATTGCATGTCCTTGAGAGGTAGACTCTGAAGATGAATCTAGGCAGATGTGGTGCTTCTTCATTGCTGCTTCCAAGGATGCCATCTTCTTGAAACACTTAGATTCATCATGATTATATTTCCCACAAAAATTGCAATGATGCTCAGTATTCTTTCCTTTTGGCTTGGATCCTTTCTCATTTTTTAAAGGAGTTGACTGAGAGGGTTTGGGACCCTTGTTGTTTGGCTTATTATTGTGAAAATTATGTTTCTTGGGAGGATTGGACTTTTCTTTCTGTTGGGACAATAAGGATTTCCCAGATGTATCTGCATTGTTAATTATTCCAAGATGAATGAGCTTATCTTTCTCTCTAATTAAGGAATCACAAAAGGATTCAAGACTCGGCTCTTGATATCTAGATGCAGTCAAGGATTCTTTCATGGAGTAGAATGTAGATACAAAAATAGAATATGCAGGTCCAAGTTTGGAGAGAATATGATAAATACATTGTTTGTCTTCTTTCTTAATATTGCATTCTGCACATAAGAGTCTTAGAGTTTTATACTTAGATAAATAGTCTTGAATGCATGAAAAATCATTTGGATTCAAGGAAATAAACTCATTCTCAAGTTGATGACCCAGAATTTCATTATGTTTACCAAACACAAATTCCAACTTTTAACAAGCTATATTAGGTTCATCAATTCTAGATATGTGGAATCACAAATCAGTAGAGATTGACATCCCAATCAATCCACAAGCTTCATCACATCTATTTGGCGATTTAATTTTCTTATCATCATCAGTGGGTTCTGTTTCTTTCCTTGGGGTTATCCTGAAAACTCCCCTACTTCGCAGAACATTCTCCATACGATATTTCCATGAGAAATAGTTAGAACTTGTAAGTATAATATCACAAGGGGTGGCCATACTGTAAAATAATGACTGAAAAAATATAAACTAATTGTCTGGATGCAAAGAGCTCAAAAAAATATGCGGTTTTAAAAAAAAACGACACTGAAAACTGACTCTGGATGATGAAGTTATGCTTGATCAAAGAAAATGTTGAAGATGTCCCTAATAGTGACGTGGCAGATATTAACTTAACCAATTAAAAAAAGAACCTCCCTCTTCCCAAGATCAACCTTTGACAATCACTTTATAATAAAGTTGTTTTTTAAGTGAATCACTTTTGTAAAATAAGTGATGTTCACTTTTACAATAATGTTACTTTTAAATGGTGCAACAATAAATTAAAAGACTTAAGTGACTCACTTTTTGTTTTATTTTATTTATGTGAGATGCACTTTTACAATAAAGTAACTTGAAAATAGAAATTGCATGCACTAAAAGTAACTTAATAAGACTTGAACTCAAGACCTATTAAGGAAGATAATAAATTTGAACCAAGTGAGCTAAGTTTAAAAGGTACGTAAAAGAATGGAAAGAGGAAGCAAGATTTTTTTTTACTCTTCTCTCTCGTTCTCCGTGCTTGCCTTTTTTTCCTGCAAATCACAAAAAAAGCGAAAAACAAAAATAAAAAAACTTTTTACACACAATGGGGTTAGATCTTGGTTAGCTTACTCGGAAAGTCTACATTTTCAAGTTTTCTCGCTGTTTCTGATTTGCCGTGATCACACAAGGTGCACAGTAAAGAGCATACATAGCCGAGAAGACAAGAAAAAAAACTTTCCCTTTCTGTTTTTGATTCGCCGCGATCACGCAAGGTGCACGACAAAGAGCATATGCAGCCAGGGAAGGAAATAGTCCGAGACTAAAATAGTAAAGATATAATAATAAAACTGATAAAATATGAGATATTTAAACAAAATAAAACAAATCCGTCACTGTAACATTATATCTTTAGATTTGCCGAAATGGATGTTTCTGGATCAAACATAAATGGTTTTCGGTGAAACGAAAACTATTTCCCAATGTAAATGACACTTTGGACGCAATGGAACAACTCCCATAGGAAAAAGATGCACAGAAAATATAGAACCATAAACCCTTTCAAAGTTTCAGCAACACCGATTCCAAATCTTGATCAAAACCGAAGCGACTCTTCATAAACGCTCTGATACCATATTCGGGTACACAGGGTACTCCAAAAGGACCAAACACCTTGAGCAACTGCTTCACACAAATAGATCACAGATCAACGCACCGATGTTTGTCATGTGGTTAAAACCCTCGAGAGGGAAACAGTCCACGGCCCCAGCCAAATAGCTACTTGGAGCAATTTATTATGCAAAAGAAAGAAAGTTACATGAGCTTCTCATAATCGATCAACTAGCCAAGGACCCTCCATGCTCTTTAAATAGAGATCATGGACCAATCGAGTGTTAAGCCATGGAAGAGATCACAAAGATCACAAGATCACAAAGCTTACTGTGGAAGAGATGAGGGAGCATTTTGTGATATTGCAGGGTGAACTCGAGAGTTCTACTATCTCTATCGGTTCTCAACACAGTCTCCAGATTGTGTTGCAAAATCTGAATAGTTTGATTGAGAGTTGTGTTGGGGTTGGACCATCAACCCATATTTTTTATGACATGATGTGTAGGAGGAGAATGGCGGTGATGGGTTACCACAAGTTTGAAGAAATAAAAAACAATGTCACAAAAGAAATGGTCTTTTCATTATTTGACTTGCGGCCTGAAGACAAAAGACGTCTAAAGATTGCAATATTCAATGATCCAAATATTGCACCACATATTTATTTGAGGTTCCTCTATGCATATACGAAGTTCCCAAATAACGATAAGGTCCCTCAGTATTTTCTCAAGATGCTAATTTTAGAGTTTCGGTTACACATGGACCTTGACTATACATATACAGGATCACCTTTCTACACTCCTAGAAAAGGTCGTACATATGAACGTCCTGATTCACCGCGAGATGTTGAATATAGTCAACCATTTACTCGCTTAGTAGTTCCACAATCTAGAGTCATTTCTTTTCCAGAGGAGTTTCAAATGACATCTGAAGTGGCAAGTAGGGTGAGGGAACATATAAAAGAGCATGTTATGGCTGGATTGGCAGGGGTGGGAATCCACTTAAATAATATAGAATCTTCAACCAATATGGGCAACAACTAATTTGATGACTATTCAGATGATGCCTTGAGTTTTATGAGTCGATTAGAGCTAGAGCAATATGCAACATATTGTAGAGACATGTATAAGCGTGTCGAGGCTCAATAAAATAGATGCACAGATTTGGTACATACGTATGGTTTAATAATTGAAATCACAAAAGACACATTTACAGTACGAGCTAGAATGTACACATGTTACAAATTAAATGTTTTTTGTGTGTGTATATATATATATATATGTTTTTATTATCCAAATTCATGTCTATAAATTTATTGAAATTTATGCAGTATGCCCAATTGTTAAATGCTGATGAGTATGACTATGTTGATGGTTTTGTCATTGGCGAGGAAGAAACACATGTATCAATTATTATTTTTTATAACATTTTATTAGTTTTGGTATATTTTGTCCCAATATATATATANATTTGAGAACATATTTGAGGGCATGCTCTTTACGCCATACTAGATTCCTGATTAAAGTTATTAACAATACATTCTACGTTAATCTTATGATATAGTGGTGTTGAAAAATGAAATGTTCCTTTTTGCATCCAAAGACTAAAGTTTATGTATATATAGGTATGTTGCTCTCTAGGTTTTCCATTGGTTTATCTTGATCTATGGCTCGTGAGAACCTACACTGTTTTGTCTTAGAAGAAATTGCAAAGTATGAGACCAATGTTTTCAATGGTAGCTTGGGAGCATGATGATTTTTTCTTGGATGGAGGAAGTGCTTTGCATTGAACAATGGTTTAGGGTTAAAGGTCGAAGGATGTACTAATTGTATTCATGCTCACTGTGTTGACTGGTTTGTTACAATCCATGCTTCTTTTTTAAATGTTATGGTTCCTCTTATTATAACACATTCATTCATTGGTGTTAATTTTTCTTGATTATGAACTTCTAAACTTTAGAAAATGCCTTGTATATGTTTTTTTAGTTTGATCAATCATAATAATTATAGATGATTGTTTCTTATAATCATAAAAGTACAGTTTTCCTAGGTAAGTTGAAGTGCTTGGTGTATCTTTCTCTATTTTTCTGTTGAGGGAATTTTGTGGTTGTATTTGTTTCATATTTTGGGAACAAGATTGAAGTGCATTTGGGTACTACTTCCTTTCTGAGTTTGGTACACATAGTTCACCTACTTTTTCCATTTTATTTTCTTATTTGAGTGGTTGTTGAGACTCGAAGATTGGAAATTCCTCTGTATTTTTGTGTCCTTTCATGTAATGCTTACATTTACTGGCATGCATACTTGTATATCGTCTGAGCCTCTGCCCACATTTCTTGACTGCATTTCATCAAACAGTTTGCCTCTTGCTGAACCATTGAGCTTTCCAATTAGATGTGGCTGAATAAAATTTATGTGTACTTTATCCTGTAATACTCCATTGGAATTTTTTCCATTAGCCTTTTCTCCATATTTACACATTCCTATATTGTTGGAATTTCTCCCTATCTAAGAAGCATAAGACAATTTATCTATTTTTCCAACTTTCGATCCATTCAAATTTAAGGCTGCCTATAAGATGTTGCATAAATTTTCTTGCATGCCTACTTGTGGATCATTTAAGGCTCTAACTACTTTTCTTGTTTGTGGCTCATAATACTGTATTATTCCTTCTAGGACATTGAACTTTATGATTATTTGTGCCTTAATAACATTACTACCTGCTTCATCTTTTTGAAGTCAGTCCAACTGCACAAATTTGTTAAGATATGTTAAGATGGTAAAAATTTGTTGAAGTGTGATGAAATCTTAAAATGTACCACATTGTTTTATGTTCTCTATGTGGATTTGATGGGTTGATTCCATCATCAAAGGTTGAAATTTAAGATAAAATTACTACATTAACTTCAAGAATTCATATTGAAAGACCAATACAATTCCAATACGGAGGTCAACTAGATGACATGGTTGGGATTAAAGTGTTGATAAAGTTGTATCTAGGGTTTTAGGAGTGTTTGCAGGTTTTTTTTTTTCTTTTGTTTCTTTAGGTTGATTGGTTTGCTGCCCAACAATTCTTATGGGGTTGGAAAATTTAATTCCTGAACCAATCGACTGACCAGTTATGTCAGGAACCAATCTTGAACCGGTCCATTTAGGACAGATTTGGTCAACTAGCCAGTTCATCTCCCATCATTCTGGATCAATTTTAGCCAAAACCATCTTAGAAATGGTCGGTTTGGTTTGAATTGGCTAGATCTAAACTTATAATAGTCGCTCTAACAACCTACTCCATAGGGTCTCTCTAACAACCTACTACATAGGGTCACACTCTGAAAAGGGGGTCCACTGTCAAGCACTGAGTGAAAAGTCTAACACTCATTTGTTTCAAAAGAATTCTCAACTTACCTCAACCATAAAGCAAATTATGCTATATCCCTCTAAGAACAAACATGCTTGTGTTTCCCCTCAACCCAAGGATATGCAGGTGTCAACCTTTCTTCACATGTGCGTGAATAACACACAGTTAGTTTGGTTCTTCAACAGGTAGGACATTTAGAATTTTTATTCTTCCCACCACTGCAATCGAACAACATGTTCCACTCATATTTGACACTCTTACTTTATAATATGGTTTTCTTAACCTTATCCCAACATCCACATGGGTCAATCCAACACACACTATTATGTCCTAGGGTGTATTGTTAATAGAAATTGAGGATAATTTCCTTTTTAGCAGGGAGGAAATAATGGGACTTAATCGTTGATCCTAGTGGACAAAGTCAAAATGGAAAACTTGTGTTATATTTCTAATGTTGTATTTTACATTTCACATATATCATTGTAAAGGTGTTTTTGACAAATATGATAACTCACCAAACAATTTATCTACCTACACTTAACTCTCCATCTGCCTCAATCCACCACACTTTTGTAATATTATATATATTTCATGGAACGTAGAGCTTATAGAAGTGTCACAGGGATTGAGAGTCAAACTCACCTAATACAAGTTTGACTTGGATTGGCCCCCATAAGTGTTTTTTTGGATTGGTTGAGTCAAAATTGCGGTTGACAGAGCTTGACTCATGCAACATGAGTCAAACTTGTGATCCCTTGTTTAACTGGTGGTTTGAACTTGTACTCTCTGAGAAAACAGATAAATATCCTTTAAAAATTTTAAACAATGTTTTTTTTTCATTTTTGCAGTCAATTTGAGTGAATATCCTTGTTTCAAGAGTGATTTCAAGTGACAAACATACCTATTTTTTTGTCAAATTCGAGACTTGGTTTATAGCATATATATTTTGACAATCTCCTTTTGCTACTGTCATTCATTTTTCTTGTGTGTGAGTATTTTCATTATTGGATTACTATATTTATATCTGGAGGCCTAGTGATAGAGCTAGCTAGACTATGAGGGATGGGAGAGAGCTTTGCCACAACAGACATGCAACCCTCTTGTACAGAAATTATATGACGAACTTCCAAGTCTTTAGATGACAATTTATGAGAAGAAAATATACCCTAAAAATGATGGCTGGGAGGTTTTTGGAGTTGATGTGGAGTTAGCACATGAGGGTTGGGCCTCCTCCCCCAAAAAGAAGGATGATCATCCCCTGACGTGGGTCTAATTATGGTTTTGGCATAATCTAGTTTCTTTGTTGTTTAGTGTTATGTATTTAAATATTTTTGCACCTCAATCCCAATCTGTTTAATACAGTCCCCTCTCCATGCATCAACCCTTTGAGTAGATGGGAATGCATCTTTTAAAGGATACCTACTTCTGGGTGTAATATTCTAGGTTACCCTGATGCCTTATTTAGTTGTTCATATGAAACATATAAATATCCTTTAAAAGTTTTAAACATGATTTTTTTCATTTTTGTAGTCAATTTGAGTGAATATCCTTACTTCTCGAGTGATTGCAAGTAACAAACAGACCTAAAGGAGGACAATGTATCCATGTAGCATCCACTGACACGTGTGTTTATCTTTATATTTTTCTACTTGCCAAATTTTTCCTTATTTGTTCTATCTAATTCTCTTCACATGCCTAATTTTTTGCCAAATTTGAGACTTGGTTTATAACATATATATTTTGACAATCTCCTTTTGGTACTGGCAGTCTTTTTTCTTGCGTGTGAGTATTTTCATTGTTGGATTACTATATTTATATTTGGAGTCCTAGTCATAGATATGGCTATACTGTGAGGGATGGGAGAGAGCTTTTCCATAGGTGGCATGCAAACCTCTTGTACAAACATTATATGACAAAATTCCAAGTCTTTAGTTGACAATTTATGAGAAGAAAATATACCCTAAAAATGAAGGGTGTGAGGTTGTTGTAGTTTATGTGGAGTTAGCATATGAGGGTCAGGCCTCCTCCAAAAAAAAGAAGGATCATCTTCCCTTGATGTGGGTCTGATTCTGGTTTTGGCATAATCAATTTCTTTGTTGTTTAGTGTTATGTATTTAAATATTTTTGTACCTCAATGCCAATCTCTTGAATACAGATACCTTTCCATGCATTATCCCTTTGAGTAGATGGGAATGCATCATTTAAAGGATACCTGCTTCTAGGTGTAATATTCCAGGTTACCTTGATGCCTTATTCCTTTTGTGGTTTCTTTTATTCCCCTTGTTGAAACCTACATGCATGGTTAATATCATGTCTTAAATAGCTTTTGATTCTTTCCTTACATTCTCATCTTCTTCCAAAGTAACACCTAGCATCATTTACCAATAACTTCCTGACTTTGGAAAGTTTTAATACTATACTTAAACTATGTAAGTGATATACTTATCATGGATGTTATCAAAATAGTTTCATCTCCAAAATATCAATTCCAGTTTTTCATCTTCTTCTTTTTTAACAATTTTCGTATGTACCCCACTACCATAAAATAGAGCTACTTCATCAACTATTATGGAGTTTTAAACAACTCTTTCAAGGCAACTCATTATATCAATATTTGACATATCTATCAGAAGTGATACTTTTATTGCAGTCAATTTGAGTGAATATCCTTGCTGCTAGAGTGATACTTTGTCCTAATCCAATTTCTTTGGTGTTTAGTATTATGTATTTAAATATTTTTGTACCTCAATGCCAATCTGTTGAATATAGTTCCCTTTCCATGCATCAACCCTTTGAGTAGATGGGAATGCATCTTTTAAAGGATATCTACTTATGGGTGTAATTTTCCAAGTTACCCTGATGCCTTATTCCTTTGGTGTTTTCTTTTATTCCCCTTGTTGAAACCTACATACATGGTTAATAGTATTAAATAGATTTTGATTCTTTCCTTAAATTCTCGTCTTATTCCAAAGTAACATCTAGCATCATTTACCAATAGCTACATGACTTTGGAAACTTTTAATACTATCCTTAAACTATGTAAGTGATATCTTTATCATGGATTTTATCAAAAGATCGATGATTACCTAAAAATTGATATAAAACTTAGGTTGTTTCGTATAAATTTAGCAAGCAAATTTATGCTCTAGCTTATGTTTTCCTGAATAGGATCTTATGAGTATTTGATCTTTAAGGAAATGCTTTGTAGTCAATTTTTTTTTGGATCCTCTTCATCATCATTTTCATTTTTAATTGTTGATGACTCGTCTTAATAAAAATCATAACCAAACATTTATTTCAATTCTAAATGAATCACACCTTTCTAGTCATAGGATTTTCATCTCAGTCCAAAAATCTTTCAAGGAAATCCAAAAAAATGTTTCAAGTCAGTAAAAAATCACCAACTTTATTGTGAGATCTCTTTTTGTTTGCAGGCAGCACTGAACCATAATTTATTCCACTATTTATGGCATCTCCATCCAAATTTTTCCTTAGGGCATTCCATGCTTTTGGAAAAGACCAGTAAGATGAACCCCGGGGTGAAACATACACAGAGTCTTTATGAGAAGCACATAAGCATAAATACCAATTTTCACTAATTATTTTCTTACTTATTTAATCCTTGGAGGATAATCAAAATATATATTTTTACATGTTAAGTCCTTTATCATTTATCTAGATTTAATTCTTATTCTTTTTTAAATGTTATAATTCCTCTTATTATAACACATTCATTCATTGGTGTTAATCCTTTCTAATTATGAAGTTCTAAACTTTAGAAAATGCCTTGTATATGTTGTTTTAGTTTGATCAATCATAATAATTATAGATGATTGTTTACCCTTGGTTTCATATTATGATCGAGATATTCTTGAATGTTTTTAAATGTATGCTAATTAAAGATGCAATCTAACCTTTCCCTATAGTGGCTTTTTTAGTTTTCATTATTCTAAGTTTTTAATAATCTTATGGAAGCTTGGTGAAGTAGAAAACTATTTAGTTGGATATCTTTTAGAATATGTTGTTAATAATTATTTTTATGGAATCTTGGTGAAACAGAAAGCCACTTAGTTGGATGGACAACTCATATAGAAGATAATAACTATATGTTTTAGTAAGTCATCTTCATTGGGGTATAAAGGGTTTATAGCCCGTGTTATATTAATAAGTTGTTTTAATTATTTTGTTGTAAAGAACATAAAACTGAGGTGTTTGTTTTTATTTATTTATGAAATTAATGACAATGCAATAATTGTCATAGACTGGGAAATATGCTTTTTGGTACTGCTTTTTACATGGTTAAAAGAGAAAAGAAGTTGTATAACCTTTGTTTGTTATATTTTATTCAATATTCATTCTCTTAGTCCTTCAATAGCCTAGCGATGCTAGCATTGGTAGGTAAGTTATAATCTAAGGTCCATCATTAAGGGTGTGTCAATGCATCCATATAATCTAAGGTAACTTATAAACAATTATCTTGATACAAAGAGTGTTTCAATAAATTCATGTGTTGGGAAATCAATGACAAGGTTACAAATTCAATAAGCCTAACAATTAAGAACATATTTTCTCTCATTGAAAACATTGATTTAAATCCAAACACATTTAAATAAACTTTTAAGTTTACAACTATTGCATCCAAGCACATTGTATAAATTAAAAGAAAACATAAAGTTATTGAATGCATAAAATGCATGTCTTACTAGCAAGACATGTCAAATCCATAGAACAACAATTTGAAGAACAATGTAAATTCGAACTATGAACAAAAACATATCCAGAACCATTTCTATTGATTAATATAAAAAGTGTAAGAAAAGAGAGAAAATTGGAAATAAAGAAAGCATGTATCCATTGTAGTCAACCAACCTTAAGGAATGTCACAAAAACATAAGTTTTCATTATCTTTAAATAAAGTCCAATATAAAGTCCATAAACAGTAAAGTCCAATTTATATAACAGTTCTATGTTCTAGCCCTAGAATCAAACAAAATAATTTTATTCACATACCAATGTGTTCTTGATTGATATGAAATGTGCTAGTGGCCAATGTTTTCAATAATGGCATTATGATATTCTATCGACAATTTCCATTGGCAATTCTTGGTGTTTTTCCTAGTCTTCATTGGTTTCAATTGCAATCGGGTCGCTATGACTAAATGACCATACTGAGCACATATAACATATGGCTCGTAGTCTTGAAAAATAATATGGTCATTACATTTCTTTATTTCAGCAAAGAAATTTCCCATTAACACCATTGAATCCATTGCATACGTATAATTTGACAGATCCTTAAAATCTTGCAACAATGTACTTTTCAACCTAGTGCATCTCAATAAATAATAATGCACTTTTTATGGATTATATACTGGTGCAATGACAACAAATACATCACCTTCTCTAACCAAATGGGAAACACGATCATAATCCTTGTCAATCAAAACCACTTCATTATTGCACTCTTCATTTGTGATATTTCCAAATGGGAGCAATGGTGTCGATTCTTGGTGTATCCATGGTTTGATAATTTTGTTAGTTTGATTTTAACACTCATCGAAGGACTCTACATCATCAACACATGCAAGACATAAGCAAGAGAAATTTTGTTTCTTGATTGCATGTATATTTGCCATTTTTTTACTCCTAATGGAGTGTAAAGCCCTTGTTTTAGGGATTGCAACACAATTACATGGAATTGATATGTCAACATCGCCCATTGCAATATTCCAGAATAAGCTATTCAAGATAAAACAATAACTTGTGCAAATCAAAGTTCACACTTAACAACAATTTATTAATTTTTTTTTAAATAATTTAAAAATAAAAGTACTCATGTACATATAAACATAGTAAATAACTACATTTGAAAACATTAAGGGTCATCGAAAAAATTACATACCTTCTACATTATCCATACTTTCATTGAATTCATGGCTTAAATTTTGCTTGCACCAATTAACAACATCATTTGAATTTGTGAGGCTTGAAGCAGGGTGATTCATTTGATATCTCCTAACTGAACGTTTTATGCAGGCCCCAGCGCCATCATGTTCTCCTTTTCCATGTCCCGTTTCAAAAAAAACTCCATGTGTGGCGAACATCTGTTTTATTATGAATGCGAGACAACCATAACAATGAGTGTGCTGATTTAAACTGACCAGCACAACCATCTGACCACACCCAATGCTCTTTAAAAGTGACCCCTCATCTTGATAATTCGTTATAAATAATATTAAAACAATGTTGAACAAAACATGTATCATGTGTACGATCATCATTGATGTAGAAATGGTACTCTTTAATCACTTCATGATTATTTTCATCGCTATTAGAACCATTGACTTGAATCTATGCATGTCTGTACAAAATATGAAAAAGTAAAGATACCTGGTCTGAATGATAATACTCACTTTGTATCTCCTTTTGTGGAGTGAAAGTGTAATTTTCAGCAAAATCAACAATTGATAATATTGTTCCTTTTGGAAATACATCTTGTGATTGCTTGAACTGTAAGTATTGCCATCGTGTTGTATGAGAGTGTTTGATATATCTATATATTTTATCTCTGAAGGACTCCATAAAACTTGTCACACAGATATCATCTTCAACTAACTCAATCTTTCTTGATGTTGTCGTTGAATCTGTAACATGAGTATAATCAACATATTCATATCTCTTCCATTTCACAATGCGATTTGACAATTGAGGATCATTTGGATCAATGGGGTATTTAACATAAAAAAGATCCAAATGAGAACATTCATCACATTTTCTTCCACCGACACATTGTTTCTTATAGAATACTTGATCATTCTCTCATGCACATAACGTTTTAGATACAAATTCACGAACAATCGAACTAGGGGGTCATTTTGCCAACACTATATGCCAAAATTATTAATTGTGTCATATAATATAATTCAAATTCTACATGGTATCAACAACAACATGTGTCACGAACAACAATGGGCCTAACATACCATGGTTTAAGCTTCACAAATGTGCTAAGGGAAATCTTCACATCAACATTACTCTCCAAAATTTTTTTGAACATTTTCACTTGAGTGACCTTTGTTATGTGTTTGGCATGAGTTTCATAATTTTCTTTAGATATATGACACCGCATGACATTATTTTCATTTGGTAAGACATGAGAGTTTAAATGCCAACACTCTTTCACCTTGTACCTCACATTATCTGGAAGTCTATCTTGATAAGGTTGCCTACAGATAGCAACCCATCATGAAACTTCATCATCTTCATCTAATTGAACCCTAATATTTTTATGCTTCCATAAACTTAATCTTGATGTTTTCAACATTCTTGCAGTCATGGCCAACACATAATAAGTTGCAGTGTTTCTTGCCACAATCCTTGTTAGCAATGTTTTACGAGCAAACACTTAATCACGAGATCGTTTCCTTGCAAGTGTGGCAAGGGATGAGGTTATATTTTTTGATACCATCTCATTTGTTTTAACCTGTTTGATACTTTTAATGCCCAATAATTTAATTGCATATTTTAGACAGTTTTTGTTTAGAAATCTATGTAACAGTTGAGCTTGTGCTATGACATAAATACCTTCAAGATAATTTTTGAGTATCTATTTTTCTCTATATCGAGTTGTATGGTTACGCATCGAAGGTCCCAATTCTACTTGAATCCATATTCTCCAAAAAATTGTCATCAATGATGATATTGTTGCAACTTCCAAATAATATTTGTAAATTCATAGGTATGGTAGGATTTTGTAAGTTGGATGTTGACCCTGCATGAAAATATACAAATTTATATGATTGTCAACTTTCAAATCAATTATATACTCAAGTATTAAATACAATTTTATATACTCACCAATCATGGTCTCACGATCAATGTTTCCCATCGTTTGTTCCACATTTGTCATCTCCTCATCACCTCCATGTTCTTCATTTCTTTCATCAACGTGTTCCTCAACATTTTGCATTCCTTCATCACCTCCATGTGCCTCCACATTTTTCATTTCTTTGCCACTTCCATGTGCCTCCACATTTCTTTCCAATGCTCTTTTTTCTCTTAACTTTCTCATGTTTTCACGTTTTTTTTCTTTTCTTGTCTCTCCATCAGTTCTAGTGCGATCATGTTTTCTTTCACTATTCTTCTAGTTTCCCATGATGAAATAATTGAAAACCTAAACTCCAATGCCAAAAACTTGAAATCATACTAATATGTTGGATATAAAATTGTACAATTAATGATACCAATTACAATATGACATCAAAGCATAACCAAATTTACAATATTTCTCTTTGTAAAACTAAGAGTAATATGCTAAAACCAAATTCACCACATCCCTTGTATAACAAAATGTAATATGGCAACACATAATATGCAATATGTAGCTAAAAAAAAAATGCAAAAAACCAAATTTGCTTGTATCCTTGAAAAAAAAATATTAATATGTTATAACTAATTTTATAATTAAAAAAAAACATTAATATGCCAAAACATCCATAACCACAAAAAACCTTAAAACCATAAAATATCCATAACCAAAAAAAAAACCTTATAATTATCCGAACTATAATATCTGCACTGTAAATTTCCACAGTATAAATATACAAACTGTAAAGACCTCGAGTTGAATTTTTATGGAATTATACTTTCGGGTGAGAGTATATATATAACTCTCGGGTGAGAACTTTTAGAATCTTTTCAAGAATCGCAGGAATTTAATAGGTCGGCCCCTAAAATATTCTCGAGGTTTTAAGTAATAAAAATCTCGCCAGACCTGGATGCGGGTGATAGGACTGCCATTATGGACACAGGGGTTGATGACGGGGCCAGCCTGTCATCAACTTGACGTCACCTTTGCATCGCCCCCTCAATGGCTATTCTCATTAACTCTGAGCCAGGATGTGGACACCTCTCGGAAGCTTGAAAGGATGTGGTCGTCACCTCAACGTAGGAGGATTTGAATGCACCACCTTGGTGCATTGGCTGACGCACCAATAGTTTAGTGCCTAGGATCCTTTGCTATTTGGGTCATTCGATCTCTGCATTCTCGCAGTTCCATCCTCAACCTACCTCTGGTCATTCAACCCTCTGCAACTCAATTCTTGGTCTTCAGCTCACCATGTCACATAGACAACGTGGTACCCCTCACTATGGATGTCTGGGAAGAGGCACCCAGCCTGAACGCCCAATTCAGCTCCGCACTCAGGCCAGTGGAGATGGCTTCGATGTTGAGATTCCTGAAGCGGTTTGCCTCATGGTGAATGACTGGGAAGATGAATTGTCTGGCGTAGTCAATGTAGCTGGCCACATGCTGGAGCGACGAAGGAACTACTGGGTAATAAAAAGCCTCCTCATCCGTCTCATTCTCCGCTTCCTCTCTCAGCCTCTGGAACCTACTCCTCCTACACCACCTACACCTTCTACACCTCATGCACCTCCTGCACCTCCACCTCCACCCCCTGCTATAGCCATCCCCACTACTCCTCTTGGTTTTTCCTCTGCACCATCATCCTCCACCATTTCCCCTGTAGTCCCTATGGACTGCAAGCCTCCTACTCCTGACCCAGCAATGGCAAGAAATACAACCCCTGTCCCGGTTAAATATCCTCCTGCAGGTAGCGGTGAAGATGATGACTCATCTAGCGGTGAGGAGGTGGATTCCTCCAATGACGACCCATTGGATGCCAAGGGCGATCCAAGCGAGGCAGTTTCCTTTGGCTTTGGATGCCCCATCATTAAGGAGTCTTTCCACAAGCCTTAACCAGGTTATGTCAATGGCTTCTTCTATTTTTCTCAGAAATACTGTGGGCTCATCACTCTCAGAATCTTGTTTGTCGGTTTTATTTCAGGAATTATTTTGTCTTTTTGTATAAGGATACTTTTCTTTCCCTGGACCTATTTTCCCTCTTGGAGGGAGGGTATGATAATATTTTTAGAATGGTTCCACCTTCTTGTCCATTTGAGAAGGAATGCATCTCTGAACTGTAACGTTTTTTGTAACATTATTACCTTTTTTCAATAGAATAGTTTCTTAACTTACAAATAAATAAATAAAACTCTCGTCAGAGAGTTGTTTAATTCTTTTGGCCAAGAGTTTAACCCACCTCTTAGTCGAGTATTTTGTTTAACCATGGGTTAACGTTCTGGCTAAATATTTCTCATCTGAGACATTGATATGATTCTTGGCCAAGAACTTTTCTCGGTTGAGAGTTTTTGGTCAACGAATCCAACAACTATTTCTGCATTTTTCTGAATTCGTCACTTTCTCATTGTGGAAACAATGCAAAATCTAAGAATTACTTGTCGTAGTTTATACCAATAGATTCATCATTGAATCTACTTTCTCATAGTATAATAATTTGTGAATTTCATTAAGGATTTCTATTTTTTACAAATTCTTTTCTAAACAGTAACTTTACAAAATTTAGTGAGCTAAAAATTAGTCACAATGAAAAATCAATATCATCACAATAATAGCAAAACAAAATGTAAAAAATCACGGGATGTTCCTTGCACTATCCTCTTCAAAAGGGTAGTTTTACCTTGTATGATAAGAGTCACATTTGAAAGAAAATGGGATGGCACAAACATGTGTCAATAACGCATCATTTTTTAAACATATGTTATTTCGAAAAATAATAAAAAATAGTGTTTAGGTCTCAAAATCATCAACATATAGTCCATTCCAAAGTACATTCTGTTTAGATTATGAATGTGCATTTGTTTTCCGTAAAATGAATAACCATCTCTAATAAAAATGAAGGGCATGCAGGTCACTCATTATCCAAACCTAAACATTTAAAGTATATGTCGTTGGTGACCTTCAAATTTGTCCTACTATATGTCCATTAAAAAATTTCAAAAAAATATGAGTACGAAGATAATAAAATTCTCTAACACTATTATGTTTACGTCAAGGTGAAATTCCTAAGGGGGATATGAGTTTGAAAGGGTTTAAGTTGAAAAACATAAAATTTTGTAGGTTTTTTGTCAAAAATAGGCAAAAAGTGTATACCAACTTCATGTTTTCACCCATAACTTAGTGTTGGTTTGGAAGTTCTACTACAGTGGATGTTGTAAACATTGAGCTGGTATTGATGGGGCTGAAAATGACATTTTCATGCATTTATGGGTTGGGATACTTGTTCCATTACGTCTAGAGCGTTATTTCCAGTTGGATTTGGAAGTTTTGTTGTCGTGGGTGTTCTAAATATTGAACCAATATTGATAGGGCTGAAAATAATATTTTTGTTTTGATATTTACATGCATTTTTAGGTTGTGAGACTTGTTCCATTGCGTATGGAGTGTCATTTCCAGTTGGAAACACTTTTTTGTTTCATCGAAAAAGGTTTTCATTTTCTCAAGATATGATCATTTTTCTAGATTCAGGGGTTTCAGTTATGAAGAACGTATCAGTGGTTGTTTCATTCTCTTGCATCCATCTCTATTGGTTTTATATCATTCCAATTTGGTTGGGAGCACACTTGAGAAGTAGCACCCATTAGTTGAAGTTTCCATTTTCTTGCAGAGGTTGCACTTGTGAAGGTAGAGCTTTTGGTTGAAGCTATATTTTCCAATTTCTTTATATATTTCATGTTGGAAGCCATATCTTTAATTTAGTATCAGATTTATATTTGTATTTTCAGCTATTATAGCAGCCATTACTATTTTTGTTGTGTGGCCATCCATTCATAATAAAATACCATAGTGTTTTCTCTCACAAATGACCAAATTTGAGTTATTAGTTATTCTATGTGTGGAGCTATAATTGTGGTTGTGAATTATTAGATCTGTGTGTGTAAAAATATTATAAAAACATAAAAATATTCTCTTTAAAATATGGTACATTAAAATGGTATCAAAGCATGATTCTTGAGAGTTGTGAGATTTGGAGAGAGATAGATGAATTCCAAGTATCTTCAAAATATAACTTATAGGAGATATATAAACCAAGAACATATTTGGGAAGAAGAAGAATCATCTCTAGACGAGAATACAATTTAAAAGGAACCCATGACATAAATAATTATGGAACCTAGTCCCAGAATGACCACCAAAGAGAAGGAGGAATTGTTTATGAAAGGACTCTTAGACCTTAGGCAAATTGTCCAAAGGCCAAGAGGAGACAAGAGGTTTTAAGAGCAAGTTGGAAACCTACGCCTTTGGAAACAAAAATAGTGAAGATAGAAATGGAGGGAGATAGAAACATCATAAAATATCATGTAGAGGTGTTTACATCTTGGACCAACCCACAAACCCAACCACATGAGTGCTAAGACCCACCTAGATCCACATTGCCTTAATTTCTAGATGCCCAAGCAACGTGAGCAACTAAGAGAAATGAACAAGATGAGCCATTGAAAGCCTACTTTGAGGAGTATAGAGCTATGAGCACTAGTGTTTTAGTAGCAATGACCTTTTTGGAGTATTGTAATTACAAAGATAGAAATAAACCGAGGGGGTTCCATTGGATGTCGACTCAAATTTTTGAATTTCAATGCACCCTTGGAAAGGTCACTCTTCCAAGTTTCGATGGGTCTTCCAAATTCACTACAAGATCACAAGTGCATAAAATTGACACATAATTCTAGCTGAAACCCATGGAAGAGGAAGATTCCATCAAAATTGCCACCTTACATATGCATGGAGAATAAAATGATTGGTGGTACCATGGGATGAGGACCTTGATTCATGCCTATGTCACTTCATATGAATATTTTACAAGGAGGCTCATAGATAATTTTGACAAAAAAGATCCAAAGATGTCATTCAAAGAGTTGTCCCAGTTGAAGAAGACAGGGACATCGAAGGCCTACATTTCATAATTTTAGTAGACCATAGTCATGGTCATAGATATTTTTTAGTCTCGTTTAGTGTTGTTTTTTACATAAGGTTTAGCAAAGCCACTATGAGGATTGGTGAAGGCTTACAAACCCACCACACTGCAAGATTCCATCAGTTGTACTTGGGATCTTCAAGATCAGGTGCCTAATACCCAATATCCTCTAAGAAAAAATTTCCCTTCCAAGTTCAAAGACAAAAATGCTTTACAAAAAATATTGGACCGAGAAAAGTAGGATGGGTAGAAGTAACCTTGATGAGCAGAGGAGAAAGAAGTTGTGCTTCACCTACAAGGAGCCTTAAGTACCAAGTCATAAGTGCACAAAGGGTAAGGATAACTAAATTGATTTGTTTTGTAATAGTGAAGGGGATGAATATGATGTGGATCAGAACCAGGTACCAGAGGAGGGGTATTGGACAAAAGAGGAGGAGTACGCTCAGCCCGAGTTTGGAAAGGGTGTCATTGCTACAGTATTTGGATTTCCTTGTTTTCACACTCTTAGGACAAGGGGAGTGATACATGGCTAGAGATTCAAAGTGTTGATTGAAGGTGAAGCCACTTATAATTTAATAGTTGTAGTACTGGTGCAAAAGAGGAATATCCCCACTAAAACATTTGAAGGGTTCACTGTGGTTATCCTCGGAAACAACACTATGTATTGTTGTAGCTGGATTCCCAAACTCAATCTCACCATGCAAAACTACACCATTGTAGATAGCTTTTATGTGGTGGATGTACATAACACCATTGTTTATTGGAAACTTGTTGATCTCATTTCTCATTTTGTATTTCCTGTCCCAACATGAGCTCTAGGAAAAGAGTGGTTGAGGAGTCATTCTATGGAATTATTTTTATTACAACAGCCATTGAAAGAGAAATGGCATGTGGAGCAACATCCCAAATTCAACAAGTGAGACTTCAAATATGATGTAGATTACTGTTTTTATTATCATTTTGATTTTGGTAGTATTGCTTACTATTTGGTGTCTGGATTGTTTAGGATATGAAAAAGTTGGAGTTCTATTTTCCTTTGTTGGAGAATTTATTTATGAGTGTTGAATTAGTTGGATACAAGTATCAAATTCTTCAGTGGACCACCAATATCAAAGTGCAATGGACACGTGCTCTAAATTCATCTTCTTCCTTCACTCTTGGGGGGGGCTAAGTTCTTTTTTATTGATAATTGATGGTTTGAACTTGGAATGATCATATTCCTTTATGGTGCACTCTTGTGTGAGAGTGGTCTGGAACAATTGTGTTTAGGTAAATTCATAATAATATATTGTCCTTCTATGTAGTTAGCTCACCATTACAAGGGATCTAAAAATTATTTATATGTTCTAACATAACTCTAATATTTGTTTTCCTTGTGAACTACATATTTTTTTGAATCTTCCGCCCATTTTAGAAAAGTTGTTGGAGTTTATCAGTACTTGTCTCAAAATGTACTTCCCACCCTACATCCTAGGATTCTTATACATAAGTCACTAGAGGAAATACAATCAATGTCTTCTATTATGTGTCTTGTTTATTTGGCAAAGACCTAGGTATTTTTTCTTTTTATCTTATGTGTTTTAGAATTTTTTGAGATATAACTATTTTTGCCATGTTTCTACAACTTGTAGAGATTCCCTATTAATTTATCTTATTTATCATTTCAGTTTCCTTTTCATATAACTCACCTTATTGTTGTAAGTAAGTCAACTATACATTAGATAATCAAAAAAGGTTACAACCAATATATGTCATGCCAAACTTTGATCATATCAGCCATATCATCTTAAATATACAAAACATACCCCTCGAATAGTTTTCGAAACAAAAAATGTCCCTCCCCCAAAGGATAAAATAGGGCGGTCACATTCTTTATCCCACTATTTTCTATAAACCATTAACCACCGTCTCCTATACTGAAAGACCCTACTAAACTTAGACCTAACCAAGTACATGACATACCCATTGATTCATTCCACCAAACAATAGGACCAAACAAAAAAAAATGACATACAAAGAAAACCATCAAGGAACCTGGTGATTCACAGACGCCTCCCCGAATCCAACAAGTCGCACTGAGCTTGACAATCCATCCACGCCACCTAATATCGACGGGAAAGGAAGGCGTGGGCTATCCATAATGGCATCGATCCTTTTGTGCATAAGGAGAGTATCATTATGATGGAACTTTATAAATGTGCAAGAACCTCATCACCTTTTTATTTTTTCCTCTTGCTCCAATAGGGAAGGACCCAAGAGTCCCTTCACAATTCAAAACAACAAAATCGACCTCTCAAACAATACCAACTGATAATGAGTGGTGCCAGGGTCTTGGATCCATTCCTCTAATGTTGAAAATTCATCTAGTGGTTTGCTTGTCTATAATTCCTCCCATGGGTATTTATCTATCTGATATATTTCTTCCCTAATTGCTAAGGGAACAAGGCCTTGTATAACCATGCCGCTTGAGTAGCACGAAGTTTCTCCCTATTTTCCCTCTTTAGATGATTAGACACACTCCCTTTCCCCTCCTCATTAGCATCCATAAATATCAGCCACCCAAAAAATGTGCTTCTAGGGTTCAAAATTTTGTATTCCTTCTTAATGGAATCCCCCCAAATACTAATGTGAAGGAGCTTCGCATTACGGACCATAAAAAATTTCCTCACATGTGAGCCATTAAGATCGATGATGAATTTCAAACAAATCTGCCCTCCACTGCATGAGCCCGTACTGAAGGGTGGGATAACTCCTCACAGACCCGACATTCCCCATGCCCAACCTTCATTCTTCATTCACGTTTGGTGTCGGCCTAACTCTGGACCTTCCCCTTCTTCTCATAACTCCCACTGTACTGCTACTGCATAAACCCAACTGTATGATTATGCCCCTATCCCATCGCATTAACCTCCCATCTATCTACATGCCATAGTACTACTGCATAAATCCAATTGTATGATGATGCCCTTATCCCATTGCATTAACCTCCCATCTATCTGCATGATTGCGAGGAACAACCCATGTGGTAGATTCATTCACCATATGCCAATAAGGATATAAGTTGTCACTCTCATCTAGGGTTGTCAATATAGCTCGTTACAATCCTCTGATAATTTTTTTTATTTTTCTCTGCACTCATTACATGTTTCATTCTTCTTTATACCTTCATGGTATCCATGTTGTAAAAATTCTTCCTTTATCCTTTCACTTTTTATAATATACAACTTATTAGTTTGTTGGTTTATTTATCTATTATATACATTTTTTTTCCAATTTTTTGTTGAAATTGATTGTGCTATCACCCAAAAAACATTGGAAAACTTAAATAGCTAGTGCAAAATTGTTGTACTTTGAAGTATATAAACTGTTCCATTGAATAACTTCACTAGATAGTGAAAAAATGATGTACTTTGAATCATCTAAATGATTTCATTGAATATCTCCAAATACCAACTATTAGGCAATCCAACTATTAGAGAAATCAGACTATTGTCCAAAGTCCTTGCACATTTTTCCAAACTGGTCTACTACCAGACTAAAAAACTTTATAAACTCTATGAAAATGAAGGTCATATCCAACTTTTAGAATTAAACAATTGTATAATAACATAAGGTTGTACTACTTTTAGACTTGAACAACTAATAAAGAATATTCATGACCCAAGGCCAACAAATTGTGCTTAGGAGCATATTAATATTGTCATCATTAAATACCTATATAAGGCCTCTTTTCGCACATGGATCTATCCTTCCAAATAATCAACCTTCAAATATGATTTATATCAAGACATTTCCCCTATATGGTTGATAATATTATTGTTCCTTAAGACTCTTGCACCTATGCACATCTTAGAGAATGAGATTTCCCATAGGGTAGTTTCATGCTAGCTTTCATCAAATCAAGAATATAAGGGAAGATTATATTGCTAGAAGACATGTTATGTATGTTCCATTGAATTAAAATCAAAAGAGAATTATATGTCAATATCCTCTCCATCATTATAATTGGATTTGATATTTTTTAATTACATAGATCTTATGTTTTTCCTCTATAGTTAACATTATTAGCAATGTGTCACACTACTTTTATGGGGGGTCTTTCTAAATTTCAAACAACGTAGAAGCATTTTTGTTAACCCTAGCTACACAGAGAAGAACAACAACATTTATTTAGACCCATTTCATTGTTGAAAACGGTGTAACCTTCACTTTCAAACAAATCTAACCTTATTTTGTGATTATTAGTGTATTTATTAAATGCTCATGGTCATGGAAAATAATGTGCCAATGGAATGCTTCATACTCTTATGTTAGGATAATCCCATTTATGACAGTTCTTTCACCAACTAATGTACCTGTACATTTAACCCATCATTAAATATGTTGTCATGACTCTTTAGAAATTTGGGTAATTCACATTAATGTATATCAAGATAAACAATTGTGTCATGGAAGAAACCAGAATTAGATGTTTGAATTACTCTCCATTTGAAAATTTCACTTGTACAAATTGCGCCAACTATGACAACTAATATTTTGGTAAGGTTTTGTATTGTTTCTCTCATTATATTGGAAAATTGCATATATTACACAGGAATACAACATTGATTGCAGAATTTTATTTAGAAAGATGTTGATTCTAGTGGTTTCTGTCAAATGTGAATGGTGTGGTTTGTGAAGTGATTGGAAGTTATGAGCATTGGTTAATCAACTTTGAAATTACCTTTTTAAATGTTTATATGATGGTATGGATTTAATGACATTATCCTTGATCCTTCCTTACTAAAAGAAAATAAAATTCTTGCCCTTGCTATTGTTCCTACTATATGTAAGATGTTTAACATTGGTACATATTGACCACACCAAGTTACTTTTGGTTTATAGTTGTTTTCGTTGGCATTTGTCATTCTGTATTAAATTTTAGATAATTCTTCAAATGGAACCTTAAACAATGCTAGAGATATTCAAAATGGATCCAATGGTTGGAAAATAGCTCTTGTCACCACTTCAATATCTAATTCTAGTGTGCAAGTAGAAAGTAAATTGATAACGCCATATTTCTATATAGATCAACTTGAGATATAGTTTATTTGGTTGTCATTTAATAGATGGTTAACTTTCAATAATAACACGTGACATTCTTATCCAAAACCATACATGTTGTCGTGACTTTAGAAGCATATTTGGGAGTCAAAGAATATATTGTAGAGTCACTTTGGCTACTTTTCTTCTGTATCAAAATAGGTCTTTTACATTTGATTGTATGAGTTAACAATTCATATTGGAATTTTATTGGTTGAAATGGTTAGTGTCTTTGATAATCTTACATTAAATAACTTATATGAAGATGTGATAGAAAGGAATATCTCTAGCAACAATATGGGTCAATTGGTACCAAATCCCTTATGGGATTCTCTAATGATGCAACTAGGAAATGACCCTTTTATGCTTCACAAAATATTGCTCCACCATTTGTTGTACATATGTCTTCTATGTTTTGAATGATGGGGTAGAAAGTTCCTACAAGCACTTTCAGAAATCCATATACAAATGGATATACTTATTCTATAGGGACTGCTTTGTGTCATAACATTAGTGGGTTCATCGTATTGTAAGACCATTGTAAGTGAAAGAAATTATCAGTGGAAGAATATGGATACCATTGAATTTGGGGCCGCCTTGGGAAGGAATTAGGAAATCCACTTAACATAAGATCATTTTTGTATTCTTTGGCTCTGTATCTATATTATATCAATTGAGACTTATATGTTTTATTGCCATCAATAATAATGCTTTAGAAGAAGGCTTGTAAGCTACATTTGAAAATATTTATTCTTGAGAATATATAAGCATGAAATGTTATTTCTCTAAAAAAAATGGTAGAGCATTCTAAGGTGACACATATTTCTTTAAGTAGATCTATTTTATTTTATGTTATGTTCTTTTCAAATTAAAATTATTTTTAAGTGATGTAATGTACACAAAATACTTGTTTATCTCAAGGTATATAGTACATGTAGAAGAGTATTTTTCATGATTATGAAAATAAGAATATTGCATAGTATTGAATGAGTAAAAATATGCATTTGATGTATACCAAAAATGTAGAAATATAAACATTAGTCACAAGCTTTTCACTAGTGATAATATTTTTAGTCGCAAAATTAGTTGTAATAAATTGCAACATTAGTTGTAATAAAGAGAAACCTTTAAGTCTAACAAAAATGATTAAATGCATTACTTACATGTTTCCGTCCTTTTTGGCTAACCATACAAATTTTAGTCATAATGTTAGTTGTAGTAAATAGAACTTTTAAGACTACAAAAAACAATTAAAAACATTAGTCACACTTTTCTGTATTTTTTTCATGGTCATAATTTTTTAATAAATAGAACTTTTAAGAGGAACAAAAATGATTAAAAATGGTAATCACTTTTTAGTGTTTTCTTTAGTCATAATTTTATAAGTCGTAGCATTAGTTGTAATAAATAGAACTTTTAAGACCAACAAAAATGATTAAAAACATTAGTCACACTTTTTAATATTTTTTGTTTTTCATAAATATTTTAATGACTACACTAGTCGTAATATACATAAGTCATAATTTATAATAAAACAACAAAACAAAAGTGCGAATGTAAATAAAAGACCAATGGTCATATCTTCAAAAATAGTCATTTATGATTAGATTTTAGTCATTTTTAAGTAATAGAACACACTTTATGTACTAATAACATGAGTTTCATATATGTTGCAATGTCATTCTTGACTTCATGTCTCACTTCCCCTCCCCTCTACTCGTCGACAGATATGATGTGACTAGCACTGCCACGGATCATTTTAAGGAACTACACTGATTTAAAAGTGTATAAATGTTGGCAAAACTTACCAATTATTAAAACGCCATATATAAAATGTTTGGCAATATTTTTCAAAAAATATTTTAATTTCCAAGTATTTTATATCGTTTATATAATAATTTGGCGATTTTTAGGGTGACAAATTTTTACCCCATCAAAATTGGGTGAAACAGGGCTTCAAAAAATGCAAAATGGGAATCTATTTTTGGAGAAAAACATGGAAAAATAGCCCATTGGGCTAAATTTCACCCCTAAAATTATCCCTGAGCACTGCTGCTCTAACATCACAACCAAGGATCTAGCCCCATGAACATAAACATAAAATGCATTGAAATAAAACATACATATATAGATGGATAACAAATGCAATAATATACCATCGGAAGCAAATCTCATTCAACACATTCATAATGTTCATAATAATTCATAAAGCAAATAAATTGCAGAATTAACAGAAGAAAATACTTATATTGAAATGGAGTTGCCCCACAACGTTCCACCCAACCATAGGCTAGTGTGCTTATCAATCTCTCAGCACCACTGCCACCCCTGAGCTGGGCATGATTTCCACAAGGAACTAGGGAACAACAAGCTCACACATAGCCAAAACATATCAAAACTCAGCCAAGCCAAACTACAATTGGGTTTATCAGGCTGCTAAGGTAGTGGAAAGGTAGAATTGCTAAGATAGTGAGCTCAACCACAAAGCCATGGACACCTGCACCATGTCTATCTAGCTTGGCATCCACAATACCTACACACCCAACATAAGGAAGTATTCCCTTCATTGCTACACAGTCCCTCGGGCCATACCTTCCCTTCCAGTGCTCTTCAGGGCATGCATAGAAGATTTTCCATCCCCTCTTGATCTGTCTATGTGGTTCCTCTCTTCACTAGGTCTATCAAACTGATTCTATGCCTCTTCCACTCCTAAGTCTTTCAAAACAAAAAAAGGGTGCACACAACAGCCAAAATACAAATGTTGGGTTTGTAGAAAATGGTTTGGCAACCAAAACAAAATTTTAGATGGGGAAAATCAACCATTGGAGGGAAAATTCGATTTCAAAGACGTCTATGGATTCACAGGGGAAAAAATGACCTCTTAAAACCCCCAAATCATGGTTCTCGTCTTCCCATTCGCTCAGCAATACAAAAACGGGTTTTTCCAGCCATGGCAAGATGAGGAAATGCAAAAAACGTGAGGGAAAACACACAATAAGATCCAACTGCATGAGGGAATGAAGAGCATGGGGGAACCATGGAATGAGCATGCATTTCTGGGTAATTACTTGCCCTATAAGTCAAAATTTTATTTCCCAAAATTGGTGGCTTGCCCCAATACAAATTTGACTTCCATACCCCTCCCTTCCCAAGGTATTAACTGCCCCAACCAACTTCTGGAAGAAATAAATGATTGGGCACAAAAAGACAAAATGGGTAGTTAGAAACTTTATGGGTTCTCCAATTGACACTTGTCTCAACACTATTGGCTCAATAGTTTGAATATTTCCCTCCTTCTTCCTTGTGAAATCATGCCCCTGTCTCTTTGTTGCATTGACATAGCTAGTTGTGGGTATTTTTATTAAATTGCATGTTTACATGATGTCTCATTTTATAATGTGTTTGGCTAGAACAAAACCATAGGTATTGATTTTAATTGTCGATACATAAAAATGATAAATCCTCACCATGATTTAATAATGGTATTTACATCATATATAATTTTAATGCAATTGGGGTAAAAAATGGGATATTACATCATTCTTTGAATAAAGGAAGTTTGAGTCCATTACTCTATGACCCTTAATCCCCCTTTTGGTGTCTCAACCTCGGTTCTCTTTCTATTGACACACCTCATGCTAATAAACAAAGAACCCCCATTTCTTTGTTTTTAGTAGGTCTCCCTCTATTGACTTTAATACATGTATTCTAGAGGATAGACCTATAGGCATTTTATACGTTGCCCCCATAACCATCGTTGAGGGGTTACCTTGGACCAATTGAGGGGAAACGTTATTTCCCCTAGGATTGGTTGGTTCTCACATGCTTGAAATTATCTCATTATCTTACATTGATAATTATATACTGTGTGGTTCCTTTATCCTAGTTTGGTAAAAGACCTTGGGCACTCATGACCCCCTCCAATTCTTGAGTCTATTATTGAAGTCCTTTAGCTCTTATATTCTTGTGGTGTCTAGGTTGAGTTGGTGACAGTAATCCAATTTCAATTAAAGTTCCCTAGACCTATTTTCTTGTTAACAGTTTGAGCCAACTATGAGGAGTTGTCTCATGCTATCACTCCTTGAAGACCTTGGATTCATGTAGTTTCAATAGGGCCTAAGTTATTGTAATTTCCATCCCATTGGGATGCCATTGTTCTTATGCAAATACTTCAAATCACATATGGCTAGACCATAATTATAATTTGATTGGGTCCCTCATTAACCCCCATGACGTATTGTATTCAATTGTTTATCATGTATATATTAATAAGACCTTTCTTGGTATTGATCCAAGAATGAATTGAAACATTAATACGAGCTTAAGGATTCCCTCCTCAATTATATGCACCTCAAATATTTAATTTCTTTTAATGTGGGTAGGGTCTCTATATCCCCATTGGGGGAGAGAACTCATTTTCCCTTGTTTCTCGTCCGAGTGCTTGTGGTTCCATATGAATAGAAAGAAAAAACAACATATGACATATTTCAATCATATGATGAGATCCTTATAACCTCACACATCAAGGGGAATTTGTTAATAGCCTAAGTTTTCTCACCTACCTTGTCACGAGTTCCATCGTCATTATACAACATCATCAGTAGTATTATCCCCATTTCCATGTCATCCATTTTTGTATGATCTTAGTAATGTGACAAAAAAATGAAATAAAAGTGGAAAATTGACCTTCTCAATCGTGTTTTTTTCTTAAAATTTGACGATCATGTTCCACTTTTCCCTTGAAAAACACAACCTGGTCCTAGAATTAAAATTTGGTTATTTGTCATTGCAACATTTTTCCAAAAATAAGTAGTGGATTAAAGTGGACATTCCCTAGTCATTATTGCCAAAAATAGTTGTTGATTTGGTCTTCCAATGCCTAACATTCCCATTAAATTACTCATTAAAAAAGGATAATTCATAATGGAACCAAATCTAAGAATTTTGCACCCTATTTCCTATAAATATGACCCTCATGGTTACCATTCCCCACAATATCACTATTCACAATAAAGTTATGTTGCTAAAATCCCATCTAAAAGTAAAAGAGAGATCCATCATCCTTTCCTTCTCTCACTGTCATGGAATCAACAATCTAATCACTTGGCTAGAGACTTGGGCATAAAGGACTTAGAAGACCCCCCTGGGATCAACTATGGAGGTCCCCTGCCATCCACAACTGGTATCATGGTGCTATTTTACTCTCATATTCTTTGTGTAATAAAATCAAATGATTCTTTACATGTGTTTCATTTTCTTTCTTTATCTATATTACTTATGATTTATGCATGCATGGTTAAATATTTAATTGATTTAGTTTACATTTTTCTCCATTACTTTGATCTGCTACTTGAAATTTTACAACTCTCAATAATGTATTTTTGGCACATGTGAGTGAGAAATCATACACAACATCAACAATTCTATTTTCTCATCTACCATATGTAACACCCCAGTTTTGACCCCGTTTGCATTAAATGTACATGATGTATATATTGTAATTAATCGTGGTGAGGAGCTAAAGGAAAAAGCCCCACCATCGATTTGGTTGTGTTATGTTTCAGTGATTGGAATCGTTGCTGATGGTATATCGTGCTATTCGGCACATTATAGTTTTGGCATCATGTAAATATGCACTTTAATTAAAATGAACCTACAACCAGCTACGACGGTGCAACGATAATGAAAAGGGCATGATTTTCCTAAGGATAAGGGGAGGAAATTATTAAACCTTGGGCTTATGGGGAAAATCCATGTGTCAACTGTTGAACCCATTTGGTTGTCACCCACCCTTTTTGTCTTACTCACCTTTCCTTGTCTTATCATCCAACTACCACATTAAACCCCTGATGTTAGTTGGGGCAGTTATTGCTGGGTAGTGGTGGGTGTGGCAGGAATGTTAGTCCTTGCCCACGTGCCCACTCCACTAACAGACTCTTCATCTTCATGTCGAGTGGGTAGAGAGGCAACATACCCACTCTCCACTCTCCCATGACTCCATTCTTCATTATTTTTCCCATCCTCACGTAGGAGGTTCTCTCTCTTCATCCTCACACAGAGAGCTGGGGGTGCCGGTTTTTTGTTCATTTTTATGATTCCTGCTGTGGACATGTATTTTCCTTACCTATTTTTGGTTTGTGAGTCTGTTTCCCTCACGCACAGGCTGAGAGTCTGATTTCTCCTTCCATTTCAGGCTGTGTAACTTTCCCATGGCTTCCCTGCTGAGACCAGGGCTATTATTTTCCCCACATTGTTCATTGTTGTGGTTCCATTTACATTTTGGTTTGCTGTGGTTATTATGGGGTCGCTTTGGCCATGATAGGGCCAAGAACGACTCATGGATCAATTTTCCCTGTCCAAGCTATGAATCGCTTATTTGGTTCTGTGTATGCAGTGGTTGGTCTTCGGATTGTGTTGGAGTGGGGATGATGGCATGGTTTGGTTGATACACCTGGTGTGTTTGAGGAACCACACAAACAGAGCTAGAGGGATGGATTTCTTCTCCACGACCCCTGAAGAGCACTGGAAGGGGGGCTCAGGGCCTGAGGGACTGTGTAGCAGAGAAGGGATTGATTTCCTGGTGTTGGGTGTGTGTGGGTGTCCTAGAAGTCAGGTTAGTTTTGGTGTAGGAGTCCTTATCTCTTCAATGAACTCACCAGCTTAGCATTCAGCTTCCCCCGGCTCCTTGATGGCCTAATAAACCCAACCATGTTGGCTTGGCTGATTTGTGTATCCTTGGATATGTGTAAGCCTACTTAGTTCCTTATTCCTTGGGAATTCATACCCAGCTCGGGGGTGGCAATGTTGCTGAGAGATTGATGAGCACACTGGCCTATGGTTGGGTGGAACGTTGCAGCGACATAGCTAGTTGCGGGATGAGTTCTTGATAAGATAAGTATTCTTGAATACCTCGTTTCTGTAGTCATATTTGATGTTTAATGAATTATGATGAACATGTTGAATGCTGGAATGTATGGTTTTGCTTCCGCTGTATGTTAAACCAATTATGCATCTCTGCATGTTTTTACTTCCAAGCATTTTACTTTAGTTATATGTATGCACATGTTCATGGGGCTAGTTGCCCAGTTGGTTAAGTGTATGGTAGCATCCTCTTCGCTGGTCGAAGGGTCAGGGACGTTACAGAGTGGTATCAGAGCAAATGTTGATGCATTGGGCCTGAATGGGCCGTGAAGAATCAGCTAGCAAAGGCAGGTTACCCTTTGCCTAGAAGAAGTCAGAAGAAATCTGTGGATGACAGGAGAAAATTCCAAAAATTTTCTAAGTCCAGAAATCATCGGAGAGCTTAGGCTGAAGCACCTCTGATATGTCGAATTTTTTTTCCTGAAGCTCATCCAATGCAGTGGAGAGCTACGTGGAAGTCCATCTGATGCACAGCAGACAGAACTTAGAAATGAATCCACAACGACAGGAAGCTTCACGAGAAGTCTTCCGATGCAGCAGCAACGACAGAAGGAAGGGAAGGATCGCCGGAAGGGAGCCGCAATGGCAGAAATGAAGAGGTATTGAGAGCCGATGCCATCGGGTGAGATAAGCCGACGAGGAGAAATTTTTTGAAAATTCTCTAAGTGTTGAGATCATCGGATCATCGAAGGACTTATTCTGAAGCTCCTCCGATGCATCGGACAACTTAGATGGAAGTCCGCCTGATGGGAACTAGCGGGAAGAAAATTTTCCAAATTTTGTCTATGTGCCGAAATCATCGGAAGCCATCAACTGGCGATTGCCGAAACATCGGCATACTTAGGTGGAAGGGTTTCCGATGCCACCAGAGGTAAAAAGTTGACGACGGAGCCGAAATGAAATTTTTGCCGAAAATTCTCTAAGTATGGAAATCGTCTGAAAAGTTTAGTTGATTGAGGAGCCGCAGTGTTGATGGAGATCACTAGAATATCGCCGAAACGTCGGAAAAAATTAATTGATGGAATAGCCGACACGGCGGCGGCAGGAAGAAGATAAAAAGAATCTTGGAAAATTTTTGAAGTGTTTGAGACCATCGGTGTCGGTGGGAGATAGAAGATGAGAGCACCGATGCGGAGGAGAATGAAGAAAAGTTTTCACCAAAATTTTCTAAGTGCTGAAAACATTAGAAGTGTTCAGCTGAAGACTGCTGATACGTCGATGCATCTAGATAGATGGACTTTTGATACGTCGGCAGAGAACAGGTGAAGACAGAGCCACAGTGTCCGCAGAGATCTTTGAAAGTCCGCTGGAACATCGGTGAAGTTTAGTTGATAGAACCGCCAATGATACGTTAGGGAAAACTAGTTGAGCAAGTAACCGATGCAGCAGCGGTAAAGGGAAGAAAATTTTCCAGAAAGAAATTTTTTTTCAAATTTTTTTGTCTTAGTACAGGTAACATCAGAAAATAAATGATGAAGGTGTCGATACGTCAGTAGGAGATAAAGGAAGTTTCGCCGAAATTTATAAGTTGAGGGAGTAGCCGCAACAGCAGCGGAAAATAGATGATGATGCAGCCACAACAGCGTCGGAAGATAGATAATGAAGTAGCCGTAATGGTGGTGGAAGATAGACGATAAGGGTGCCGACACGGAGGAGAAAAGAGAATGAAAAATTCTCTTAAGTGTTGAAATCATCGGAGAAAAATAGAGGACCAGACTACCGATACATCGGGAAAGATTAGTGGATTGGATCACCGATATGTCGAAGAAGATTAGTGGATTGGATTGCCAATACGTCGGAGAAGATTAGACGGTTGGAATGCCAATATGTCGACGGAAAAAAGAAGAAATTGGAGCCGACAAAGCAGCTAGAAGAGAGAGTAGGCATCGCAACAGCGGCAAAAGGAAAAGGATGAAAGCGCTGACGTAGAAGAGAAAGAAGGAACATTCACCAGAAAATTTTTCTAAGTACCGAAAGCATCGAAAAGCTTTAGAAGATCGGTCCGTCGACAGATTGGAAAAATTTAGTTGTTCGAACCGCCAACATGTTGAAATCCAGAGGAATATCGGCCCAAAACATTGAAAAACATCAGTTGTTTGGACCGCCGATGAGCGCCGGAGAAAACTTGTTGTTTGGGTCGCCGAAGTGTCGGGAGCTTAGTCAACTAAGGATCCGATACGTCGAAAAATTAGTTGGGAAGAGACCCAATTTGATGAAGGAAATTTTGAGTTTTTCAAGAGGGATTTCTTAGCGGATTTCAGTAGATTCTCAGTGGCATTCTCAGTAGTTTCCAGTGGATTTTCAGGGCTGAAAAGGAAAAAATATTCTAGGTGGCTGAAGTTGAGATTTCAGACCAGAATACAGTTGTGTGTAAAAGTGCATAAATTTGGTGAAAATCGTCATTTTAGAAGTGGTGTGATTTTCACACCCGAAGTTAGAATGGAGCATGTATAGGTGTTGGAAAGATTATCCAGCAGGGAACAAGGGAGAATCACCCGAGTTTGAATGAGGAGCAGAAAAGTACTAGTGGTTGTTGAAAAAAAAATGTATTGTTGTCAATATGGACAAATTCGAGAATTGCATGCCTAGAGGTAGCAAAGACCATGAAGTCGAACCAGCTGTTATGTGGAAGAGGAGTTCCATGCAAAGATGAGGGTTTTGAAAAGGAAAATCCCTTAAACCCTGTCTTGTTAACTATATTCATATTTTATAAGATTATGTACATAGAAATTATGGCATGGGGATGCTGAAAATGCATGGGGATATGTTTGCGTGCATAGGATATTACATATTGGTAAAAATAGTGAGAATTATACATTAATAATGAACCACTAATGGTAAATATTGCATTGGTGTTGGCATTAGTGGAAAAACCAACGACAACCTGAGCATGGTTGAATATGTTGCTGATGCTGATGAATGTGACCAGCAACCCTATGGAGAAAGGGATAAGGCAACAAATCCAGGATCAAAAGTTGGTGAGTGAATTCTGCAATCTCCTGCAAGAGACCAACTAAACTGGTAATGTCAAGGGTGTAATTAGGATCCATGCAGGTAATGGTTTAATGAGGACAATTGCATGGAGTGGTAAGGGAACGAGGTCTCATACCATGTGGTTATTTAAAATTTATACTGCATTCATATAGAAATATCTTGATATGAACTTAATAACCAGAACAAGTGAGGACTGGTGGTCTTGATTATAGTAATGCATCCTATATGAGGTAGTCATGGTTAGGCCATGGTATGTTTGAATGCATAGTATTCCTGAATCAGTACAAGGTAGCATTGAGTGGATATGCATTAAGATATTTTATAAATCTTGTAGTTATGCATTGAGTGGATATGCATTAAGATATTTTATAAATCTTGTAGTTATGCATTGAATGTATGCATATGAAAAGTTTGAGTAAATGTTGTAAATATGCATACATAAGTATAGGTGCAAATGTTGTGATGCATCACATGAATGCATCAAGATAGTGCATGTGTTATCATGACTAACTAATGGCTGAAATAATGAATTGATGATAATTCTAGAACCATTTCTGTTGATGTATATGTAACTTCGGAATGTATTCTTCTATGTATCTTATGTATTGTAACCCGATGTTTATTCCAGGATGTCTCTATTATGTATTTGAGTCATGTGGTCATGCCCTGATGTTCCGATCGGGAGGATTAATAATATAATCAAGTCATATCAAGTCATTAGGTAAGTCCCCACAGTTTTGGGGCACTTGAGTTATTATACACTAATTAAGGTGTAGGCTCGAGTAGTAATTATTAGGTTGAGCCTACGTGTGAAAAGGCAATTCAAGTGAACGGATGAATATAAATAGAGAGTGAGAGTCTCTCTATTTATCACTTGTGAAATACATCACTTGCTCTCCCAAGTGTGGCGCACTACTCGAGAAGGAAATTTTGGGACTAGACAGAAGACAGAAGACTACTGCTATTTTGGGAGATCTATTACTGTTTTGGTGTTGATTCTATCTTAGAGGAAGTTGCGGGGTTTTCTCCTTTATGTTTTCCCCGAGGAAAACTCTTTGTGTCTCTTGTCTCTTGTGATGTGCTTGTGTTTTATTGCTGTGCTTGTTATTCTCTCATTGAAAAGATCCTAAGATCATAATGCTAGCTTAAAAGTGATGAAAAACTAACACATTCAAGAGTTGTTATGAATGCTGGATAGTAAGTGCATGAAGGGGGTAGTCATGATCGATTGGCTGCCAGAAATGCTCTATAGAAGGTCAAGGTGGTACAAATGATACGCTTGTGAAGTAAGGAGTATCTAAACATTTCATTTAAATTGCATAAATGATGTGGCTATACCTTGTAATTTTAGTATGATAATGGTTCGCGTGAAGTAAATGAGTTTTGGGTAATATTGATATGCTAACAGCTGGAAGTATTTAAATTCTATAATTCTGAAAATACTTCAGTGATTGTTGCAGCAATGAAAAAAGTTATATGCATCAAGACTTACCAAGTGTTTGGCTGATTGAAGTTCAGGTTTCAAGTAGATTGTTTGGGGCATGGCAATGCGGGTAAGACCATGACAAAGGCCGAAATCTACCATGTGAAAGAGCCAAACCTCATGAGAAGAGTCTCATGGCTGTAAAATAGTTGTATACAGAATGGGTTGTCAATTTGAACTTGTAAATTTCAGATTTGAGAAATTGCTGACAACTACTAATCACTACTGGCTTGCATATAATTGTGTCAAGAGGATGTGTTGTAAGTGGATGTTCATGTTATGCTAGTAAGCATAAAATTATAATGGGTATAGTGGTGCTGCTTACAAGAGACCAACAAATGAGGATCACCTCATTGCCAAGCAAATCAATTTCTGTAGTAGACAAAGTTGCAAATTCATATTGAATTTAATTACTAATGCCATTGCTTGGTTATGGAACAATCAAATTTGGATTGTATTA